>CM033721.1:33682136-34282136 GCA_019671005.1 Hibiscus mutabilis
TATTATTATAATAAATAAATATATTTTTGTATCTTTAAATATTATTATTCAAAATATCTCTAATCAGTTACTATTGTAGAACAATAATAAGATAAGGTTAGTATAAAGTTTGATAAATATTTATTAGATGAATATGTGAATAAGATTCAAATCAAATTCATATATATATTTGTTGAGAACAAATATTAGGATCGACTCATCTTAATATTAATATATGGATTAAAGTTATATATTAATCTTCAAACAGTTGTGACATTAAATCCTTAGACCTGAAATTATTAGGGTTCTCAACATGATGACTATTATGTTTTGACATAGTCAAATATCGTTTTTGATCGGACGATTATAAAGGTTATGCTTGAACATAATAAGGAATCATGTAGTGAGATGTGAGTAATTAAGATGGAATTTATCCCTCTTAACATAAGAGAGATATCTTTGGGCCCCTCGATGATTGGGACTGAAAAATACATGACCATACTCAAATGAGTTGATAGAGATCAATGTCATTTGTTTAGTCAGTTCAATTGGGCATCGAGTAACTAAAGATAGAACGATATAAGGTTAACATTTTCCATGCCTTATATTCTATCAAGATGTCGTGAGATAAAAAGATTATGACATAAACTGAATTAAGGTTGTCTCAGATTATGAGCTTTCCATTTAACTTGGGTAGTCATAATGTCTTGCTAGAGGCCACTTATGACTTGTAGGATAAAATGTGATTTTATCTAATGCCAACATTAATTGAATCTATAGGGTCGCACACTAAGAATGAATAAGAATAGTTGTGGTTATTACTCTCAATAATATATTTAAGATAATGATATTATTTTAAAGATTATTTATTCGAATTTAAAGAAGTTAAATTTGTATTCTTGTGATAAAATTTTTATTTATTTTATTATTTTTCAAAAATAATATTAAATAAATAATATTATTAAATAATCTCGTCATCTAGACTTGGTTAGATTTAAATTCTTTATTGGATAAAAAATTTGTTTTATTATTTATTTTAAATAAATAAGAATATTAAATAAACAAATCATCAAGATTTTGGTTGAATTTAAATTCCTTATCAGATAAAGAAATTTACTTTAAGTTATATTTTATTTAAAAGAGTTTTAATTAAATTATAATATTGAACTCAATCTAACTCTAATCATGTTATATATATATATATATATGCCAAGAGTTTTATGTACTTGAGTTTTTCGACTAGCCACCAAAAACCACAAAATTTTTGTTTTTCGAAATTAGAGAGGAAATAGCATTCTGATAATCGTTCTTCGTCTATTCACGTGTGAATACTTGTAGAGGGCGGTTGTCTTTCAGAAAGGCAACGCCTCGGCACAACAGGATTATAGAATCTTATATCGAGGCAATCTTATAATTATCTCTATCATTCGTTAATATGATCGCATGAGATCTTGTAAATTTTCATAGGATAATTTTTTGCCGTGTTTATTTATATGATTAGATCAGTTTTATTTTCTATGAATCCCAACAAATTATATATTTATGCAAAAATGTCCATAACATTTGACTGAATAATGTCACATTTTATTTGAACCAATTTAACCTTAACATTTTATTTTGGGTCAAAATGGTTCATCTACGGATGAAAACTGTTTCTACACAAACAATAAATGACTTGAAATGACATGATAAACCTACATGATAGTGCACGCTGACATGTCAGCGTCATATAAACAAAGATGTTAACTTAAAATAATATCACATCAGTCAAAAAATAATTTTATAAAATTATATAAAATATAAAACTATTTTTTCTACTGACGTGCTATTATGTCAAGTCATTTCAAGCAGTTTATCGTTAGTTAACTAACAATTTTTCAGTAAAGGGGTCATTTGGACCCAAAATGAAATATGAGGTTATGTTAGGATGATCAATCAAATGTGGAAATGGCCAAGATGGGGGTGAATTGGCAAATAAAAAAGTTTGGAAGCAAATTTGAAAATGAAAAGAATTGGGACACAAGAGTTATAGTGGTTCAACCTTCTAACAAGGTTTATATCCACTACCTTAGCTTCCTACTAAGGATTTTCCAAATTCACTAATGAATTTCTTCCCCTTTTCTAGGCTAAGGAGGCAACCTTGTACATAATCAAAGCTTTCTACCCAAAGCTTTGATCAAACACTCTCTTTTACAAGAAAAAGGAATAGCAAATTGAAAATCCTCTCAAAGGTAGTTTGTTTGCTCAATTACAAGTTCACTCAACCCAATACTTGAATAGAAATGATTACAAGAAAGACCAATCAAGTGAGTTACAATATTTGACTCTAATAGGCTCAAAGATGGTTGGATTTGTGCTTGAATACTTTTGACTTGATCAATTGTTCAATAGTTTTTGTTGTAGCATTTGGAGACTTGTTTATATACCCTCTCATTGATTTCTAACCATTTGGGCGATTGAGATCATCAATATAGCTGTTGGATTGCTTTCTTCCCGCAATAAATGTTGTTAGGTAGCCAGGCGTATTCGGTACGCGAATAGCTATATCGGTACCTGCCATAAGAAGAAAGAGCCATTGTACAAAGGGGTAGCGATACGCAGGAAAGCGTATCGGTACGAAGTGTGAAATTTACAAAGGCGTATCGATACGGCTTAGCCGGTATCGGTATGAGTTTTGCTCACTAGAATCTGAGACATAAGTAAGTGGAAAACGGTTCCGGTATGCCTAAGGGCATATCAATATGGTCTAACCACTTTTTGAACTTATGATTCCAATAAACTGACAATGACAAAGGTCGAAAATTTATTATCAAAGATTTTGAAAATCTGAACACCCCGTATCGGTACGCAGATAGCCATACCGATACTCAAAGCTTATTTGGTTCCCATGTATGAATGGCGTACCGATACGGCTTCAAGCGTATCGGTACCCAATAGCTATTTTGTATAAAACGTTTTTCTAGTATCCAAAATCGGTATCGATACGGTATAAGGTGTATCGATACGCTTGGACCAAATTGAGCTATTTGAGTACAAAAACACTTGGAAAATATTTGGGGTTCTAGTTTTTGGCTTAGAAACAATTTGAAGTTCGAATTCTTGTCATTTTGTGATACTTTTTGAGTACTTAAAATTTATCCAATTTTACAAATTGGTCCTTTAAATCCTTTGTTATATCAAAATCAAATATTTGTTTTACAATCCCCCTTTTTGATGTAACAAAACCAAAGTAAATTTTTAAGTTTTTTGAAAAATACTTCCCCTTTCTTTAAGGCTAAAAGATAGTTTTATTTTGAAAACCTTTTAAAATTTAATCTCAATTCTTCTCCTCTTTTTGTTGGACCAAATTTAACAGGGTAAATAAAGCATGATATAAAGCAATAATAACACCAAGTTAAATAAAACAACATAGATATTATAAATTCAAAGAATTGTTCAAAGCAACATAATAATCCAACTTAAAAACATAAACCAAAGAAAATATTCAAAGTCATAGGAATTCAAATAAAAACATAGGTGCATAAAACTTAAAACCTAATATGATATGATATGTATGATATGCAATAAGCCTAAGGAGCATCATCGTCGTCTTCATCCTTATCTTCATTTTCCTCATGATCATCACCGAGAGTATGACCACGTCATTGTCCATGAAACGCGGTGAAAGTCATGTCCATAGAGGCTTGACAGTCTTCCATAGAGGTAACTCTAGCTTCTAAGAAGGTGAAACGAGTTTCGATAAGAGCAAAGCTAGAATCCAACCTCGCATCCAAAGTGGAAACTTCCCATCAAGATAGGCCATGAGAGCATCAAGGGAAGGTTGAGTAATCGGTGCCACTGGATTAACTGCAACGACAGTAACATCCTCTACCGGATCGGGTTGTACATCACGAGGGAGATCTGCAATGCGAATCCATTCTCCATTATAGATGGTGAACTTTGCCTTCAAAAGAGACTCGTCATCAATAGGATAGGTGAGACACTTCAAGTTTATAGGAGCAATCAATCCCCATCTTGTGAAACAAATAGCTCAAGGTGGTGCCGTAGGTGAAGGATAACACAAGAGTAATATGATGATGTTGAACAAGGTAAACTATGTCGACAAACATAATCTGAGCTAGGTTTGGACGCTTACCCTCACGAAAACAACGGAGCTAGAAATCATCTACTTATCGAATCGTGGACCATTTACCACTGGAAGGTTGAAACCACCAAATGATAAAGAAGTGAAGGAAGCAATCAAGTGCGTTAAGAATGGTTATGAAGCCACTTAGAATATGACCCAAAGAATTCTCATCATCTATCCCCACATCCTCTAAACCCAAAATATTTTCTATAGAAGAAGAGTCAAATTGAAATTTTGTTCCCATAAGGTAAGACTCTATAGCAATACCTCGAATTTATTTTGGTTGTAAATACACCTGGCATTAGTGTAAAAGATTATAACAAGATTTTTATAAAGAATGTCGGGTATTCTCAAAAAAGGCATGACCTTCCATTGAGTTAATAAATCAAGATAACGAAAATGAAATTTATCGAAAGTCATGAAAGAGATAGAAACAACGCGCTCATGACGGATTTTGAAATCTTGATTTTTTTAAAACGATCCATGGCGCGAGGGTATTGAGGTTCATTAAAGCAATGTTGAAAAATATAGTTTAAATTTGTTTTTGTACCATTATTTTTAGGAATGGGATTTGGATTTGAGGAACTAGATGCGATTTCTTTTCTCGCTATTTTCTTAGGACCCATGGCAAAAACCTGAAAAGAAATCAAACCACAAAAACAATGTATGCATAAACATCACATTCAATCCAATAAATAATTTAATGATCAAGGTATTGTAACAAAATATATTATATAGATTAAAACCATATACATGTATAAAAAGAATTTTTGGTGAAAGAAAAACTGAAAATAGTGTAGAAAAATATACAAATATAATTTTATATTCGAACAAAAAAATAGTTTTGAAAAAATTTTCGTATAATCTTTGGAAATAATGTTATATACATACTAAATATATAATTTTGAAACATAAACAATGTATAAATATGAAAGAAATCGAAAAAGTAGAGAAAATAGGGTTTATACCTTAAATAAGGATTATGGATGAATGAGGAGATAATTTGCACAATACTTGATTGCTAACTCGAGTTTGATGTTGAAAACAAAAGTCCTCAAAAGATTTTGATGATTTGTGAGAAAGAAAGGGTTTGAAGGGTTTAAATAGAGGAATTTTCAACTTAGGGTTTTAAAGGAAAGTTTGTGTTTGGTTTAAATTAGGAAAACCCCTTTTAATGCTCATTTAAAGACCCCAGTGGGCTACGCGTACTGATACACTGATGAAGCGTACCGAAACCGTGTACCAACACAGTTTTTAGCCGTACCGATCCCTAACTTGTAACGGTAGAGGTAAACCTGTACCGAAACTGTCTCATGATATCCGTATCTATACGCAATGACCCGTATCGATACCGCTGAGCCAAAAATGTCATTTTTTACTACAAGGAGCTCAAAAATTTGAACTTAATCGAATCGATATGCATGTATATAATATGAGATCATCATGAATGAGAAAAAATAGATGCATACTCCCCCTAGCAACATGGATAAATGCATATAGGAACAAAAACACAAAAGCATAGAAATCATTCAAATTCAAGCAAATTTTGAACACCAAAAACGCTCTTAAGTTCAAGAAAGGCTAGTAAGCCCTAACTCTCTCCTAAGAGACCAAAAAACGCTCATTGTCTAAAGGTTTGGTGAAAATATCCGCTAATTGGTTCAAGGTGTCTGCATATTATAGAACTACCTCATTTTCAAGACATGATCTCTAATGAAATGATGTCTTATTTCTATGTGCTTGGTTCTAGAGTGTTGAATGAGATTCTTAGTGAGACAAATGACACTAGTATTGTCACACTTTAGAGGGATGATACCTACATCAATTCCATAATCTAAGAGTTGTTGCTTCATCCAAAGGACTTGACACAACAACTTCCGGCCGAAATATATTCTGCCTCGGTGGTAGATAATGATACACTATTTTGCTTCTTAGAAAACCATGATATGAGCATACTACCTAGGAATTGACAAGTACCAGAGGTACTTTTTTCTATCTATCTTACAACCTCCATAATTCGTATCCAAATAAGAATGCAAACTAAATATGGAATCTCTAAGATACCAAGGGCCTAAACAAGACGTGTCTCTAAGGTATCTAAAGATTCTTTTAACGACTTATAGGTATGATTCTCTAGGACTAGCTTGAAATCTAGCACAAAAGAAAACACTAAACGTGATATCCAGTCTACTTGCGATAAGATAAAGTAAAGATCATATCGTTGATCTATAAAGCTTTAAATCAACACACTTACCTCCTTCATCTTTGTCAAGCTTTGTAGAAGAGCTCATTGGTGTGGCTTGAGGTTTCATATTCTCCAAGCCATACTTCTTGAGCATGTCATTGATGTACTTAGCTTGATTGATGAAGATATCATCCTTCATTTGTTTAATTTAGAGTCCCAAAAAGAATGAGAGTTCCCCCATGATGCTCATCGCAAACTCACTTTGCATCAACTTAGTAAAATCTTGGCAAAACAATTCATTAGTAAAACCAAATATAATATCATCAACCTAAATTTGAACTATTAAGATGTCTTTGCCTTTTATTTTAATAAAAAGTGTAGTATCCACCTTTTCTTTGTCAAAACCTTTTTCAATCGAAAAATTTGATAATCTTTCGTACCAAGCTCAAGGAGCTTGTATCAAACCAAATAAAACTTTTGAAAGTTTAAAAACATGGTTTGGGTGTTTTGGATCTTCAAAATCGGGTGGTTGTTCTACATACATTTCTTCATTTATAAAACCATTTAGAAAAGCACTTTTTACATCCATTTGAAAATGCTTGAATTCATGATAACATGCAATTGCAAGAAGCATCATGGTAGCTTTCATTCTAGCTATGGGTGCATAGGTTTCATCAAAATTGATTCCTTCTTCTTGAGTGCAACCTTGAGCAACAAGTCTAGCCTTGTTTCTTATTATGCTACCACTCCCATCCAGTTTGTTTCTAAAAACCCATTTAGTTCCCATTGGTAGGTTTATTACTTGGCCTATCAATTAATGTCCGTACTTTACTTCTCTCAAATTGATTTAACTCTTCTTGCATAGCCAATATCCAATAATCATCATTAGATGATTCTTTGATATTTTTAGACTTTATGCATGAAATAAATGCAACAAAATTGCATGCATTTCTAAGAGAAGATCTAGTGGTTACCCCTTTGGATGGATCACCCAAAATCTCACCACCTTTGACATAGTTGAACTCCCTTGGGTAGGTGGCCTCCTTTTCCTCTAGAGACACGTCCTTCAAGGTTTCTAGAGGTAGATCTTGTGCTTATTCTTCATTTAGAACTTCATCCACCTTTGACGATTGTTCTCCACCATCATCATAAGAATCATTCCTCGAAAGGAGGTTATCATCGAAAACCACATGTAAAGACTTTTCTACTACTAAAGTTCTCTTATTAAATACTCGATAGGCTTTAGAGTTTAAAGAATAACTAAGAAAAATTTCTTCATCACTTTAGCATCAAATTTGCCTAAATTGTCTTTTTCATTGTTTAAAACAAAACATTTGCATCCAAAAGGATGAAAATAGCTGATGTTAGGCCTTTTGTTTTTAAGAAGCTCATAAGGTGTTTTCTTTAAAATATGCCTAATCATGAGATAAATGCAACATAATTACATGCATTTCTAAGAGAAGATCTAGTGGTTACCCTTTTGGATGGATCACCTAAAATCTCACCACCTTTGACATAGTTGAACTCCCTTGGGCAGGTGGCCTCATTTTCCTCTAGAGACATGTCCTTCAAGGTTTCTAGAGGTAGATCTTGTGCTTCTTCTTTATTTGGAACTTCATCCACCTTTGATGATTGTTCTCCACCATCATTGGCTTAAAAAACGCCTACATCATCATCACAAGAATCCTTCCTCAAAAGGAGGTTATCATCGAAAACCACATGTATAGACTCTTCTACTACTAAAGTTCTCTTATTAAATACTCGATAGGCTTTAGAGTTTAAAGAATAACTAAGAAAAATTGCTTCATCACTTTATCATCAAATTTGCCTAGATTGTCTTTTCCATTTTTTAAAACAAAACATTTGCATGAAAATAGCTAATGTTAGGCCCTTTGTTTTTAAGAAGCTCATAAAGTGTTTTGTTTAAAATAGGCCTAATCATTACACGATTGGCAATATAACAAGAAGTATTAGTGGCTTCTACCTAAAAATACTTAGGCAAATTATTTTCACAAAGCATGGTTCTAGCCATTTCTTCTAAAGTTCAAATTTTCCTCTTAACAACCTCATTTTGTTGAGGCGTGCAAGGAGCGGAATAAATATGGCTTATACCATTTGAGTTACAAAAATCCTCAAAACCTAGATTTTGAAATTCGGTTCCATGATCACTCCTACTATGAGAAATAGAGTGACCAACATCTTTTTTACTTACTTTTGAAAATGTGATGAATTTTTCTAAAGCTTCATCCTCGGTACTTAAAAATAGAACCCGAGTAAATCTAGAGTAGTCATCAACTAAGACAAATGCATATGATTTTCCAGTCAAACTTATTGTTCTAATAGGACCAAAAAGATCTATGTGGATCAATTGTAAAACTCTACTTGTAGAAACATCATTAATACTTTTGAAACAAACTCTTTTATGTTTGCGTTTTGCACAAGCATCACAAATTTTATCATATGAAAACTTTATTTTTGGCAAACCTCTTACAAGATTATTTGAAATCAATTTTTCTAAAACACTCATGCTTGCATGCCTTAGTTTTTTATGCCATAACCATGAATCATGTTCATCTTTAGCAGCAAAACATGCATTTGAAATATGAATGTCATCTAAATGCACCATGTAAATGTTTCCTATGGGATGACCAATAAGCACAATTTTGTTAGTTTCAATGCTGATAATTTTGCAACCATTGAAATCAAAAAGCACATTGAAACCTTTATCGCAAAGTTGGCTTATGCTCAAAAGATTATGCTTAAGACCGTTGACATATAAAACATTATCAATAAGGATAGAAGAGTGATTACCAATGGAATCGATTCCTTCAATATGGGCTTTGGAGTTGTCACCAAATGTCACTACTCCTCCACTTCTTGGTTTTAGCTCCAAGAATCGACTCTTGTCATCGGTCATATGTCTCGAGCATCTATTATCAAGGTACCATGAGTTTGCACACGAAGCTTTGGCCTTGTAGCAATGCTCCCCCTACAAGCAAAGATTAAGTCTTAATTTTTAGTACCCAAATCATTTTGGGTCCATGAGTATTAGCTCCCAAAATCTCGGTTCCCTTGGGAATCCAAGAGGAAATATCACTCACATCATTAGAAGTGATTAGTTTCTTAAGAACCCAAACACTCCTAATCCTCTTACCATAAGAGGGCCTTTAGAAGCTTCTTTGCTTGTAGCCACCAAATTTTCTTTTCACACTGTTGGATTTTGAAGATTGTCCTTTTTTAAAACTAGTTTTCCCAACTTTTCTTAAGGAAGCTTTGAGATCACCTACTTCGTTTTGGTGATTATCATGAACTTTGGAGAAAAGGTTATTCAAATCTCAATTTTTATTTTCAAAATTATTTTATTTTTCTTGTAAATCAAGAACCTTCTTCTCAAGTTCTGAGTTGGCTTTAGGTAAGGACCCGTTTTGGTTTTTTTAAATCAAAAATAATTTTCTTTTTTTCAAAATTGATTCCTTGTATTTCTCTACCAACTCATCATATACCTCTTGTAACTCATCATAAGATTCTTGAAGCTCATCAAAAGTAAAATCAAAGTTAGATGAGTTAGAGGTTACCTTATGATCATCTTCTAGTGCCATGAGACTAAGGTTGACTACTTCTTGCTCCTCTTCATCGGATGATTCCTCATCACTCCAAGTATAAACATAAGCCTTGAGCTTCTTCTTTTTCTCAAAGCTCTTCTTTTTGAGTTAGAGACAATCGGTCTTGATATGCCCTGGCTTCTTACACTCATAGCAAAATATTTGATCTTTTTCATTGATGGAACTTTCTTCCACAGTTGGATTTCATGAACCGAGTGAATATGTTGGCTAGTGTGGCCAATTCTTCCTCTTTATCTTCACTCAAATCGTCCTCCTCTTGCAAAGCTTTGAGAGTAATTCTCACTCTTTTATTTTCTTCTTCTCTTTCTTTCTTCATAATCTCATGAGTAAATAGAGAACCCTTGAGAGCATCGAGCTTCAAGGTCTTGAGATCATTGGCTCTAATGATTGCGGTTCTCTTTCTATACCATGATTCGAGAAGAGAATAGATGAGCTTTCGGACAAGCTTGTCTTTTTGGGATGACTTCTCCAAATCCTTTGAGTCCGTTGACTATGACAGAGAAATGATCGAACATCTTGGTGATGCCCTCATCTGGTTCCATTTTGAAATTCTCGTAGCTAAAGTTGAGAAGTCCTATATTGGTCTCATTTACATCGTTTGTGCCTTTATAGGTGGTCTCAAGCTTGTCCCATATCTCATTTGCACTTGTGCAAGAAGACATCTTTGAGTACTCATCCGGTCCAAGCGCACAAAAGAGCATGTACATAGTTTTGTCTTTAACTTGTAATCTCCTCCGATCTTGGTCCATCTTCCACTACATCCCATAGGAGGCAGTCGTTGGATTTGATGAAGAGCCCCATAAGATTCTTCCAATAAAAATAGTTATCCCAATTGAAATAAGGCGATTTAGTGATGGATTGAGACTCGTAGATGTTGTTGTCAGAAGTAGAGGCCATGGCTTGACTTCTAGTTGATTGAATCACCTTCAGATCATCTCAAGAGGATATTAATCCTTCAAATAAGCTAGGATCTGATACCAATTGTTAGGATGATCAATCAAATGTGGAAATGTCTAAGAGGGGGTGAATTGGAAAATAAAAAAGTTTTGAAGCGAATTTGAAAATGAAAAGAATTGGGACACAAGAGTTATAGTGGTTCAACCTTCTAACAGGATTTACATCCACTACCTTAGCTTCCTACTAAGGATTTTCCAAATTCACTATTGAATTTCTTCTCATTTTCTAGGCTAAGGAGGCAACCTTGAACATAATCAAAGCTTTCTACCCAAAGCTTTGATCAAACACTCTCTTTTACAAGAAAAAGGAATAGAAAACTAAAAATCCTCTCAAAGCTAATTTGTTTGCCCAATTACAAGTTCACTCAACCCAATACTTGAATATAAATGATTACAAGAAAGACCAATCAAGTGGGTTACAATATTTGACTCTATTAGGCTCAAAGATGGTTGGATTTGTGCTTGAATGCTTTTGACTTGATCAATTGTTCAATAGTTATTGTTGTAGCTTTTGAGACTTGTTTATATACCCTCTTATCGATTTCTAACCATTTGGGTGGTTATGATCATCAATATAGCCGTTAAGCTGCTTTCTTCCCGCAATAAATGTTGTTAGGTAACGAGGCGTATCGGTACGCGAACAACTGTATCGGTACATGCCATAAGAAGAAAGAGTCATCGTACAAAGGGATATTGATATGCGAGAGGGCATATCGGTACTGTAGACACTAAAGTTTTTCTGGGTTAAATTAAATGCCCGAAATAAAATAAATCCACATTACGTTTTTTTAAAATACCCAAAAACCTTACCTTATACCCTAAGCCCAAAATTTCATGGCCCATTATATATAATTTTATATAGTAAAAAAATATATACAAAATAATAATAATAATAAAAATCCCAACTCCTTACTCACCAATGCTTGGTTCTCATGGGATGAATCAATGCCTCATTCCCATTGGTTAAAAAACTACTTGGTGACCAAGGTCTTAATTTTCATTAGTTCTTATTTTAAGGGGATAAACCAAAAATACCCTTCATCACATATATACATATATATTTCTACCCTAAAGAGAAAAAAACTACTAACCTATTTGTTCTTTGGATCATTTGGAAACCAACCCTCCCTCACTGCCGTTTGCCTTTTTTCCTTTTTTTTCTTTCCCCCCTTTTTAGACCATTAAATTCTCTTATCCACTATAATTTTCCCTAATCGAAATCATTTTCTACCATTATTAAACCCTTGAATCTAACTTCTCAACCCCAACAACAGTATGTGGAATTTGGTTGATCAAGCATAAATATTTGAGTTTTAGGTACATTCTTCTCTTTTCTTTTTATTTATGTATAATCCTTTTTTATAGATCAATGAAAATGTGGATGATTTTATTGGTAACCTTTGTTGTTTATTTTAGTCTATTTTTATGTGTTTTATTTTATTTTATTATTATTTTTTTCTTGTGATATGTATATTATTTCACTTGTTGAATGTTGTTTAACTTATTATTATCCTGTTTACTTTATTATCATGATTTCATATTATCCCTTTTATAATATATTTTCTTGTATATAGTATATAATATATAATTAAAATATTTTCTTAAAAGTATACATGTGGTCTTTCATTTGGGTTTAGTTTAGAAGTTTAGGCATTTTTATGTTTTGGGCTTAGTGGTTTGGGCCTTCTTGTGTTTAGGGCTTGCTTAGGTTAGAAGGGTTTTGAGTTTGATAGATTAATTCTTGATTAGACTTAGGTAAAATTAATTTGATTAATTTAAAATCGTGTGCTCGTCTCATAGGGGCACGATCTTTAAATTAATTAGATTAATTCAGGCTTAGCTTAGAGCCTTAGGTAGATTAAGGTTCAAATTGGTTTAGTGAATTTAGATTTACCCTTAGCTTATTGGGATAAATGTTAAGTTCATTAAACTAGTTGAACATTTCTTAATTTCTTTTAAGATAAAATTAACATGGAGATTAAATTGACATTTAAATTAAAACCATGATTAATTAATTCGATTTACTTTAAATAGTATTCTTGGCTTATTGGAATACTAGTTTAAGATCGATCGAGTTAATTGTCATGTTACAAGATAACTCATAATTTATTAGGGTTCTCTAGCCTTTTTAGGATTAATTAATTTAGGGTTAATACTAGAAGCACCTAATTAGTAACTAGATCACTAATTAAATTTCCATAATTTGGGCCTTTTAGGTTAGAACTTTTAGTGGGCCTTTGTGTGTTTAATTTTCAAGTCTTTGTTTGACAATCACTTCATTTGTTATCATTTGGCCCATTTGATTTACATGTTAATTAATTTAAATCATAAAAAGGGAGGTATTCATTAATTCTGATATTTGTTTCGCAACAGTCCGAGCTTAAGGATGTTGACCAAATATTTGAATTAATCCTTACCGACTCAAGGTAAAATTAAAACTTAACCAAATCATTACATCATATTTTAAAATGCTTACATCATGCATAAAGGTGATGTGCGGGATTCAAACTATAAATTAACATGGCAGTCGAGCTTATTCGATGTTGGTTTAATCTATGGTCTGATGTATCATCAACCTTAGTAATTAAATGTCCAATTAATTTGAATTCACCAGTTTGATAAAGCCCCTTCAATTAAGGTTAATTTCCAATTAAGATCACCAAATTAAATTCCTTTCAAATTCTGGCAATTTCCTTCGATTAAAAGCAACAAATATTTTGGTACCAATTTCTGGGCATGATAGGGATGCTAATCCTTCCCCACACGTAACCAACTCCTGAGCCCTTTCAAAACGAATCTCTGGTTTTGTGGTGCCCGACCTACCTTATCCAAGTGGCCGGTGGCGACCCCAAGTTTTCAATCATTTTTTAAAGAAAAAGAATTTTCAAAAGAGTTTCCTTTAAACCAAGATTACAAAGAAATAATTTTGGGGGTAACCTGTAGCAACTGGACGAACTCGAATTTCAAATAAATTTTCAAAAAAACATCGTTATAGTATGGCGACTCCACTGGGGACCAATTTTGTTTTAAAACAAAAAGAGAGTTAGGCCAAGAAAATATTTTTTGTTTTTAATGATGGAAAATTGTTGGAATTTTAATCGATTTTAGTGAGGTTGACCCTTTCTTGAAAATGTGACTACAATTGTACGGGCTTTGATAATTGGTGGTCTTCGAATTAATTTTTCATTTAATTTTTAAGGAATCACCAACATGTGTTGCATTACGATCATCAAGCTCTATACCCGAGCTCCATCACTTAAGTGGGAGTGAAACGCCACATACCCACGTGAGTAGCCGTCCACAGGCCGGTAATTTACTTTCGGAATCCACACCTTTTGACACGTGAGCAGCCTTCTATGTCACTAGGTTGTGCTTTCCCTCAAACCGAAACTAATTCGTAAGCTTGTAATGGGCCAGAATTGGTGTTCTTGTTGCCTTAGTATGTGATAAGATAGGTTCGGGTACCCCAATTAGAACCAAACCCATATGTGAGAATTTAAGAAACCCGCCCCATTAGAGCCATGCAGATAACCTTAGCAAACTAGAATTCATGCGGTCAGGGCTCTTACTTTATGTGTTTGCCTTATGCTTAATTTTCTCGTGCTTACTCTTTATTGCTTTCAATTTATTATTCCACATTTGATTAATAGCCTTGTGTTTGTTGTCTATTCTTTTCCTAGTACCTATTGTTTTGCATATCATGAAGAGCATATTGAGTCGGAAATAGTCTGAAATTAAAGACTAGATTAATGAAAGGTTTGGCTCGAAACAATGATGAAAAGAATCACAACATACAAATATGTTCAGAAGGGGAGCATTTACATGACGGGGTAATATTTCAGCTAGAGTTTCAAGTCAAAAGTGTCAGCCGAAACCTTTATGAACACAAAAGTTAATGATGTGTCCGAGTGGAAGTTAGTATGGAATAATTGGGATTCCGAGGTAAGAAGTGTTTTCAAAGATAAGTATAGCGACATCTCATATTCACGTGATGTTTAGATCGACAAACTACCACTTCAAGTAGTGGTAGTGTTTTAGAACTACCGCCTACGGTTGTTTCATGATTGACGACTTTGATTTGACCCTGATAATTGAAGAGTCTCAAACCCTTGCAAGAATATCAGCGAAAACTACATTTACTCAAAGAACAAAGATTTTCGGGGCAAGCTCGAAGGTTTCCCGGGCACTTTGCCATCTTGGGTCAACAATCAAGTCTCGACTTAGAACGAGAAAGAATATTTCTGGTATAAAGGAATTCTGGCCTTAGCTTCAACACACCTCGAGGGTCGAGTTTAGCGGGACCCTTTTCGAAGAACAAGTCAAGTGTACCAAATGCCGACATTGGAGCGACTATAATTCGCCACCTACACCACTTGGGGGCAAGAACAAGAATTGGCACAATTGTTAACTCCGATACAAGAGATCGCCCAAGTTTACAATTCCTAGCGAAAGATGTTGCCAAGCTTCTAAAAAGGAAGAATGGATTGTTTGGATCTTGGAGAAAATCGTCAACCTAGATACCAGTTTAACGACAACATATGTAGCGGGTTCCCTTTGATCATGGTAACAAACCAATGTTCCCATTAACGCAAGTCGTTTAACGTGGATATTTGCTGAACTCAGTGTCACTCTTTGCATTCATTCATATATCCATAGTAGCATTATTTTGGGTTGCGTTTATCATTGTTTTCTTGTCTTGTTCAATTCACTTTGTGCATATTCATAGCATTCATCGCATGAAGTGTTGATTTGAGAACAGCTCAAATTTAAGACCTTTATAACGGGAGAAATAGTCTTTAATAACGAATTAAAGAATCTCAAATTTTACGATCACAAGATGAACAAGGCCAACCCAGTTATTGGCAAAGAAGGAACTCAAGTTTTAGTTATACCCTACGTAGAAGCTTTTATTCTTTACTCGTTGTAAGGGACTTGATATTCGTTGTGAAAAGTTACTTAATGAGAATGTTCGTCAAATCAATGCTTCTTTGCATTTCAATTGTACCTTTTTGTTTGATTACCTTTAATCATCTATTTCTTGGTGCATACGACACATCGCAGACATTCATTCATGTTTTCATTGTAGCATTATTTTGTAACGCGTTATTATTTTTGACCAAGTAATTTTTATTCATCTTCTTATAATAGCATTGTCTTATGATACACTATTATTTTTGTTCAAATAGTGCATTCATGTACATTCATTACATCATGTGCATCACTAATCGGGGAAAACATTCACCTCAGAAAGTAGAAGTAAGGAGGGAATGACTTCTGACCAGTTCGACTTCAGAAAAATGAATGACTTAGTAGCTAGAATGGATAAGCTCGAACAATTTCAGGAACAATTGGTTTGGAATTAGAAGGAGACAATATCCTATGTGAAAAAGTTCCAAGAGGAAACAAGGGGGCAAATCGATGAACTAAGGAGTATGATAACTGCTATGACCAAGGGAAGGAGTGTGAACGAAGACCTCTCGCAAGAGGGGAGGAAGAATTGGGACCGCGACTTTGTATTAGAGAATATGTGGTCTGATGAAGACCAAGCTGTTATTAACCAGTATGAGGTAGCACGCCCTGCTTCTGAGTGCCCCATCAAGTTAGTGTTGGATAAGACCAAAGACTCTCTATTGAAAATCCTATCCCAGCCAGCAAACGAAGAACCGAATAAGTCAGAGCCACAAGATGAGAAAGTTACAATATGCAACGAGAGGATGAGGATGTCGGCTACACTATCTTCTGAATTTTCATTCCTGCAATCACATGATCAGCCTTTGATTCCAAGACCTCATCAGCTGTCGGTTAACCAAGCTTTCAAGGCTCAAGAAAAGAAGGAAGAATCAAGGGACGTCCAGTTCACTCCCAGTCATTTCACTTACTGAGAATTGCATTCCAAGTTGCTACACGCTCGATTGGTGGCACCTTGCTTTGTCAAAGCCCTGTCACCTCTATATCCGAGTTGGTTCAATGAGAAAGACCATTGCGAATACCATGCCGGAACTCAGGGGCATTTTACCGAGAGGTGTGTAAGTTTTAAGCGTAAAGTTCAACATCTCCTAGATATTGGGGTGTTAGAGTTTGAGATGATGAGTCCAGGTCTGAAGATTAATTTTCCAGACATGGCCGATACTATAAAATTAGGAGAAGGTCGGGTTGTCGTGATAGAGGGGTAGATGAGGTAAAGTTGCTAACGTCGGTAAAATCAGGAAACGTCAGCAGCCATCGCAATCACGACCGTTCCACAAGAAGCTCGATCTTGAACCCACTTAAAAGGTCTAAAGTAGTTTCGAAAGAGTCCAAAAAAGCAGCATACCTTGATAATAGCGACATCTTCAAAGGAGGAGAGCCTTGCTTAAGGGAAAAGGGGAAAATGAATGCTAAAGCGCATGACGCAAGAGGGAGTGACAAGATGACAAAGATGTTATTCCTGATGACAAATTTGAAGCTGTTACCTCTGTTAGTTCAAAGTAGACTCTTGAGGCTACCTCCCCCGAAGCGGTATACTTATTTCAATCCTAATATGTATGGTGTCAGGGTTCCATGTGAGTATCATCACAATGACTTTGGCCATACAACGGAAGAGTGCATGTTTTTGAAGGGTAAGATCTATGAACTTGTTAAGAATGAAGTGCTTTCCTTTGAGAACGGAAAACCAAAGTTCAGAGAAAGAGGTCAAGTTTTTGGAAAGTTTGAGCCGTCGGGATGATTGACCTACGTTGCAAGGGTCAAGGGTTTTTAGGGCATCCTATTCATATTTTTAGGTTTTTGTTTTACCTGCTTTTATATGTGTTAATTTTGTTTTTGTTTACCCAAAGATAGTAGTAGTAATCCTTTGTAAAGGTCTATGTTATATTTGCTTTTGTTATTTCAAAGAAAGGGTGCTCTTTTCTTAATTATGTATATGTATATATTCTTTCTTACCCTCGTAGACCCCCAGATATCACGTGCATGATTTGTCATCGATTCTAATGAAAGAGATCAATTTAATGTTGTGATAACGATGAAGTGTGATTTCCCATCAGTTTGCTCTGGTCGGTAAAGCGTGAGAAGCAAGATTATTACTCCTTCAAGGATGTTCGATAATAAGAAAATCTCCTAGAAAAGCCCAATAGAGTCGCTTAAATGTGCTTTAAGACAAAAAATAAAATGCTTAAAAATTAAAAAATTAAAATAATGATAATAATAAAAAAGAAGAAACACAAAAATAGAGGGGTACTTCGCCGTAGCAAAAAGGCTAAATAAAGATACCTTGCTCCACTTACTCTAATTAGGTTAAAAGCCTTAGCTATATGAGTAAGTTTTCAAATCATGACTATGTCGAGTAACTCGGGGTATTGTTGTATGCTCCTTCATTATTCTCGAGACAAAGGGTTGTGATGAGTTGAATTCCCCTAAGAAAAAGGAAATGAATGAACAAGCTGAAAGCATCCTGATGGAGCTATAGGGGAAGAACAAATCTAACAAGGAGCTATGCTTCACCTGTTCAATATCCTAGCATCAGAGATGAATCCTTGAGGACACTGACACCATATTGATCAAAATCAGGGACACACTTACACTTAGAGTTCTTAGCATGACATTTTCTGCGCTCCATTGGCTAAACAAAAGTTGGAAAGCTTGAACATACATATGAATGGAAAAAGATTGATGAGAGCTAGAGGGAGTAGTTTTCGAACCAATTAAGCAAGTGCCATAATCATAAGGATGAACCGAGCATTTTGAAAGGAATTTCACAACCACAAATATCGCCACAACATTCCAAGGCAAACTGTTGATCACTGAAAGGATTGAATCAAAAACGCTCATGCATTTGATATCCGGGGCATTCTATTCTTTTTCTTTTATTAATTTTGATTTTGGGGCATCCTTTGTTGAAATGATAATTAGCAAACCGATGTATAGACAAAAGGATATAGAGAGAAAAAATAAAGGAAAAAAAGAAGAAAATAGAGAAATAGAAGAATAAGGCATCTCCGTGCTTTTTAGAATAGAGTTTAGGATGCAAGGTCAAGTGTGTACATGATCGACCTAGTACAAGCCTACCAGTGATCTTGAAGGGAATAACATCAAGCCTTCATGCTACATAGTTCAAGAACCCGAAATGAGTATATGTTGCAAGACCTTAGTTGGTTCAAGAAGATTAAGATCAAGTTTTATTGAAAATTCAGAGACTTATGAGGCATGTTTTTAGCCTAGCTTTGAAAAGGAAGAAGGACCATACCAATGGGTCAAGGGTAAGTAATTGTTGAACCCGAGGAAGAGATGAAGTACTGCTAAGATTAGGAAAAGGGGGAATCGATTTATCCGTCTGAAGTTGGTCTAAAGATAACCAAAGCGTACAAGGCGGCAATTTATCAAGCGAGCAGGGTATACTTACATCCGCTTATAGCAAAACGAGTTGTGAAAGATGAAACAAATCCATAAAAATAGGGTTGACGATCACAAAGTTGGTCATGTATGAATTGTAGTGTATCACACGCTTAATGACTGTCCAAGTTAATTAGCCGTCATTCCGAGCCATCTTTCAGTCTTGGAATCCCGCTTTCTGTTAACGGGAAGGACCCGACATCTGCAGTTGAGGAGTATTCTGCTTTACTTAATTAGAAGAGTGTTAACAAGGGTTGGGTTTCCATAAAGCCATCAAAGTTCCATGATTATCCTTTGAAGCGTAGAACTTTAGCCAGAATGAGTGGAGATTGGGGCAAAGTTTTGACTCAGAATCGTGGAGATATCACCACCTTGTCATAGGAACGTGTCTACACACCCGAATGAGGTCATGGAAATGGATATGTTTACAATAGGGATTTATAACTCAATCATCTTCAAGAATCTTGGGTGGCTGGGATATTGCTATCTTGGTCTTGTCTAAGCATTTGACAATGAAAGTTTTTCTGCAGCTTCAAATCAAGGGTCTATATGGTTGACCTAGTATGATTTATCAGTAATTACAAAGAGAATAATTGCAAGATCCCTGGCGCTAGACCGGTCAGAGATTTGAGAATGAGGAAAATTTGGAAATTATGGGGGCTTGAGTTCACTCAAAACAAGGAAATTGTAGAAGGCTCATCATAAAGAGTCCATAAAGAAGCAACAGTTAAGCTTGAGTTAAGTGAGGGTAATGCTATTTTGACCAGTGTAATTTAGCATCTCTTTCCAAGGAGAAACAAATGAGGAAGATTTAGTACAGAAGAAAGAGGGAAGATCGGACCCTATGAAAATAAGAAAGGTTTGGAAGATTTAAGGGCATGTCTTCACCCTAATGTTGAGAATAAAGAGGACTCGTCATGAAGAGTCAATGAAAGGGAGATAACAAAGCCCAAGTTGAGTGGGGCAGTTCTTGGGAGGCGACAAATTTTAGTCTAATCAGTATAAGCCAGCCATATCCTTTCAAGATAAGATAAAAATAAAGACTTAGCAAAGATAGAAAGCCTACGGAAGTTAAGGGTGATCGACCAGAAAGCGAGTGTTTTCCCCCAACATCTCTAAAATTGACTCAATTTATGCATCATATTTAGTTAGACATCCCTAGGATAGGAACATGCTAACTCACATCATCAAATCATTTTGGTTGTTCTTGGAAAATTCAAAGATTGAAAAAGATTTTGAATTGAAACTCCCTGGTTGGAGAAGTAAATCTCTGTAAAGACTATGAGTCCCTGGTGAAAAGGACTCGCCCGACAAAGATTCGAAGAGTTCCTAAGGAATAGAACTATTCAGACATCAACCTTGATAGAGGAGAAGTTCAAAGTGAGGAGAACTTGTTCATATTCAAGAAGAATCCATAATGAGAAGACTTCACGGGCATTTGTGAAGGTTGAAGAAATTTGGAATTAGAAGAACAACTCTAAACCTCGAATTCAGGTAGAAGATCAAAGAATTTCATAGTAAGGAGAATAGTTTTGAGCTTTGGCCACCAGTTCATTTTCGATCAAGACTTCTGGGCCATCAGGGAACCTTTCGAGCATGACGTTGAAATGTTAACTCAACAAAAATTAGGGTATAGAGGGATTTACAATTGGAAGAGTCAGCTGGAGAAAAGCGAGAGTTTCGAAAGAACTTGCAAGGAAGCGACATAAGATTAGCGTTTGTTCCAAGACATGAAAGGAATCTGTAAGGCTAAGGTGAGAGGACATCGAATGTAAAATGGATAAAATTTGCCGAGAAAGGAGAACGAAGGTCTCTCATGAAGAAACCCAAATGGATTAGAGGCGAAAACCCGTAAGGGCCTCCAAAAAAAAGAAGAAAAAGAAGGAGAAAGTGAAAAAGAATAAAAGAAAAAAAGAAATAACAAAAGGGAAACAGAAAAGAGAAAAGAAAGAGAGCAAAAAAAAGGAAAAAGAGATAGAAAAGAAAAGAAAAAAGAAAAAAAGAAAGAAAAAGAAAAAGAAAACAAACAAGAAAGAAAGAAGAAGAAAAAAAATAAAAAAGAAGAACAATCTCTAGAGAGAAAACCTGTAAAGGCGCTTTAGAACAAGAGATTCAGAAAGTCAAGAAAAAGAAAGGACATAAAAGACTACTGAGCGAAAGAGGGTGATACTCATAGCTCGGGGTTTCTAGAGCGAAAGAGACAGATACTCAGAGCTCAAAGATTTCAGGCAAAAGATTTCAAACTCACCACACCAAGATTTCAGAACAAAGGAGGTAGATACTCAATGCTCAAAGATTTTAGGCGAAAGATTTCAAGCTTGCCTTATTAGTACTATCAAGCGAAGAAGGCAGATACTCATAGTTCAAAGTTTTTAGAGCGAAGGGGGTAGATACTCAAAGCTCAAGGATTTTAGGCGAAGGATTTCAAACTCGCCATATTAGAACTACCGAGCGGAGGGGGCAGATACTCATAGCTCAGGGATTTTGGAGCGAAAGGGGCAGATACCTTTGTTGTTTATTTTATTCTCTTTTTTATGTGTTTTATTTTATTATTATTTTTTGCTTGTGATATGTATATTATTTCACTTGTTGAATGTTGTTTAATTTATTATTAGCTTGTTTACTTTATTATCATGATTTCATATTATCCCTTTTATAATATATTTTCTTGTATATAGTATATAATATATAATTAAAATATTTTCTTAAAAGTATACATGTGGTCTTTCATTTGGGTTTAGTTTAGAAGTTTAGGCCTTTTATGTTTTGGGCTTAGTGGTTTGGGCCTTCTTGTGTTTAGGGCTTGCTTAGGTTAGAAGGGTTTTGAGTTTGATAGATTAATTCTTGATTAGAATTAGGTAAAATTAATTTGATTAATTTAAAATCGTGTGCTCGTCTCATAGGGGCACGATCTTTAAATTAATTAGACTAATTTAGGCTTAGCTTAGAGCCTTAGGTAGATTAAGGTTCAAATTGGTTTAGTGAATTTAGATTTACCATTGACTTATTGGGATAAATGTTAAGTTCATTAAACTAGTTGGACATTTCTTAATTGCTTTTAAGATAAAATTAACATGGAGATTAAATTGACATTTAAATTAAAACCATCATTACATCATATTTTAAAATGCTTGCATCATGCATAAAGGTGATGTGCTGGATTCGAACCATAAATTAACACGACAGTCGGGCTTATTCGATGTCGGCTTAATCTATGGTCCGATGTATCGTCAACCTTAGTAATTAAATTTCCAATTAATTTGAATTCACCAGTTTGATAAAGCCCGTTCAATTAAGGTTAATTTCCAATTAAGGTCACCAAATTAAATTCCTTTCAAATTCCGACAATTTCATTCGATTAAAAGCAACAAATATTTTGGTACCGATTTCCGGGCGTGATGGGGGTGCTAATCCTTCCCCACATGTAACCAACTCCCTAGCCCTTTCAAAATGAATCTCTGGTTTTGTGGTGTCCGACCTACCTTATCCAAGTGGCCGCTGGCGACCCCAAGTTTTCAATCGTTTTTTTAAAAAAAGAGTTTTCAAAAGAAATTCCTTTAAACCAAGATTACAAAGAAATGATTTTGGGGATAACCCGTAGCAACTGGACGAACTCGAATTTCAAATGAATTTTCAAAAAAACGTCGTTATAGGTACGAAGTGTGAAATTTACAAAGGCGTATCGATACGGGTTAGCTCGTATCAGTACGAGTTGTGCTCATTGGAATTTGAGAAATAAGTAACTGGGAAAAGGTTCCGGTACCCCTGAGGGCGTATCAGTACGGTATAACTACTTTTTGAACTTATGGTTCCAATAAACTGACAAGGACAACGGTCGAAATTTTATTATCAAAGATTTTAAAAATCTGAACACCTTGTATCGGTACGCAAATAGCCGTACCGATACTCAAAGCTTATTTGGTTCCCAGGTATGAATGGCATATTGATACGGCTTCAAGTGTATCGATACTCTATAGCTATTTTGTATAAAATGTTTTTTCAGTAGCCAAAATATGTATCGATACACCTGAACCAAATTGAGCTATTTCAGTACAAAAATACTTGGAAAATTTTGGGGTTTTAGTTTTTGACTTAGAAACAATTTGAAGTTCGAATCTTTGTCATTTTGTGAGACTTTTTGATTACTTAAAAATTTATTTAATTTTACAAATTGGTCCTTTAAATCCTTTGCTATATCAAAATCAAATATTGGTTTTATGGGTTAAATTGGTTAAAAAATAATGACCAAAATAACTATTCAGTCAAACATTAGGGGCATTTTTTGGCATTATGCATATTTCATACTCGACTTAAATAAGTTAGGCTTAAAGGTATCATAAACCCTTTAACTTTAAAAAAAATCAATTAAGTCCCTAATTGTTTTGAACTCAATTAAGTCCTTATACTTTCATCAATTCACCCATTTGACCAATGTTGAATGTTAAATCTAACAATTTTTTAAGATCATTTGGTGCAACATGTTGTGTTACAGTGTTGTCACCTGACATTTTCAGAATTTTTTATTTTATTTAAAAGTTTCTTTAAAAGTTCTAAAAATTCTTTAAAAATTTATAAAAATGATAAAAAAAATAGCTTTCTAGAAAATCTGTAAATGTCACATGACATAATTGAAATATCACGTGGCAGTAATATCTTAAGAAAAAATTATCATAAATTGATGGTCAAAATTAGTCAAAAAAACTTAAGTAATTTAATTTATTAGATTGAGAGCTTAATAGGGTGAAAAAAATCAAAGACTATATTTTTCCAAAAATTCAAAGGCTTTAAACAACCTTAAGTCAATGCCTTATAAACTTGATTAAAAATTTGCTTTTATTTTTAATTAGTATTCGGGCATTATATAAAAGGTGAGCTTTCATTTCATGCTCTAGGAATTCGACTACTCCCAGTCTCCCACTACTAAAGGAAAATAGGCGTGGGCTGCAATGACAGGAAGTGCCTACTTTAGGCTTTTAGCCCCCTCCTTAAATTATTTCGGTATCTTATAATGTCAAATAGGCAAAAATAATTCTTTATCGCTTTATTTTCAACTACCAAACACAGCTGAGGTTTTCTTTTATTTTTTTGGTTAAAGTGTATTTTTGTGCCCTAGTTCCACCTAAAAAATTAATTCAATCTCTTATAAAAAAATCGCATCCAATTAGGCCTTCTAATTCGTAAATTGTATTAAATTGACCCTTTGATTGACGTTAACCGTTACAGTGCTGATGTGACGGTCCACAATGTTGACATGGCACTACATGTGGGATGATGATGTGGTGCATGGCCTAAATTGATTATTTTAACTGAATTCGAGGACATAATTGATTTGTTTTGCCGAGTTCAGGGACATAATTGATTTTAATTAAAATTTTAATAACTTATTTAATATTTAAGTTAAGAAATAAGAATTTAATGAATTATTAAAATTTTAAAAAATATTAAAATTGGATAAATAATTTGTTTAAATTTCAAGTTAGTTTAATTGATTTATTTAATTTTTGAATAAAATTGGATAAATAATTTAATTTTTAAAGTTAAACTTTTACAAATATAATATATTGGGAGACTCAAACGATCAACCGAGATAGCCAAGAGGGGGTGAATTGGTTTTTGAGTGATATAGTGGTGGAAGCAATTGAATTTAAAAGTTTGTCACAAGGATTATAGTGGTTCAACTTTCTAACTAAAGTTTACATTCACTACCTTAGCTCCCTACTAAGGATTTTCTCAAATTCACTCTTTAATTTCTTTTCTTTTTCCCCGCTCAAGGAAATAACCCTTACAACACAAGCCTTATACCCCCAAAGTCTTGTTAAACCCTCTCTTACAAGAGAAACGAATTAGCAAACTATTGTTTGCAATTCTAAGCTCTCACCCAAAACCTAACACTTGAGCATATATAACAATTAAGCTCACACATGTGATCTACAAAGAAATTGACAATTAAAGCACAAACACTTTCTCTATACATGAATGTTGGTAGTATTGTTTCTTGTTGTTGTATGGCTGTTTGAAGAGGTCTTTTAAACCCTCAAAGGAGTTTGCTATTACTAGCCGTTGGGGACTTTAATTCCAGTCATAAATACTGTTTTGGGCTTGTTGGCATTAGTACTCGAGGTCTGGTATCAGTACTTGCCTTAAGAAGAAAGAGTCGTTGAAGCATTTAATACACAGGGGTACTGGTATGCGATATTGGTATCGATATAAGGCTCTTCGTGGAATTTGTCAAAATTGGGGGATAAATAGGCATATCGGTACTCGGGAAATCGTACCGATATGAGCACTTTTGGGCATTAGTACGGGTCAAACTGTACCGGTACTTAGTGCCTATTTTGGACACTTTGTTTATTTAAAGTCTTAAAACATGTCAAAAACTCTTTGAAAACATTTCAAACATATTATCAAGTTTATGGACTTTTGAAATATTTTTGCAAATTAGTTTAAATTCAAAAACATTTTCCTTTATATCGAAATCAAATATCTCAATAGAATATATGAAAAATCAATTAACAAATTGATGTAAATATATCTGAGTCTTTGATAATTTTAAAAATAGGCAAAGTGGGAATTCTAAAAAAATCAAAACATTCTTGAATTTTTTTTAAAAAAATCCATAAACTTACTAAAGTAAATAAAATATTGAAAAAATTATTGAAAATAAAAACTAATATAAAGAATTATTATGTATTAAAAATTATAAAATGATATATTTAAATATAAAAATTAAAAATTAAAATATTTATAATGTATTAAAAAATTGAACACTTTCATTGAAAAAGTCTTCGACTTCGTTAGTCTGGGTATTATCATTCTTTAAACAATTTTTTAGTGGAATCAACATTGCATTAGAGTAACAATAAAACTCAAATTTTCTTTCTTTTTTCTACATCAAATTGATTCTCATTAATATTTGATGTATTAAAATGAAGGAGAATTTTAGTTTTATTACTACTCTAATACAATTATGATTCCATTAAAAATATGTTCAAGAAATATTAGCATGCTTAGCATAACAAGACTTTTTTAATGGCTTATAAATATTTATAAAATTTGATTTTTTTATATTTATAAATTTTAATATTTTAAATTTTATGTTTTTAACTATTTTTAATTCATTATAGTGTTTTTATTTTTTAATATTTAATGAATATTAAACATTATTAAAATATTTTAAATTTTTATTTTTAGCTTAAGTATTAAGTAAGTTATCAAATTTTCAATTAAAATTGGTTATGCTTCTAAACTCAGAAAAAAAATAATTATACCCTTGAATTCGGTTAAAATAATCAATTTAGCCCCTCTACTACGTCATCGTCCCACGTGTACTGTCATGTCATCACCGTTGATCGCCATGTCATCACCGTTAACTGCCATGTCAACACTGTAACGGTCAACGTCGGTCGAAGGGTCAATCTGATGCAATTTGTGAACTGGAGGGCCTAGTTGAGTGTGTTTTTTGGTAAGGAGCTGAATTAATTTTTTGTGTCGAACTCAAGGGCAAAAATACCCCTTTAACCTTATTTTTTTTCCAATTTACATTCGTTTGTCCTGGCTATACGATTAAAGTTTATATTTTATTGACGACCTTATTATAAAATAATTATCTAAATTATATTCTTTTAACTAAATGTTTAAAGTTTCTTTAGTAAAGTAAATTTCAAATGTTTTATTTTGTTACATTTTAAGTGTTTAGCGTTTCATTTAATTAATATTTTAAATTGATTCGTAAAACAAAATCATCGTCCAATTATTGCTTGATATGTGACATGATTTTTAATTTCTTTTAAAGACTAAAGCCCTTAATTTCTAAGAAAAATCCCAAAATTTTCATTAAAAAAACAAAATCTCATTTGCCACCAACGAATCAACCAACAATGACTAACCCTCACTATATTTTTCATTGATCACTCATCTGTGGTTCACCCTCTTGCTGTCGCACAAAAACCCATTAACTATATCCCTTGGCATCTCTCTTCCCACGCCATCATTCATTGTCGTCCAT
The DNA here is from genome assembly GCA_019671005.1 of Hibiscus mutabilis. Lineage (NCBI taxonomy): Eukaryota > Viridiplantae > Streptophyta > Magnoliopsida > Malvales > Malvaceae > Hibiscus > Hibiscus mutabilis. The sequence goes on from CM033721.1 coordinate 33,709,378, forward strand.
CAACCTCGTTGAACCTCATTGGTTTGTCGTCGTTAGTGTACATGTGCTCTCTTCTCTTTCGACGACCGTAGTTATCTGCACAAGTTTAGCCAGTTTCCCGGCCGGTGACTCGATTTCCATGACGGTAAAGTGTTTTCGAATCGCGTCCACCAAATCATTCCATCCTACCAACTGCCGTTGGCGTTGCATCCACCGGTACCACTTCTTCGCCGTGCCGATCATGCAGAATGAAGCCATCGTGACTCAGTGATGGTCCTCGGTGCCGTAAAATTCAAAAAAATCCTGGGAAGATGCAATCCATTCCTCTGGATCATCGCCGGTGAAAAGAGGAAGCTCGACTTGGACTGGTTTAGGAGGAAACGGAAAACTGTCATCGGAGTCCGAGCGAATCTTCGCTTTACCTCGATTCACAGTACTATCAGCCGTGAGTTCGCCGCCGGCCGATGTCGCTGCGGATAAGCCCAGATGAGTGGAAATGTCTTCGAGCTGACGAGCCATATCTTGCAGAGTGGATTGAGTGGCGGCGTTGCATTTTTCTTGGTTAGCGACGTGGATTTCCAGAGTGGTGAGAGTCTGTTCATGGCGGGTTGTTGTGTCCTGAAGTGTGCGAATGGATTCAATGTTGTTTACCTTACTGAGAAGCTCAATGAAAGCACCAAAAATGTTATGAACGCAGTAAAGAAGGAAGTAGGGAGGGAAGAAGAAGAGAGATTAGGGTAGAAGGAGACAATTTCCAGGTTTTGCATATCTTTTTCCAGCTCACATACGAGCTATTTAACGCCAAAAACAAAAACAATAATTTAAATAAGGACAAAATCGGTTAATGCACGTGGAACTTTTCTCCCCTGGTCCCCCTACGTAAGTTCTGCATGTTCTCGGTGGCTTGGGTCGAGTCGGTCCCCTGGGCAATGGGCAGTGGTGTTTCCATGGTGTCCGTGACAGCGTTATATAAACCAACAATCATTTGAGGGAATTTTGATGTTTCAGCATTTTATTAGAAATTAGAGACTTAGGGGTGAGAAAATTAAAATTTGGTTTTTTCTTGAGAAATTAAGATTTTTAAATTTTTAAATATAAAAACCAAAAGAATTTAAAATCATATCACATATCAAACAATGCTTAGATGACAATTTTGTGTGGCAGCGGTTGGATGTCTAAAATGTAATGAAATAAACATCACACCAATTTTGACCAAAAGGCTTTAGACATCTAAAGCAAAAAAAAAAAAACGTGGACCCTTATTTTGTAATAAAACCTTTATCTATTAATAAATGATAATGTAATGATAAAGTATATTAATTTAGATTCAAACCTTTGAATGATGAGTTTAGAGTAAACTTCAAGTACCGATATGTACCATTAATTATTTGCACCTGTAACCCCCTTGACCCAGCCTAGTCACTAGACCGAAGCGGGCGAGCTACATTAGGTTTGCCGAAATAAACCCGTGAAAATTTAACTCGAATTATGTCCATTTTCCTTTTATCTTATCTAGATGCCACATTATAACCTATAGTGTGCATATTGGCAGCAGGTGAAAACTCAACTCAATCGGACGTCGAATCGACATCCAATTGCACATTGCAATTTAGGGACCAAATTACAATTCTAGAAAATTACAGGGACTTAATCCATTTTGAAGTTACCAAACCTTAATTAGTCAGGTTTCATACCCACATGTCAAATTTCAGCCTCAAACAATCATTCAAACTCATTCAATTATATACATATCATTCAGGGACCAAAACGGAAGAGACAAAAACTTCCAGACATCACGTTAACTGAATTAACAACTGTCTGTATCGGTACACAGGCAAGTGTATTGATATAATTTTCCAATTCTCAAAATCCAGATTCCAGTAGCTTAAAACCGTACCGATACAAATATTTGCGTATCGGTATGCCTTGCCAAAATGCATTGCCCGTACCAAAATAGTTCCTCGTGTACCGGAACGCAGTCCCCAAAAATAGCTTACTCGTACCGGTACCGATACGCTTGGACCTGTAATGTACAAATTTGCTATTTTTTCATGCTTTCAAGGATACCAAAATAATCCAACATGCTCCAAACATATACACAACGTCACTAAGGAGCAATCCACAACAATTTATCACATGAACATCAACAAGTCATGACATTATGCTTCAAAGGATAAACTAGAGGCATGCTTCCTACAAACCAAGTCATCCCAAGCATGAAACATAAATCCAAAGCAATACCAAACATTTAAGGCCATTTACAATCTCAAAACCACATGACAAACTTGCTAAAACAGAGAGTTTATCAAAAGCCTCCCAAAACCACAATGAACCCCATTGCCTTTATTACTACAAATCTAGATTGGAATCATACGTTCGAAATTCAAAGTCCTTGGATACCCTTCAATTGCTTGCTGCCTTCAAACCTTTAATTCTCTACATTGATGGACAAAGAGAGCGTAAGCACACCAGGCTTAGTGAGGACTGCTCAAACAACACACCAACAATGCATTTTAAAACTGTTTTCCCAAAACCACATTGAAATCACCATTTCAATCAACTTATAAAACATCATGCCTTGAAAACCATGGACTTAATACTTTCAAAAACTAGCATATTAAACTATATGCAACATGTATCATGGATGAACAACAAATCTCATTACTAACCCTCAATTTAAGCCTACCCATGCATAACAACCCATATTCAAAGCTTAAAGAGTAAACACGTATAAACCAACATTATACAATAACAACCATCAACATGATACATCAACAATTATATTGACTTTCAAGTGATCATTAAACCAAGTTCCACTTTCCAAAATATTACATCGGATACACAGATTCAACAAGTGTCCTCTCAACACTTCATGCCATCTTAACCGGAATTATGGTACCACTTACAACCCGGGGACACCAATCCAAATCATCGGTTAGATGCATAATCCACTAACAGAGTTTTCGGTACCATATAACCTCTCAACCGTTAGGGTACTTGGATGGAGTATTCGGTACACCGTATAAACCCCTCGATATCCAATGCAACTTTTTATAGTGCACTATCAATCCTATGGCCGACCAACTATATCCGATAACATTTTAAACCACATCACTTGCCGATATAATTCATTATTAACCATGTACCTCACTATTTTTATATGCATGAATTCAAAATCATTTCCAAAGCAGCAAGCCATGCTTTAAAACAAGTATCTCATATACTTAATGCTTTAAAACAAGTATCTCATATACTTACATGGATCATTTACTAATGCATCCATCATCATTATCTGATCAAAAACAGTATATAACATACTTTAAAACATGTTTTAACAGTAGGTACCATGTTATTTTAACAAGTGCATAAAAACCATTTCGTAAAAGCACGACCGAGGGAGAAATTTCTTTATACTTACTTCCGAGTTTAAACCAACGTTTCAAGATAAGTTTAAACTCCCAATATCACCTTTAAACCATTTCAAAGCTGAAATCCACGTTCTCACTCACCGATAATGCAAAACCTTATTTGCCAATGCGAATTACTCCTCCAAAGCTTCCAAAGTGGCATTTCAAGCTTGAGGATCAACCTCCTCTGATTTCACCATAAAAAAACAGAGGATCCAATGCATCAAAATGCATTCACAAACCCAACAACATCAATCCACAAAAATCCTCTACAAACACTAGCCGAACCTTTCTAAAACTACCGAAATCAACATCAAAAACCTTTCACACTTAACCCAGCCAAAACCTAAAGGTTTAATCTAACATCCAACTTCCATTGTCATCCAAAAACAACCTAACATCATCTTATACTTCCAGCATACATTAATCAACCAAAACTCACCAAAGACACAACACTAGCAACTTATCTAATTAGAGATTCACATAGTTTCGAGATTGAAAAGTTAAAGCCAACTTATTAACATTATAAAACATCAAAATCATGATTATAATCAATCAAGAATTCATCAAAACATATCTGAATCGAAAATCACTTAATCTCATCAATTAAACCTTGATTTAACTAATTTCCATAATTAAATCATTGAAACTCATCAGAAAACATTTATAAAGGATCAATAACTTGAGAATTTCAATAAAGAACCATACATTAGAGGAGAAGGATGAAGCTCACCTCTAATGTTGACTTTCCTCCTTAATTGTATTGGTTTACATGAGAAAACAAGATTAAAACAATAAGGTTTTGATATGAAACAATCAAGAACTCATTTGGCATTAAAAGATTGTGGAAATCAAGAAGTTACCTGAAGATTTTGAAGAAGAGAAGAGTGTTTGGCTAAAGGGAATTTGAGAGAAAATCTTTTGGAGAAAAGTTTGTTACGTAAAGTTTGCTTAGGAAATTAATTGTAAAATTAATTTCCAAAATCTATTTATACTCTTCCCAAATCTTTTAAAATAGCCAATTAAGGAGAAAAGTCTGATATTAGACTTTGGGAAAATAGTTCCGTAAAGATTCAAAGTTTTGACCCTTTACAAAATAGTCACTAAAAATAGTTTTCATTCTTTACATTTTGGTCACTAGCCAAAAGGTCACATTTCTGAATTCTATTTTTCAAAATTGACTTTACCAAAAATATTCATATATTAAATAATAATTTTTAGATATTTTACCAAATATTTTCTCACTAAAAAATATTTATTCCGATTTTAATCATGAATCTGACTCGAATCTCTAACTCGGTCCACCGAACCGCCTAATCATCTTATAAACTGCTTGGCCCAAAACCGAGGCATTACAACTCTCCCACACTTAGGAAATTTTATCCTCCAAATTTTTCCCAAAGAAAACAAGTGCAGAAACTGTTTCATCAAGTCCGCCTTACTTTCCCACATGTCCTACTCAACTCCACGGTGTCGTTACAACACCTTCACAAGTTCAATCGTTTTACCACACAAAACTTTAGTACACGAGTCAAGGATATCAATAGATTCCTCATCAAAAGACAAATCTGATCGCAACTCAATGCCCTCAACCGACATAACATGCGATGGATCTGATTGATGCTTCCGCGACATCAACACATGAAACACATCATGAATCTTCTCCAACTCAGGAGGCAACCTCAAATTATAACCAGCAGGACCTACACGCTCCACAACCTCATACATCCAATAAACCTCGGACTAAGCTTATCTTTACGTCCAGACAGCATCACCTTCTTCCAAGGTGACACCTTTAAAAACACACGATCGCCAACCGCGTACTCAAACTCCCTATGTTTCAAATCCATGTAGGATTTCTGGCGATCTAAAGCCGCTTTTAAGCGATCACAAATAAGCTTTATCTTCTCATTCGTGTCTTTCAACACATCCAGCACATAAACACGCTTTTCCCACTTCGACCCAACACAAAGGTGTACGACACTTCCTACTATACAAGGCCTCATACAGTTTCATTTGTATACTGGCCTGATAACTGTTATTACAAACGACCTCCACCAAAGGTAACTTGCCTTTCCTAGGTTCCTTGGAACTCAATGATGCCTACACCTCAACATATCCTTCAAAACTTGGATCACACGTTCTGACTGACCACCCATTAGAGGATGATTCGAAGTACTGAATTTCAACTGTGTACCCAAAGCTTGATGCAAACACTCTTAAAACCTCACTGTAAACTGCGAATCTCAATCTGATACTATGAACTTAGGCACACCGTGCAAACAGAAAATCTCAACAATATATAATTCCGCCAACTTATCCAAGATATACGTCATATGCCCTAACACAAAATATGCACACTTCGTAAACCGATCAATAATCACCTAAATAGAACCCTTTTTAGTGGGCGTCAATAGAAACCCAAACACAAAATCCATGGTGATTCTCTCATACTTCCACTCTGGTATCCTTAACGATTGCAACAACCCTGAAGGAACTGATTCTCATTCTTAACACGTCGACATACCATGCACCTAGCAGTATTTTTCCTTAAACCCTTGATACATCTTAGTACTACCGGGATGCATAGAAAAAGGACTACCATGCGCCTCAGACCAAAATGGTATGCCTCAACTCCTCATCACTAGCACCATTGTATGATCCTTGAAACACAACACCCCATCATCATTAAAGCGAAAATTCATCAAATTTCCATCCATGATATCTTTAACATGTGGTACCAATGCATCATCATAAGGTTGCTTCTACTTAATCAATCGTGATAAAAATGGCTTTCCTTGCAACTCGACCAATAAGCCTATATCATGCTTCACACTTAACCGCACAAACGTCGCCCTCAACTCTACCACAACTTTCCTACTCACAGCATCAGCTACAACATTAGCCTTCCCCAAATGATATCCAATCATCATATCATAATCCTTAAGCAACTCCAACCAACTATGTTGCTTAAGACCCAAATCTTTTTGCGTCATCATTTTTTTGAACATCTATAATTCGTGTATACAACACACTTCTCACCATACAGATAGTGTCTCCAAATCCCTTAAGCAAACACAACTACAACAAGCTCAACATCATGCGCAGGACAATTGCGCTCGTGCACCTCCAACTATCTAGATGCACAGCCATAACTTTGCTAGCAACACAACAATCTTAGAGGATTCCTCAACAACCCTTGATATTAATCAATTGAATCTAGAAAACCCATGAACTTCCAACACCAACCTTGGTTGCTTCAAAACTAACACAAATCAAACTTTTGAAAACCAATCTTTAACACCCTCTTCAAACATTGAGAACTCCAAAGAACCACATTACCATAGCTACTTACATAAGCTACCTTGCTTACACCATCACTCCATCGACCTTCGAACAGTCATCCATAAGTGTGAACACATGTATGGATGATTACTTATATGCCCTCATAGATGTCTATGTGTATGTATGCAAAACCTCTAATGTCATGCCCAAATGTATACATATAATGGCATATTTATATATATATACATATAAGTGTTTTTGCACTGTGCATGTTAAACTGTTCACACTTATTACTTTCCAAGATTTTATGACAACCACAAAGGCTTTATTTCAAGACCATGCAGTATCTATCAAGAGTCAAGGTGCACTGCTTCAGAGTCATAGCTCGTCTTTGAGGGCTTTGGAAACCCAAGTATGACAAATCGCGCAAGCTTTGCATGCTCGACCTCAAGGTAGTTTGCCTAGTGATACTGAAGTCACTAAAAATCATAGAAAATAGCAGTGTAGTGCACTCACTTTAAGAAGTGGCATCCAACTTAACAAGGAAGATAAGTTTGGGGGGAAGAAAGTAGAAGACCCTAAACCTAAATCTGTGGTTGAAGAACCAGCTTTGCAAGAGAATTTAACTCTAGAAGGAAAAGAGAATGATGGCTCGACAAATGAACCTATTGATGGAGAACATAATATTGCTACAACAAAAGAGAAAACCCCACCAGTAGAGGAAGGAGTCAGGCCCCCACCACCCTTCCATTAATGGTTGAAGAAGCAAAAATATGATCTTCAGTTCAAAAAATTTGTAGATATTCTTGACCAGCTGCATATCAATGTCCCATTTTTGGAGGCCATTGATCAAATGCCTATATATGCTAAGTTTCTCAAGGATATTGTCATCAAGAAGAGAAAAGTTGAGAAGTATGAGACTGCTGCTACAGCAAAAGAATGCTATTCTGTATTGAGCAGCTTGCCACCTAAAAGAAGTTATTCAGGTAGCTTCTTCATTCTATGTTCCATAAGAGATAATTATGTGGGAAAAACCACCTTGGGTCTAGTGTTAATCTAATGCCCAAGTCAGTCTTTATGAAGCTTGGAATGAGAGATGCAAGACCCACCACGGTAATTTTGAAACTAGCAGACAGGTCTCATGTCCATCCAGAAGGAAAGATAGAAGATGTTGTGGTCAAAGTGGGCAGATTTGTCTTTCAGCTGATTTCCTTGTCCTTGATTGTGAGGTTGACGACCAAAGCACCCATCAATTTGGGGTGACCATTATTAGCAACCGGTCAAATCTTGATTGATTGTGAGAAGGGTGAGTTCACCATGAGAGTGGCTGATCAAAAGGTGACTATAAATGTCTTCAACACCCTTAAATATGTGGATGAATATGAGGAGTGTCAACACGTAAATGCTATGACAGAAGGAGTTGCAAAATTATGCTGTAGCAATTTCGTGCAAATTGATGATTATGTAAAGCTCAATGAGGACGACAATGAGAAGCTTGATGAGTTCCCACTAGAGGTGCAACAGTCTAGCTTGCTCATTGCTAGACCAAGTACGCATTTTGAACCTTTATATTTTGCTGAATTTATCCCTCCTAAACCTTCACTTGAGCACGCACCCACATTAGAGTGGAAGCCATTACCTTCACATCTTAAATATGTTTATTTGGGTAGTAATGAGACTTTACCTGTGATAATCTCTTCTAGTCTAACCCCTAAGCAAGAATGTAGCTTGATAAGTATGTTATCTCAACATAAGAAAGATCTAGGGTGGACTATGGCTGATTTGAAGGGTATAAGCCCTACTATTTGTATGCACAAAATTTTGCTTGATGATTGTCACAACAATTTCGTTGAACCCCAAAGAAGGCTCAATCCAGTCATGAAGAAGATAATTAAGTGGCTCGATGCTGGAGTTATCTACCCAATATCCAACAGTTTATGGATCAGTCCGGTGCAATGTGTACTGAAGAAGAGAGGCATGATCGTGGTGAGCAGTGAAGATAATGATTTTTTACCCACAAGGACTGTCTTGGGGTGGATAATTTGTATGGACTATCGGAATCTCAACAAGACAACCAAGAAGGACCATTTCCCCTCCTATTTATTGATCAAATGCTAGATCGATTAGTGGGAAAATCGTTCTACTGTTTCTTTGATGGATATTCAGGGTACAACCGAATTGCTATAGCACTGGAAGATCAAGAGAAGACAACTTTCACATGTCTTTATGGTACTTATGCATTTCGAAAGATGCCATTTGGGCTTTGCAATGCTCCAACTACTTTTCAAAGGTGCATGTTGGCCATCTTTTCTGACATGGTTGAAGAATTTTTGGAGATCTTCATGGATGACTTTTCAGTCTCTGGAGATACTTCCGAATCGTGTTTAGGCAACTTGACCAAGGTACTCATGAGATGCAAAGAAGCAGACCTAGTACTTAATTAGGAGAAATGTCATTTCATGGTGGCCGAAGAGACCGTTCTAGGCCACAAGATCTCGCAAAAAGGGATAGAAGTGGACAAGGCCAAGGTTGAAGTGATCAAGAAGCTACCACTACCCACCACTGTAAAAGGGATTCAGAGTTTCTTGGGACATGCTTGCTTTTATAGGAGGTTTATTAAGGACTTGTCCAAGATCTCCAAGCTATTATGCACTTTGCTATAGCAAAACCAGCCCTTCATTTTTGATGCAGAATGCTACAGCGCATTTAAGGAACTCAAGGAGAAGCTCATCTCAGTACCCATAGTTAGTGAATACATATAGAGTTCCATGTATTGTATCACTTATGATTAGTTTTGACTAATAGTTGGTTTAAAATGGTTAAAATTTATTAGACCGTTACTCAACTAACTAATCAGTCCCTTTTCTTGTATATATATTGATTGGTCTCTATTTGAGATATTACAGCCTGTGAATCAATAAAATGAGAAGAGAGTAGCGTCTCTCATTTCCCCATCTTCATCTTCCACACATTTCAGTTTCTTGTATTGTTTTAGTTCTAAGATCCTGACATAAAACATCATTAAAACATATATATCATAATTTTCATGTCAACCACCCAAGAACACCAAACATGCTTATACAAAATAACAATGCATCATACTTACATAAATCATGAAGTAGTTCGAAGTTGTAGATGTACTATCTTATGCTCAGCAACAAACGAAATTCTATGTTATTTTCAACAATTTTCTTTTTACTTTGACATTAGATGACTCTCCCATTTCGAAAGAGCTACTTTCCAAACCAAGGAGTAGATGTATTCTACACCAAACATGGGAGGTAAGTTTATTTACTCTATATTACATTATACTAACTAATAAAATATTTGTGTTGTATAAAAAATGAACTATTTGTGTTGATTGTTGAACTCAAACTTTTTTTTTTGAAAAAAAAAAATTGTAAAGAAATCACATTTTTTAATCAAGCCTTAAATATTGAAGGAAAACATGTAAAAATAAATAATTTATTAATAAGAGCGCTAGTTTGGTTGAATAAATAAAAAACTACAATAAAACCGCAATCTAAACGAATCACAATCAGACATGTCCGAATATTTATGAATAGACATCTTCTACCTTTTTTCGGTGTCTTTATTTATGTTTTATGCTAAAAAATTAGGTTTAGAGTTAAGGTTTAAGTTTAGGGCTTAGGTTTAGGGTTTAGGGTTTAGGAATTCGGGGTATGGTGTATTTTTTAGGGTTTAAAATTTAAGATTTAAGATTTAAAATTTAAGATTATGGTAATAATTTAATTTTTTAGTATTGGGCATAAAAAAAGGCACAGAAAAGGAGATGATGATTTTTATCCAACATTTATAGTCTCATGCTTGATAATCTTGTTTAAAATCACCACCTTGTAGTATGGATTTTTATCTAAAATTTATAGTCTCGTTTATAGAAAGAGACACTAAAAAGGAGCAAAAGATTCTTATGGTTATGGTTCGGGCTATTATCATATTTGGGTAATTCTAAGTATGGGTAAATTTTAAGTTCGGAAAATCTTGGATTCCTTCATTTTAGGTTTTAGTTAGTCTGGTTTTTATTTGGACAATAATTTTAGATTTTAATCGTTTTAAGTTTAGGTTAATTCAAATTATTTATTGGGTTATAGTTTATTTAAGTTATTTCAAGTTTGGCTTGATTTAGATATATAGTGAGATTGAACGTGTGTAAATTCTTATTTTTTATAATTAGATCGAATCAAATTTAAATTCAAAGTAATTGAGACAGGTTGGATCAAAATTAAGCTGTATGTGGCAGTTGATTGGAATTGGGACAGATGTTCCGACTGCCACAAACGTACTGTTGGAATCTTTTAAAAGAGCGGGGGATCCAAAATATTATGACTTGTTTTGGTGTTGTCAGGCAAAGAAGGGGGGTGTCAAACCAATAGAAGCCGAGCTTTGCCAGAAACAAATATGGGTGTGTGGAGGAGGACAATGTAGCAGACAGGAGCACGTGGATTCATCATCCATATCTGCAGACCCATCTCTCCCAAAACCTCCCGATTTAAAACGTGCAATAATTATACAACAATTCGGTTCCTACTCCATATCCACCATTTCCATGAGTAAATCATTAAAAATAGTTATCTGAAACAGGCCGAATCTTGCTATGATTGTTTGAGGTGCTCAATCAAAATTTTTAAAATTTTTAGAGGTTTAATTAAATTTTTTGATGATATTATGAGATTTTGTTTTTTAAATATTAAGGGTCTAACTAATTTTTTTTAAAAATAATTATGAGATTTAATGAAAGTTTTAGCAATTTGAAGGGCTTAACTAAAAATATTCAAAAATAAATTAAGATTTAATGAAAATTTTTAACAAATTTGTGGGGACTAATTAATTTTTTTAAAAAATAGAGGTAGAATTTAAATTTCCCCCAACTTTAAATCAATTAATTGTTTTTAGGTTATTGATAGTTTTAAAATTTTTGCAATTAAGTTCTTGCCCCTCCTAAAAAATTTTGGTTTATTATTTCTTAAGACCCTTTTAGTTAAAATTAATAAAATTAAGCTTTGACCTCTCATTTTTCTAGTTTAATCATTTTTTAAGACCATTCAATTTGAAAATAGTGAAATAAAATATTGTTTCCTTTTTTTGAAGAAAAATATTAATTTCCTTAATTTTATGATTTGGTTACTTTTTAAAACCCTATTTATTTCAAAGTTAATTAACTTGTCCCCTTATAGTTTAATCATGACTCCATCCATGTCCCTAGCACAACTGAAGTTCCGCCTCTAATCTGAATAAATAAGTTTTAAAAAAATTAAGAATGGTTAACAAATAATGATGGTTCATGCAATAATTCAATATAATTTTATGTATTTTTTAAATATGTTGGTGTAATTACAAGATAGTATATGTTTAATTTTCTTAGCCTTTAATAAAGCATACACACCGTGCACACATGGTGCTCGAACTCAGGTCACATGGATGAAATACATAATCATTTAACACGAGTTGAATATAATTCTATGTATTTAACTTAGGATCTCATATTTAAAATGTATAATATTTATCTTATATACTATTGTAAAATAATGAAAACTAAATAAGGAAAATTTCGACATTTATTTTTGAAAAAAACTTCTTATCAAATTATTCTTTTCTTTTATCTATTCTGAAATTAGAAATCTAATATAAATAAAGTAAAAGAATAAGAATAAAAGATGAGAGGAAAGAGAAAGATTCATATTTATTTTCAACTAGAAGTGTATACAATGTTTTCTTCAAACTCTATACTTATAAGCTTGAAAATTCTAGAACGGGAGACACATACTGTTGAACAACACAAATGCAATACACCGCTGAACATCATTAATTTTTAATGACTTTTAAATGATTATTAAAAATCTCAAAGGCTCGATATACAATTAATCATATTTCAGAATAAAATTAGAAGAAATTATTCCATGAATCTTTCTCACCACCTCATTCATGATCCTACCCAATTAAATAAAACCACGCCATCTCTATTTTTTCACATAGTATTTTCTTATAAATTAAAATTTACAAGTCACATTCTTCCTCCTCATATATTAATTCTAATATGTTAATGAATAAATCCTTAAAATGAAAAAAACCCCAAAAACTTAACTTAGGACTAAAAAAACAAAAATAAAATAATTAATTCTAATATGTTTTTGAACTACGAATAATTTAATTAGAAAACCCTTAATCTACCGGTTACTCTGTCGACAATGATTATTATAAAACCATTAACCAGAATTTCGAACACTAGTCTACTATGCAAGCAGTAATTCTTCACTGGTAGGACTTTCTCACAATTCACAAATGATCATTCTTGTAGAGGTTTCGTAGATCTAAACGATTGGTGGACAAAAAATCAAGCAAGCACGAGTACTTGAATAGTAGGGTATTCTAATAAATTTATTCGTGCATATGTTAATTTTAGGGTTTTTAATATATTAGAATTAATTATTTATTATTGTCTCTTTTGATTCGTGGGTTAAACATTTGGGATTTTTTTATTTTAACGATTTAATTCATTAACATATTAAAATTAATATATGAGATATGAGGAAAAAGATGATGATTTGTAAATTTTAATTTATAAGAAAATATTACGTGAAAAATAAAGATGATGTGATTTTATTTAATTGAGTAGGATCATAAATAAGGTAGTGAGAATGGTTCATGAAATAATTTCTTCTAATTTTATTTTGAAATATAATTAATTACATGTCAATCCTTCGAGATTTTTAATAATCATTTAAAAGTCATTTAAAATTTAATGATGTTTAGCTGTGTGCGTCGTCTATTATAGACTCATCCCATAATAACTAACTTATATAGAACTCTAAGTACATCAAATTCTCATTTAATAGAGAGCTCTAATCATAATGGATATCCACATAGATAAATATTAATAATACTCCTTATTGGATGTCTATGAAGATAATGTGTCTTGTTAAAATCTTACTAAGATAAAAATTGAGTGGGAGAAAGTTCTTAGCGAATGAAAAAATAGTACAAATATCTTTGATATGCATAACATGTTGTCTTGTTAAAAACCTTACCATGAAAATTCTTTGGGACAAAACCTCGGTTAAGGGAAAAAGAGTGAAACACATATTTACCCCCTCATAAAAACATCACATAATACATTTAAATCTTTATAATTCAATCTTGAATACAATCTCCAAATGTTAAAGTATATAATGTAATGAAGAATATATCTTTTAAATTACTACTTAAAATGATTTGTTGAATATTATTCTTATAAAGATCGTAAAGGAAGAAACTTTAAAGAATATAAAAAATTTTATAATACGAGAATTTAACATTTTTAAATGGTGTAACTACCTTAATATCCCTCGGTCTACATGATGATAGTTATGAAGTATAAAAGAAAAAGTAAGTTCAAAATTTTGGGTAGACCAAAAAAGTGAGAATTGATAGTATATAATATAACTTTAGAAAAATAAAAAGAGGGTGAAAAATCCTACCTGCCGCCCTTTAAACAGATCAAGGAATGCCCAAGAAGCCCACTTAAAAAGAAAACATTCTATAATGAGGAGATAATTTGCATAATAATCATGGAGTGAACCAAAAAGTTGAATAGAACAATGGCATCAATAGCTGTGGCTGTGATCCACATGTTCCACTGCAAAGACGTTTTCCACACTTCCAGTCTATTTGCTCCTACTCTTCTACGTCATCCTATATGCATATCATACACGTAATATTAAGTAAGAATTTATTCTACTTTTTTTATATAATTGAGATTGTAATTTATGAATACACTTTGGTATACGTAAGTATTTAAATTTTATACTCGATAATTATAATTTGGATTAATTTCGAGTTTGTAATAGTGAAATATTCATTCAATATTATAACAATTTTTTCTGAAGAATTCGACATGATATATCCGATCCATGCATAATATCATGAAAAATGGATACAAATTTTTGTCTGCTAGGCATCGACTAGAGCAAGTACATTTAGTCGGTTAGTCAAGATGTTCATCTTTATTCCCTCATCTTTTATTAGGTCATGGGTCTATACTTATCAGGAACACCCATTTCTTCAGGGACGGAACCAGAATTTGGGGTTGGGTGACAAACTATAAATATTTTAAAGTATGAGGGGAAAAATTCATAAATAAACTAATTTTAAAAAAAATTAAATAGAAGGAGAAAAGTGGAAAAAAAAATCTTCACCCCTCCCCACCCCCACATAGTTCCGTCTCTATTTTCTTTCCTCTAGAGTCTTTCTTTTCCCCTCCCCTCTAGGTAGGGTTCAGTTTAGAATTAGAATTTGTTAAAAAAGAAAAACTAGGCATCGACTATTTTGGTGTTATTGAACTTTTTAAACTAATCAATCAAGTCCTTTTTTCACATTATCATTCACATGTTGATTACCACATTAATAAGATTAATGGTCACATTAGTATGGTTAACGATTACAATAGTAAAGTAACTCTCATTAATGGGAACTGTCGGTCAAATGGCTTAACTAATGAAAATTTCCCGTTCAATAGCCCAATTGGATATAAAAAAGCATGGACTTAATAGATTTTGTGCTCCTATTTATACACAACATTAAAAAAATTAGGTTTATAATTTAGGGTTAAAGTTATGGTATAGGGTTAGGGTGTATGTATAATTAGTAAACTTTAATTTTTAATTTTTAAGGTTTATGATTTAGAATTTAAAAATTAGTGCTAAGGCTTAGGATTTATTTTTTTAGTATTGAGGTATAAACATGGATACCAGAACTCTAATTTAAAGTTAAAGAATTCTTGAAATCGTAATATAAGTAGAGCCAATAGAACCTCAGGAGAAACTTGCAAACTTAAAAAGAAAACATATCAAACCTCACAACATCTACCATGATCCACCACAAGTAGCAGAAAACAACCAAGAAACAACAACAGATCTTGATGATTCAATTTCCGTCAAGTCTTGGTCAGGTTTTTTAGAAAACATAAAGAAATGATTGAAGCAAATGACGAACACTGAAACTTAAGGATTCAAATTGTCAAAGAAAAAAATCTTTAAGCAAATGACGAGTTAAAAAGACATAATAGCAAAAACGCCCAAAATGTTTTCATTATTTCAGTTGTGCCTTTAATGTTATCAAATCAACCAACGGAAATGTTTACTGTCAATTGACCATCCAAAAAGAACTTATGTAAAAAATGAAACTTAAAGATTCAAATTGTCAAAGAAAATAATCTTTAAGGGCAATTGAAAAAGTGACCAACATTGAGATCTTCTTTTTCTATTTCCTTTAAAATACTATCCAACCGTATATAAATATATATATGATATTTTATTTAACTTCAATTATTTACAAAATATATTCAAATATAAATTCTATTTTTATAAACTCAATCTAACATGTAACATTTTTTGTTTTAAATATAATTAACGATATGCAACACTTTTTTTTAACTTTATTTAAAATCTTATTGAATTTGTTGTTGAGACTAATGAAATCAGGTAAATTAAGAAAAAATACTTGAAAATTTAGTTTAATTTATGCTTATGGAAAATTTAAAATAATATAAACATAATATTTGAATAAAACTATTATATTTTTCTATTGTGAATAAACAATTGTTCATATTTTTCCATAGAATTATTTAATACAACGCAAGTGTATAAATCTCATGCACCGTTAGCGATTCATAGTTCATATCCTCGTTAACAAGTAGAATAAAAAAATAGAGGACATATAAAATATATTTTTAAATTTCTTTAAACGTAATTAAAATTATTATCATTATTCCATCTTTCGGATAACGAAACTATCTCAGCTTTGGTTTCACAGTTCTTCTGGTACCGTAAATACTTCTCACATCTTTGACTAATTTCTCGAGTTACGATCATTACAATCATGAATGGATGAATGGTTTTATATTAGGGATACAAGCTTTTATATTGACAAAGTGCGAATAAATTTTAAGAGTGTAAAATTAGACTATCATTAAAATATATAAAATCAGTTAAATTATAGTATGAAAATTTGAAATTTCTTAATATACGACTAGGGACTGATCTTAGCAAAAGAATTATTGTTAGGTGTTCGACGTTAATATATTAGTACATCATATTGTTGTCTTCAGAATATAATTCAGGGTTTAAACGGAGTTTCAGATCCTGAATCTAAACCTTCATCGTAAATTTGTAAAGCATCGATGAAGGATTTCAAACCTCAAATTTTAAACCTTAAGGAGATTTGGTCGGATTTTATTTGCGGTTGACAATCATGTATTTGTTCATTTTATGTAACAGACAAAAATCTTCCTCCTTTCGTTGCACTTTTTATGTTTTAATATTCAAAAATTAAATTCTAAGCTCAAACTTTAAATTTTAAATTTTATACCATAAATCTTAAACCTTAAAAAATACATTCTACTCTTAATTCTTTAAACCCTATCCCTTAACCTTAAATTCTAAATCTAACTTTTTAGTTGAAAACATAAAAAGCGACACCGAAAAGGAGAAATGATTTATATTTCTATATAACCATAGAACTTCAAGTTTGTAAATGTATAATAATAATAATAATTAATTTTAATTATGTTTAGATCAATTTAAGAACATTTAGTAATAAGTCTTCATTTTTTTATTTTACTTACTAATAAAATGATAGATTATAATTTATTATTATACTCAAAATTCATACATTAATAATACGTCAAAATATAGTTTTTAAATTATTAATTTCTTCTCAAAACATGATTATTTTCCACCCATAAAGTGGGTGGGTCATATTTTAATAAGAATAACAGCACGTGGATTGATTGTTCCAAAATTACATAAGTTGGCGACAGTACAAGTACTAATCCATTGTCAGATCCCTCCTGTAACTGACATTGATCTTTGGCATAAATGGATTCTAATTTCCATTTTTTATTATATATTTTTTAATTTCATCTTATTTTAATTTATATAATGTTCTTCGTACTCTTTGAAAAGCTGCTTTAACAGCAAATTTTCAGAATCTGATTCAGAAGACCTTCATTTCCCCTCTCTGTCGTCTCCTTTTTTTTTCATTTTTTAAACTTTGTTTTCAATTCTTCTCGAATGGAAGTTGAAGTTTCCTGGTTCTTCAATTTTACAATCCTAATCTCTCTTTTTTATCTAATGTTTCATTTACTAATCAAGCCAAAGCTATGGTGCAGCTGTGAGATTTGCAGTGCTTATCTGACTTTGAGTTGGTCAAAACAATTCCATAATCTCTGCGATTGGTACACTCACCTGCTGAAGAACTCACCGTCAAAAACCATCCATATCCATGTTCTTAGCAACACAATCACAGCGAACCCTGAAAACGTTGAATACATGCTTAAAACAAACTTCCACAATTTCCCAAAAGGGAGACCTTTCTCCATGATCTTGGGTGACTTCCTCGGCCGTGGGATATTCAACGTCGACGGCGACCACTGGAGGTTTCCGAAGAACATGGCCACACTGGAGCTTGGGAAACTCTCGATAAGGTGTTATGCTTTTGATATCATCAACTGTGAGATCAAAACAAGGCTTGTCCCATTATTATCATCGTTTGCAGATGGAAAACAAGAGCGAGTATTAGATTTACAAGAGGTGTTCAGAAGGGTTTCGCTTGATATCATTTGCTGGTTCTCTTTTGGGATCGATCCTAGATGCCTTGAGCTTTCCCTGCCCATGTCGAAATTCTCGACGGCCTTTGATTTAGCCTCCAGATTGTCTGCGGAGAGAGCGATGAATGTTTCCCCACTCGTATGGAAGATCAAACGGGAGTTGAATTTAGGCAGCGAGAAGGAACTGAAAAGGGCCATCCAGATTATCGATGTTTTAGCCAAAGAGGTGATAAGGCAAAGGCGGAAAATGGGGTTTTCAACCGGTAATGATCTTCTCTCCCATTTCATGTCTACCGTAAACGATGAAACTTACTTGAGAGATATTATTATAAGCTTTTTATTGGCCGGTCGTGACACTGTAGCGTCGGGTTTAACAAGCTTGTTTTGGCTACTCGCAAAGCACCCGAACGTAGTGTCGGCTGTTAAACAAGAGGCGGATCGAGTTATAGGTGAAAACAAAGACCTAACGAGCTACGAACAAATCAAAGAACTCCATTATTTGGAAGCGACAGTGTATGAAAGTATGAGACTTTACCCTCCGATTCAATTCGATTCCAAGTTCTGCCAAAACGACGATAGATTACCTGATGGGTCTTTGTTGAAGAGAGGAACTAGGGTTACTTATCATCCTTACGCTATGGGTCGGATGGAAGAGATATGGGGTTCGGAGTGCCTAGAATTCAAGCCGGAGAGGTGGTTCAATCACGACGGTGTTTTCTCTCCTGAAAACCCTTTCAAGTACCCAGTTTTCCAAGCCGGATTCAGGGTTTGTTTGGGGAAAGAGATGGCGGTTTTAGAGCTGAAAATGGTGGCGCTTTCACTCCTCCGAAAGCTCCAAATAGAATTAGTGACACCACCCCATCAGCAACCACAATTCTCCCCGGGGCTGACCGCAACTTTTAGAGGTGGACTCCCGATTCTGGTATGGCAATTCAAGACTTAATCATAAAATCTTTTGTCAATAAATCAGATAATATTTTTAAAAAAATATATTTCATTTTAAATAATATAAAATTATCTGATTTTACTAAAATATTAATATATCATATATATTGATTCAGGTAATATTATAGTACAATCATGGTGGTAAGCTGGTGCTCAATGTTACCAGAAAGCTCATCATCATTTAATGGCCAATATGTACTCAAGGAAAAAGCTGTTTATACGCGCGCGTGTGTATTCGTCACTTTTAGATCGATCTTATTCTTGTACAGAAATATGGGTGGCTGCTGTTCTTTCTCTTTTTTCTTTTTAATGTAAAAATAGATGTATTTTCATTCTCCAAAAACTATTGGATGTATCTTTCTTTCATTTTAATCTGTCCTTAAGTTCACCCACATGAGAATTAATTACTCCTCCCGTTGGAGTTAAATTATCACATATTAATTTTTCACGTAACTTTAAAAAAAATTAGTAAAAAAAGATGTAATATAAAAAAATCAAATGATAGTTTATTTATGAAAAGTTAACTTTTATTTTTTTAGAAACTAAAATAAAAAGTAAAAAAAAAATGAGTTTAAATAGTTGTTGGACATGTTTGATAAACAACTGTTTAAGTTAAAATTAAATGTTTGACCAGTCAAATCTGTACACTTAGATATTTGATGAATAGTGGATTGATATTAAACCTCTAATTAAAAAAACTACTAATAAAAGCTTTTTGAAATGAGAGGTTTTTACATAAGAATTATAAAGACCTTTTTACCCTTAATATTTATAAAAAATCCCAAATAACTTGAATTTAATATTTCCTATTTTAAATTCTTCACCCTCACGTATTTAAATTGTCACATTTATAACCTAATACTTTTTGCTCTTTTTTCTTTTAATTCTCACACATTTATATTTGTATTTAAATTTAATAACTAATTAAAATATATTTAAAATAGTTATATAAATAATAAATTAATATATAGATCCTTCAAATATGCTTAGTGATGTTATAATTAAAAAATTATTTTTTATAATCTAATTAATATTAATAAATAAAAAATATTGATAATAAATAAACTATTCAAACAAGCATCGAATATAATTATGTCCTTATATGTCATTTTGTTTGTTTAAATAATCAAACTACAATCACTTATCAGTTAATTTTACCAAACACTTTTATACAATCAAATAATACAATAAGCTAGTCAAATCAGCTAATGTAACCCATTATCCACTAATTGCCAAACATGGCCGTTGATTTTTTAATGTGACAATTTATGTGAGATAATTTTAAAACACAGAAGTGACAACTTCGTTAGGACAGAGGGAGTAATAAATATTAAGATTCAAATTTTAATTTAGTAAATGTTTTTTTAATATTACAGTTATTTTTAATCTTTGAAATGTAGTTTTGTACAAGGTTTATATTGCAAATAAAATGCCTATAGTATACCAACTTTTACATTTAAGTACCTATAGTACTTTTTGATCAAAATAGGAACTTAAAGTATTTTTTGTCAAAATAGGTACCTAAAATATTTTTTGGTCAAAATAAGCACCTAATATATATATATATATATATATTATCTAGGTTTCTAAAAACTGTCATATGACATTGATTAAAAATACATTAGGTACTTATTTTGACATATATATACTTTAGGTATTTACTTTGACAAAAAAATAACTTTTATACGTACTTTAACAAAAAAATACTTTAAGTATCTATTTTGAGTAAAAAATATATTTTAAGTACTTAATTTGACAAAAATCATACTTTAAGTACTTTTTTACCCAAAAAATACTTTAAGTACCTAAATAAAAAATTAATATACTTTAAATACTTATTTGTGATATAAGCCAAAGAAATTATACAATGATGAAAGTGAGAATTTCACTATTTATAGGGACAAAATGCCCATTTTAATTTCCATCTAAAAGAAAAACATTGTTTGATCAAAAGAAAGAAAGAAGCATTGTTCCAACCTACTCCTTTTATTTTTGGAGCTGCAGTTTATTGAGACTAAGGTGTGGGAAATTCTTAAGGCGGCAGATGGGACTAGGGGAGAAGTTAAAAATTTATTTAATGGGTGTTAATTTTTTATAATAATATTTAAAAAAATCAATTTTTTTATAAAAAATGTCATTTATATATTTTTTAATTATATAAATTAAAAAAATTCCAAAATATTTTGAAATGCCAACAGTCATTTTCAAATCTCCCTGTGGCCCCACTCATGAATTGGACCCGACCCGACAAATTCAACCTTAATTTTTGTAAGAGATTGGGGGCTGCATAAAGAAGATATAATGCAACCATTAAATCACCTTCATTCCACGCGATTTGGATATTAAATCATTTTCATTCTATTTTTTTATTTTTAATCACCAATATTTAATTTATTAATTAATTAATTCAGATCGAATTTTGTAGATATTCGGTACGAGGGCAATCTTCTCAACCTAGTTTTTTTATTCATAACATCAAAATTTAAATTCTGACCTTTCTTAATAGATCTAACGTCTCACCTTGTTAGATCAGCTGGTTGTTGGTCAAATTATCTATATTATTGATACAAAGTATGTTGTAGGTATCCAACGACTCCCCTGCCCTGAACAACTACAACATATACAAACATTCTCTCCTCAGACAAAGAAGATAACTTAAACATTAACAACTAGTTGATCTAGTAGGATGAGGTACTAGGTCCCTTAAATAAAGTAAAAAATTTAAATCTTATCGTTGTGAATAAAGAAATTTGGGTTGAGAGGATCGTTTTTTTTTTTCTCGGCAATATAACTTTATTGATTATGATTAAAATCATACAAGTCTTTGACCTACGTTTGCAATTTCTACTCGATAAAAACCTCCTTAATTTTAAATAAAAGAAAAGAGTACAACACAACAACACACAAGAATAAAACCAAAGGAACATCCAACACATCTCACTACAACAAAACAATTGCAATTTCTACCCAACAAAACAATAATTCCTATCCAGCAAAACTAGGACACCCGTTCACTTGGAAAACACAACACCTTAATAATTACAGTCCTGCAATCACTAAGTTATACACATTACCTGCCTCGCCATTTCTTCCTTTGTCGGGATCCAAGTTTCGCACATAACAACCACACTTTGAACGGTTAACTATCAAACTCAACTTGATAAACACCTTACCTGCCTCGTCATTAATTCGTCCACCTGCCTCGTCAATCCTTCCTTTGTTAGGATCCGAGTTTCGCATATTTCTACCATTCTATGAACAGTTCTCATTACATATAAATCACCAGCCCCCAACCAAGACCAATATTGATTACAAAAGACCAGCTCAATTCTTACAATAAAGCATAGAAGCACAACTGTATACAGACTTTCAAGGAAAAAACAGAACCTACCACCGCGCTTTGAAGAAAGATGAACGATGCATACCATCTATGGCCAGACAATCTGCTAACACATTTGCTCGTCTCGGAAGGAAATAGAGTAACCATTTGATACAATTCTAACCAACTGAAACACCTACGGTCAAGAGAATCTTCAACACATTCAAAGCTAAAAACACTCCCAGATTACTATACTCCGATACAACAAGCACTTGCAAAAGCACTACACCTGACAGCTGCTGCTACATAATTGCTCAATTTGACCGCTGATTATTCAACAAAGACGGTAGACTCCGATAAAAAAAACTTACCACCATGTCTTGAGTAAAAAACCACTATCCACATCAGATTTTGTAAGGTATTCTGCATAGCATTTCTTTCTCTCTGAACATACAAGCATAGCACCGAAACCATTAATCGCAATCTCCACCACAGCCTACTGCATCGCTAAATGCTCCTCCATCATCGTTACAACCTAAGGACAATTTGTTTACAAATGTGTGAATGATCCTATATGTTAGTCCTCATCCTTGTAAAGATGTTCATTTTTCACTGCCTTACACCATAAAGAGCATACATCTTAGAATATGACCCTTAGAAGACATACACATTTCATCAAAGTAGACCATCGAACATTGAACATTATAATAAAGAATACGCAGAAAATCTTCACACTGTTAGGACTAGATCATAAAGAGCATCCACGGAACTGCATCCACAACGATAAGCCATACAGAATTCACCATAGCAGACCATCAAAACATTGTAATAATTATCCGCAGAAATTCTCCACAATATTAGGATTAGAACAAGAAAATTATCACTATCTACAGAATAATCCCAAAACAAGAAACCAAACGAAAATTCCAAATAGGTAGATGGCTCTACCCCCACCTATTCATACCACGAACAAAAACTAATGTTGTACTACAATATTAATTCTTCCCCACCCTTCAGCAATTGCCACCACAAAATCAAAATCCTCATCTACCCACATCCATCTCAAGAAGGGTTAAGTAATCGTTTATTTTACCTTACACATAGGTCTTCTTCCCCTTTTTGTTTCTTTTACGTGTGCCTTCTCAAGTTTCTTTCTTTCTCCTTCAGTAAGAGTTTTGTTCTGGAATTCTTGAAGCGATGCGTGGCTCTTGGTTCTCTCTGATTTGGGTTTTTGATTCAATTCTGAGATATCAAAACGGTGCTCCTATTCCTGTTGATAATCAGTTTCACTGTCTGCTATCTCAACTCTGTCTTCAGGGATTATTTCCTTTGGAACATGGACGTTTACCTCCTCAGTTGAACTGGTATTGTTTACAGATAACGTGGTGAACAAAGTCATTTAATAATTTCTTCCGTACGAGGGTTAAACCTCCGCAATGTTATTTGTTTCTTTGCCCAATTTTGGATCCTTACCTACTACTGCTGCCCGCTAAGCCCATTGCACAAACATCCTCCAGGGCCCTATATGAAACGGGTGACCCACTCGGATTTACAAAATCCATAACACCTTCTCTTAGAATTAGTGGTTCTTGCTATAGGGAATTTATCAGAACGTCTGAGCCCGAAACATTTTTACCTTCCCCACACTGAATATCTTGAGCCGCCACCTCTTTCTCCCAGTCATCAATAGAAACATTCCCTTTAATATCCTCCTCCCCAATATGTCTTTCGTCTTCAACGTTAACATGGGAACAATTATCATCAAAATCATTTCCAAAGCATTTCTCATTGAATGCATTGTCACCCTCTCCACCCAAGCTCTGGTTCGAACTCATGGAAACCTTGCTTGTTTCTTCCGACGAAGATTCCGACCAGTTTTCCAGCACTTGGAACTCCTTTGCTTTTGTTCATCGGACCCCGATCAGTCCCGACATGGCTATCCGAAAAGTACAATGTATCCTTTTACCAACTTCAATCTCCACTACATCATCGATGTGCTCTACCTGGCTTGTTGTGATCAATATCGTCACCTTCTCACAATCAAGTGGATGTTTCACATTTTCCCCACAGCTCTGCAACTCTCTAAGTGTTATCTCATTTCAACAGTGAAGAAGAACTCCTGTTAGCTCAATCCACGTTGCCCTTTCCGGACGACAGAGGGACTCCGACCACGGAACGACATCCCTAAAAATTTCCTTCAAATAAGACCATTCCAATTCTTCTATCGCCCAACTCTGCAGTCTTGATTTAACAGTGCTTGTGCTACACCGTCGCCCTTACTCCCACAAGGCATCTTTTCATCTTCCAAAGGTCTTCCTCCTCAACATGACCAACTATCCTCTTTTTTTGTACTTTAATGCCCATGTTGCTTGGTTCCCCTACTACTCTGCAATATTGTGTCTTTGTCGAATCCATTTTCACAGCCTCAGCTCTTGTCTCTTTTCTAATTGGCGACTCCATCCTTGCTACTGCCACTGATTATCTTAAACCATACAACATGAATCCGTTCAATCTCTGAATAGCTCTCATTGCATCTGATCTATTGCTAAGTCTCACGAATCCAAACCTCTTCCCTCCTCTATTCAATATGCTAGCAATGAAAGCATTCAAAACTTCTCCATACCTTGCAAATACATGCCACAATCCTTTCTAGTGGAATGCCTTTGGGATGTTTTCTTCAAACAATGTTACTGGCCGTGACTGATGATCTCCTCGATCTCCCCTTTCCATCTTTCCAGGCCACCTAGAAATCCTTCAATTAGCGAGGCAATTGGCCGAGGAGATGAACATCAAATCTGATTTTTTTTTAAACTTTTTAAATGTTTGTATCTACGGGGTTGAGAGGATCGTTACATAAATAGTCAGCCAGTTGGTCAAAAACCAATAGTTAAACAAAAAAAAATAACATGAGCATCTCTGTGACTCTGGCATTGAGTGAGGTGATGTGCAGCGTGCATCCCACAAATATCTTGCTAGCTGCACTTCGATCGACACATTCGATCTCAAAAAAAAAAGAAGAAGCTGAAATAACTTAACATTCTCGAGCCTGAGGGGTAGTGAATGTAAGGGGTTTCGAACCAGGTGCAACAGGAACCGGAATCCCTAGATTATCGTTAAGATATCGAGCGTCAGAAATGGTCAGTAGGCTAGACTGAACGAAGGCCCTTTATTATTTACCCAGGGGCAGGTGAGCACCATTTTAATTAGCTCAATGCATAATGTAATATGTGAATTTTAATTTCGTAGAATTGTATGCATGAAGTTTTAATTTGATAACTTTTTTTTTTCAAATCACTAAAACTATTATAGATATAGCATCCTTTTATGTTTACATATAACATAAGAAAAGAATTATATTTATCAAATATAAAAATAAATTGTGTATATTTATTTTTATGCATGCATACAATTAAATTAAAATCAAAATTCATGTATGCAAATGAACTAAGATCAAAATTGCATATGTACAATAACATGTCATTTTGCACATTAATTTGATAAGAGTTTGTGTAAATTTGAGATTTATCCGTTTACCAAACTAAATTGAAACTTTTCTTGGTTACAAGTTCAAATCAAAATAATTTTTTATAATCATTGGTATTTAATTTATTGACTAGTTAATATAAATCATTTACTGAAGAGTTCATTAGTAGATGGTCTTTTTAATTAAATTTACTTTATTCATAACATCATAAATCGAGACCTAACAAGTCCTAACTATATTATCCAGGGGTTGATGATCTGATTTCTTAAGACACGTATTTTTATGTTTATTTTCCCTTAGAATTATGTTTGGTATAAATCTAGTAGCTTGACCAATAGAGATCCCAAATAAAAGCCACTAAAATCTCAGTTTCAAATAGACCATGGAAAATTACTATTAATCATTTTTAGTGTCCCTTTGACTGGCATTCACCATAGTTATCGGTGGGAGCAAATTTTGTTGCTTGTGTGGAAGTAGGCACTAGTAATAACCAAATCATCTTTTTTATGTCATCTATTTATAGCTTAAAGAAACCCACTCTTTTAACTTAATCTCTACTCCAGAACTCCCTTTACTTTCTTTTATTTGCAGAAAAAGCAAAATATTGAAAAAACAATGATACACTGTCTTCTGTCTTTTGTATGTTTTTTATGTCTTTCTACAACGTTAATCCGAGGATCGACTGAAAATGAAAGAAAGGTATATACATACATACCCACAGAGAAAGACACACATAGGATCTGAAACATATTAATTTCTCATATAATGTATATTTTCTTGAAAACAGGCATATATTGTATACATGGGTGAAGCATCACATGATGGAGACAGGATTTCAGCCATGGAGGAACATGATAATCTGCTCCTCAAGGCAATTGGAGAGTAAGATTTGTTTGTTTTCATTTTTGCAAACATTCTATGGTTCTAATCAAATGATGTTTTTGCCGTTTAGTGAGAAGATAGCCAGAGAATCCAAAATATATAGTTATGGAAAGAGCATTAATGGATTTGCTGTGAGGCTTTTGCCAGATGAAGCAAAAAGACTATCCGGTTTGAAACAACTTTCAATTGTTTGGAGGGTAAATTACAATAAATCATCACTGAACTTTATTTTTAAACTTATTTTGGTCACTAAAGTTTTAAAATATTCAATTTACTCATTGAAGTATAGACATTGAATGATTTTGGTCACTCTTCCGTTAACTTTTTAACGATGTTCATTTACCGACGAACGAAGGGGCTTCTCCAAGATCCGAACAGTAGAAAGCTTCATCGGCACGAGAGAAGTAATATACTAAGAAACGGGCTCCATCCGACGGCAGAGGAGGGAGATAGGCAAGAGAAAAACCGAAAGGTTTTTGCTCGATTCGTGGGCTACGGGCCCCTTTCCAGAGAAATGAAGGTTGGATTCGGACTTAAGGGGCGAGACAAAGTCACTGGTGAAATTTGGTACCGAACGGCAACGACGATTAATGGTGGAGTGACAAATACGTTCAATGCCTAAATTTCAGTGAGTAAATTGAACGTTCTAAAACTTCAGTGACTAAAATAGGTTTGAGAGTAAAGGTAAGTAATGATTTATGTAGTTTGCCCTTGTTTAAAATATGTGTTTTGTCCCTTACCCCTACTCAATTTGAAGATTTAGTCATTTAAAAAGTGAAATTATGATTATCAAAATAATTACTTTGTTCTAATTTATCATTTTTTTAAAAGGTTGAGCTGTTCACGTTTCTTTACAGATGAAGATGGAGTTGTATCGGTATTTGAGAACACAAAACGAAAACTTCTGACAACAAGATCATGGGATTTTCTGGGAATGCCTATAAGTATAAAGAGAAGGAACGTCGTTGTTGAAAGTGATGTCATAGTTGGTGTAGTGGACACTGGTAAATGCATGTTTTGTAAGCAAAATTTCATCTGTTTCAATTACAACCTTATAAAACACAAATTGTTTAATGTTGTTTGTAGGGATTTGGCCTGGATGCCCCAGTTTTAATGATTCAGGCTATGGCCCTCCACCAGCTAAATGGAAGGGTAAATGTGACAAAGGAGCCAATTTCACAGGTTGCAACAAGTACTACTTTCTTTTCCAATATATTTTTGAACTAAATTTGAGTCTATTCAATAAAATTTGATGTTCAACCATTTGTAACACGGGCAGCAAAATCATTGGTGCAAGATACTATCAGCTAGACAGCTCTGCTCCTATTATGGATGATCCAACGCCGGTTGACACTGACGGCCACGGCACCCACACTGCCTCCACCGTTGCCGGCATACCCGTAAAGGATTCCAGCCTTTATGGCGTAGCCAAAGGAACGGCTCGTGGTGGCGTGCCCTCGGCTCGTATAGCCACATACAAGATTTGCTGGAGTGACGGATGCAGTGACATCGATTTACTAGCGGCATTCGACGATGCCATCCAAGATGGAGTGGACTTAATATCCCTTTCATTAGGGGGTGTTTCGAGGGAGTTTTTCCAAGATTCGATCGCTATAGGAACTTTCCACGCAATGAGAAAAGGGATTTTGACATCTTGTGCCGGTGGAAACGATGGGCCTGAGATCTCAACGATTGAAAACGTTGCACCATGGATCATCACCGTCGCTGCTAGCAGCATTGACCGGCAATTCACCTCGATTATTAAGCTCGGCGATGGCACGATAACATCGGTAAGTTTTAGATTATTTTATTTGATTGGATTTATGCTCAGGAGGACTGAAATTACGTGATAATGTAGGGCAATGGAATCAACACATTCAAGATGAAAAACAAAATGTATCCTTTCATAAACGGAGCCCGTGCAACCAATCTTACTACAAATGAAACTTACTACGGAAATAGCAGGTATTCGCATTTTGCACCGGTTAATAATATTGGGCAGCGTTTATTTATTTCTTTTCTAATTGCAGTACTCCTCTAATTCAACTATGCTTAAACATGATTGAAGTGCTTGTGATTCTGGAACTCTGAGCGAGAAATTGGTGAAGGGAAGGATTGTGTATTGCTTAGGGGATTCCGGTCAGGACGCTACCATCGACGTGCTCCGCGGGGCAGGAACAATAATGGCCGTCGATGAGCCAACGGACTACTATTTCCTCACTCTTACACCGGCAACAATTGTGCTTCGGAGCAAGGTTGGTGATAAGCTTGACCGGTATATCAACTCCACAACGTAAGTCTTGCTTTTAGGTTTCAAATTTCAATGATCAGAATCATGAGAAATTAAAACTTATAAGGTTCTGTTGATATGAACTTGGTAATGGCAGGAACCCTAGAGCTGTCATATATAGGACAACAACGGTTCCAATGGTTGCTCCATCTGTTGCTTCGTTCTCTTCTAGAGGACCTGCGGCTCAATCGTTGAGCCGCAGCATTCTTAAGGTAAAACCATGGCGAAACCCTCTCCTTTGCGCTCTTTCAGTTTGTTTTCTAACTCGAGACTCCCATGGCCAGCCCGACGTTACTGCTCCAGGGCTGAACATATTGGCAGGATACACGAAACTGAAATCAATAACCGGATCATCAGGTGACCCAAGGCATTCTGCATTTAACTTCATGTCGGGGACATCCATGGCTTGCCCTCATGTTACAGCCGCTGCGGCATACGTCAAGTCTTTCCATCCAGACTGGTCGCCGGCAGCAATCAAATCTGCTCTCATGACCACCGGTAAACCCCTGGTTAAATTCTCATTTTGGAATTGAATTACTTATATCATTTTGTTTCTACAGCAACCCCAATGAAGATCAGAGACAGGTATAGGGAGCTAAGCTCAGGGTCAGGCCAGATAAATCCATCAAGGGCTATAAGCCCTGGGCTCATCTACGACATGAAAGAGAGTTCTTACATTAGCTACCTTTGCAAACAAGGGTACAATGCTACCGACATTAGCTTACTCATCGGCGGCAAGAGAAAATACGACTGCTCCAGCTTTAAACCGGCCGCTGGTGTTGATGGCCTCAACTACCCTTCAATGCATATCTATCTCAATGGTTCAGAATCTAGAATTTCGGGTGTGTTTCATAGAATCGTGACGAATGTTGAACCTGGGAGTTTGGAGTACAGAGCCAAGGTGGCTTCCACCAAGGATCTTTCGGTTGAGGTTCTCCCCAAAACGTTGAAATTCAGTAGAGTGAATCAAAAGCGAGCTTTTAGGGTTTTGGTGAAGGGTGAGACGAAGAAGATTGGGACACAGATTCTATCGACTACACTTGAATGGGTTAGGGATAAAGGGCACAGTGTTGTGAGCCCTATTATTGTGTTTAAGTCAGGTTTTTGATTTTGACATTGCTCTATGTTAATAATTAGAAACTATTAATAAACAAATAGTTTTCATTCAATTCCCATTTCTCTTTTATTGGTATATCGTATTTTTGCTACACCATCAATTTAATTTTAAAAAATACGTTTAGACGCGTTTAAGGCGTAGGGTATTTGTTGGTATACAAAAATACTTTTATAAATAGTTTTTTTATATTTCTAATAAGAATCTCTGCCTTTGTGACATGCGTTCTTTCTGTCTTTCGTGACACGTTCTTTTTTTGTATTTTGTGGTTCGTTTCATCCGTTGTTTTAGCATGACTTCAGCATACCTTAGCGGTCGTTTGGTGCTCGTACAAAGATCTTCACGAAGCTAGTTTTTGATTATGATTCTGCCGGTGGTCATAGAAAGATAGATCCCACTCGGTTGATGGTTGTTTGCCGATGTAATCAGACCTGGGTAGCGGAGCAATCTTCTTGAGAGTTTGGTTCGCTTACCACTCTCTTTTCACCCCGTAAAGCGTCTCGTTTGATTAGAGAAATAAGATTCAGGAATGCTCTGCATTTTGACGGTATGCTAATTTCTATGGAATTATTTACTTTTCTTTGCACCTTTGGGTTTTTGTATGAGGTTTTGGTGGACTAGTCTTCTTTTTGGATGTGTTGTATTTTACAAAAATTAATTTGCCATTATCAAGCAAAAAAAAAAATATGAGAAGCTCAACTAGACACGTGATTTTCGAGGAGGTGTAGGGTGTGACGCTTCTAGCACTTTAAGAGCTTTTGGAGGAGACTTCAAAAATCACCGAAGCTTTTCATTTTTTTATTTCTTCTTATTCTCTTCTCTATCTTTTCTTTTTTCATTTTTGATCTCATCTTCGGTCTAATTTTAATTTTTGATCTCCTTTTCATTGCAAGTTATAACAAAAAAATAAAGGAAATAAGAAAGATTGAAGAGATCGATGTAAAGGCCTGAAATACTTTAATTTTGACCGTTAGGAGTCTTTTGAATTATGGTTATTGTTTTACCGTTTTATTAGTTATTAATTTCCTTTAATCAAAAGTTGCGTTTAAGGGGCTAATGTAAGTACACAAAACATGGTTGTTTTGCCACTGTAAGGTTTGAAGGGCTGAGATGAGGGTGTAATGGGTTATCGATTATGTAAATGAAAAACTCAATCTTTTCCTTAAATTTCTTATCTCTTCACTGATCTATTTCTCTTCTTCCCTTTGCTCTGTTTAAAATTTCTCAAGTTCGATTCATATCGTAACAAAGGTATCAGAGCCCCAAAAGATCCTCGAAAATGGTGGAGACTCGAAGTCAATCAGTTATAGTAGCTTCGGAAGCTCAGGCAACAGCAGCCGCAACGACGAAAACTCAAACCCAGCTACCAGAGTGGAAACAAGAGACAATCAACTTACGAGCAAACCTTCAATGCCTAGAAAACTCTATTAGTGACTGATTCCAAGATATGCAGTCGTCGATGATGGAAAATCTTCACAAACTGTTGGAAATTGGACTGGGAAAGAAGATCAGCACTAAAGCTATCATGGGCCAACATTCAAGAGTTTTGGGAACCTCTCATGTGCCTCTAGTGATGGGGAGCGACTTATGTTAACCTTGTAAAAAGTTAACATTTCGTGCCTCTTTACTTAGGTTATTGCATGAAGTTAAGCTCATTTCATCTCATTCCATATCATATAGTTGCATTTAGCTCATGTAGTTGAATTTGGTGTTATTTGTTTGGTTATCTTTGTTTATTTCTAAGAATGGTGTTGCTTGGGAAGGTTGTTGTTTGGTGTGGTGATGTGCAGGGAAATGAGGAGCAGTGCAGGAGAAAAGGAAAAATGCCTTAGCATTTTGGATAGCATTTCTGGGCGCGCTAGAGGACAACGAACTGAAGATATTTTGCAGCCCCACACGTGAACCTGCCAGCCAACTGTGTCCTCACATGTGAAGGGAATATTCTTTAGGAATTCAGGGCACAAAACCCTAGGAGCCCCCACTATATAAAGAAAAAGACACCCACATTAAAGGGAAGCTAAAAAAGTTACTTTGTGAGCTAAAAAAGAGAAAAATAAAAGGCGGTTGCCTTTTCTTCATCTTCTCCATTGTGGTGTCCTCCATTGTTAAAGCTCTAAGGGGTGTTCTTGCTGTCCTTTGAGAGAAGCGGCAAGCTTAGAGCAGTTTATGGCAGTCCAAGGTGGCTTGGGAGTTTCTATTTCTTTAGTTGCTTTTGTTGTGTCATTTCTTTATATTTGGATGGGTTGTTTTAAACAATTGATTGTGGATGATATTTTCCCAGCCATGAACTGATTTTAAGTGGCTTGAGCTTGTTTTGGATGATTATGTTTTAAGTTTGAATGAATGTTTGGTTTGCTTTCTTGCCTTTTACATGCTTTGTCCATTGTTTTGTATACATTAAACTTGTAAGAGCTTTCGAGAGTTAGCCTTTGCTTAGGTGTTGAGTAGCTTAATATTCGAGAGAGTTAGACTTAGATCTATGTGGACAATGAGATTTGATGCTGAGAGGAAAAATCCTAACTCACCTTAGAGATAATTGTAGAGTTTCAACGGCTAAAAGGAGTAAAACTTCAAGGATAGTGGCTTGCTAGGGTTCACGCCGAGAGGTATTGCCATAGCATTCTGGCTGTTAGGTTTCTTGCTAGAGATAGTTTAGAAACACCTTAGTAAACTCTGTTGAGCATGATATAAGCAAGTTAGAGCTAAACATTCTTGAGACTTAGACATATGAGTCATTGGTAAGCCCAACCTGTCATCCTATTAGAGAGCTTCGTACACGTGAGAGGACGTTTAAAGTATCATTGTTTTAACCTAGTTTATATTATAGTTGTTTGTTACATCATTTCTGAACCTATTTTCTATTGCTATTGCATTTATTTTCAAGTTGCAAATTTGTGTGTTTTGACTAAGCTAGTTTGGCCTCCAATCCTTGTGGAGACGATACTCACTCATCACTGTATTACTTGTTCGATGTGTATACTTGCACTATTTGTGTATCATTTATAGTACATCACAACATGCAACAAGTTTTTGCCGCCGTTGCCGGGGATTGACAATTGGTTATTTAGAGTTTAGTCTTTGCACCAGTTTATTCTTTCTTTTTGTTTAGTTTTATTTGTTGTTTTTGTTTACTCTTTTTCAGGTGTTGTGCTGTTGCTGACCCGAGGAAGACCTGAAGAACCATTAACACCTATAGTGCCTGAAATCGAGCACTTGTTTTTCCAAAGAAGACACATTCAAGAAGCCTTAAAACTATGTATAGTGGTGGCAACCAAGGGAATCAAGTAGATAAAAATCTAGATGAACCTAATGCTGCAGCAAATCCTGGGGCGATAGTTCAAACTCGAGCTATTAGAGGCCACTTGAATCCTATCTTGGATGATCTCAATCCTGGAATTGTAGCTCCCAAGATTCAAGCAGCTCATTTTGAACTAAAACCTGTGATGTTCAACATGTTGAACTCCATTGGGCAATTTGGTGGATCGCCTCATGAAGATACAAGACAACACATTCGTACATTCTTAGAAGTATGTGACTCCTTTAGATAGCAAGGTGTGTATGAAGATGTGTTGAAGCTCAAGTTATTTCCTTATTCATTGCGTGATCAAGCACGAGCTTGGTTGAGTAGAGTACCAGCCGGTTCTATAGAATCATGGACAGATCTGTGCAAAAGTTTTTTGCTACAGTATAATCCACCTAACATGAACACCCAATTGCGGAATGACATTGCTTCCTTTCGTCAAGCCAATGACGAGTTAATGTACAAGTGTTGAGATAGATATAAGGGACTGCTCCGCAAGTGTACAA
Source organism: Hibiscus mutabilis (assembly GCA_019671005.1). Classification (NCBI taxonomy): domain Eukaryota; kingdom Viridiplantae; phylum Streptophyta; class Magnoliopsida; order Malvales; family Malvaceae; genus Hibiscus; species Hibiscus mutabilis. The sequence continues at coordinate 33,743,492 of CM033721.1, forward strand.
ATCATGGATTTCAAGACTGGACACAAGTCGTAATATTCTACAATGGTGTTAGTGCTCCCACAAGGATGATGCTGGATGCTTCAACAAATGGTACTTTACTGGAAAAGTCACCTTAAGAAGCATTCAATATCCTTGATAGGATCGCAAATAATGACTACCAATTTCCTACTTCGAGAGTTAGTATGGGAATGAGAACTCATGGGACGCGTGAGCTTGGCACCAACGAGTTAGTTTCATCCCAGTTGTCGGCCATCACTACTATGTTGAAGAATCTCCAACAACCTAATGAAGTGAAATAAGTGAAGGTAGCAAACACTTGTGTGCGGTGTGATGAACACCATCATATGAGCGAGTGCCCTGAAAATCACGAGTCTACAAACTACGTGGGGAACTTTAATAAGAACAAACACAACCCCTACTCAAACACTTATGATCTAGGATGTCATCAACATTCTAATCTTGCTTGGGGGAATCAAGGAACTCACAATGTTGGTAGCTCGAATCGACAACAAAATCAGACTGAGTCTCAAGGTTTCCAGCTATGCCTTAGCAAAATAATAACAAGGGTTCAACCTCTTCATCAAACAACAACTCTTTGGAAGCTATTTTCCAAGATTTTATGACAACCACAAAGGCTTTGTTTCAAGACCATGCAGTATCTATCAAGAGTCAAGGTGCACTGCTTCAGAGTTATAGCTCGTCTTTGAGGGCTTTGGAAACCCAAGTATGACAAATCGCGCAAGTTTTGCATGCTCGACCTTAAGGTAGTTTGCCTAGTGATACTGAAGTCACTAAAAATCGTAGAAAAGAGTAGTGTAGTGCACTCACTTTAAGAAGTGGCACCCAACTTAACAAGGAAGATAAGTTTGGGGGGAAGAAAGTAGAAGATCCTAAACCTGAATCTGTGGTTGAAGAACCAGCTTTGCAAGAGAATTTAACTCTATAAGGGAAAGAGAATGATGGCTCGACAAATGAACCTATTAATGGAGAACAGAACATTGCTGCAGCAAAAGAGAAAACCCCACCAGTAGAGGAATGAGTCAGACCCCCACCACCCTTCCATTAATGGTTGAAGAAGCAAAAATATGAACTTCAGTTCAAAAAATTTGTAGATATTCTTGACCAACTGCATATCAATTTCCAATTTCTGGAGGCCATTGATCAAATGCCTACATATGCTAAGTTTCTCAAGGATATTATCACCAAGAAGAGGAAAGTTGAGAAGTATGAGACTGCTGCTATAGCAAAAGAATGCTATTCTGTGTTGAGCAGCTTGCCACCTTAAAGAAGTGATTCAGGTAGCTTCTTCATTCCATGTTCCATAAGAGATAATTATGTGAGAAAAACCTTATGCGACCTTGGGTCTAGTGTTAATCTAATGCCCAAGTCAGTCTTTATGAAGCTTGGAATAAGAGATGCAAGACCCACCACGGTAATTTTGCAACTAGCAGACAGATTTCATGTCCATCCAGAAGGAAAGATAAAAGATGTTATGGTTAAAAGTGGGCATATTTTTCTTTCAGTTGATTTCCTTATCCTTGATTGCGAGGTCGACGACAAAGCACCCACATTTTGGGGTAACCATTATTAGCAACCGGTCAAATCTTGATTGACTGTGAGAAAGGTGAGTTCACCATGAGAGTGGCTGACCAAAAGGTGACTATAAATGTCTTCAACACCCTTAAATATGTGGATGAATATGAGGAGTGTCAACACGTAAATGCTATGACAGAAGAAGGAGCTGCAAAATTATGCTCCAGCAATTTCGTGCAAATTGATGATTATGTAAAGCTCAATGAGGACGACAACGAGAAGCTTGATGAGTTCCCACTAGAGGTGCAACAGTGTAGCTTGCTCATTACTAGACCAAGTACGCATTTTGAACCTTTATATTTTGCTGAATTTATCCCTCCTAAACCTTCACTTGAGCACGCACCTACATTAGAGTTGAAGCCATTACCTTCACATCTTAAATATGTTTATTTGGGTAGTAATGAGACTTTACCTATGATAATCTCTTCTAGTCTAACCCTAAGCAAGAATGTAGCTTGATAAGTATGTTATCTCAACATAAGAAAGGTCTAGGGTGGACTATGGCTGATTTGAAGGGTATAAGCCCTACTATTTGTATGCATAAAATTTTGCTTGATGATTGTCACAGCAATTCTGTTGAACCCCAAAGAAGGCTCAATCCAATCATGAAGAAGATGGTGATGAAGAAGATAATTAAGTGGCTCGATGCTGGAGTTATCTACCCAATATCCAACAATTTATGGGTCAGCCCGGTGTAATGTGTACTGAAGAAGGGAGGTATGATCGTGGTGAGCAGTGAAGACAATGAATTTTTACCCACAAGGACTGTCATGGGGTGGATAATTTGTATAGACTATCGGAAGCTCAACAAGGCAACCAAGAAGGACCATTTTCCCCTCCCATTCATTGATCAAATGCTAGATCGATTAGTGGGAAAATTCTTCTACTGTTTCCTTGATGGATATTCAGGGTACAACCAAATTGCTATAGCACTGGAAGATCAAGAGAAGGCAACTTTCACATGTCCTTATGGTACTTACACATTTTGAAAGATGCCCTTTGGGCTTTGCAATGCTCCAACTACTTTTCAAAGGTGCATGTTGGCCATCTTTTCTTACATGGTTGAAGAATTTTTAGAGATTTTCTTGGATGATTTTTCAGTCTCCGGAGATACTTCTGAATCGTGTTTAGGCAACTTGGCCAAGGTACTCAAGAGATGCAAAGAAGCAGACCTAGTACTCAATTGGGAGAAATGCCATTTCATGGTGGCCGAAGGGACCATTCTAGGCCACAAGATCTCGCAAAAAGGGATAGAAGTGGACAAGGCCAAGGTTGAAGTGATCAAGAAGCTGCCGCGCATTTAAGGACTTGTCCAAGATCTCCAAGCTATTATGCACTTTGCTATAGCAAAACCAGCCCTTCACTTTTGATGCAGAATGCTACAGCGCATTTAAGGAACTCAAGGAGAAGCTCATATCAGTACCCATAGTTGTTCCCCCAGATTGGATGTCACCATTCTTGTTGATGTGTGATGCTAGTGACTACGCAGTGGGGGCGACACTTGGCAAACGTCGAGGTAAACTTTTCCATGTTATTTATTATGATAGCCGCACCTTGAATGATGTACAAATAAATTACACAACCACTGAAAAAGAACTGCTACCTGTTGTGTTTGCCTTTGATAAGTTTAGAGCATACTTGATAGGCACTAGGGTCACCGTACACACCGATCATTCTGCTATAAAGTACTTAGTGGTTAAGAAGGATGTTAAACCTAGACTTATTAGGTGGATACTTCTTTTGTAAGAATTTGACTTGAAAGTTAAGGATGGAAAGAGTTGTGAGAATCAAGTTGTTGACCATCTTTCTAGGATAGAAAATAAGGCTAAAAACAATGAGAAATTAGAGATTAATGAAGAATTCCATGATGAGAAAATATTATATGCTATAGAAATTCCATGGTATACTGATATTGTTAAATTTCTTGTTAGTGGTATTTTTCCTCCTGATCTGAATAGCCAGGGCAAAAAGAAGTTCAAGCATGATGTGCGATTCTACTTTTGGGACGAGCCCTATTTGTTCAAGCAATGCCCCGACCAAATGATTTGAAGATGTGTCTCTAAAGAAGACCAAAATGAGATCCTATTCTATTGCCATTCATCTTCGTGTGGAGGCCATTTTGGAGGAACTGAGACTGCTGCAAAGGTCCTACAATCAGGATTCTATTGGCCTACACTTTTCAAGGATGCACATGAATTCAGCAAGGCAAGCGATAGATGCCAAAGGATGAAGAATATTTCTTTAAGGCATGAAATGCCATTGCAATGCATTCTGGAGGTGGAACTCTTTAATGTATGGGGAATGGATTTCATGGGACCCTTTCTATCATCTTTCAGAGATCTCTACATACTATTAGCCGTAGACTATGTGTCAAAATGGGTTGAAGCAATAGCTACACTGAAGAATGACTCTAAGACTGTTTTGAAGTTCCTTAACAAGAACATATTTACAAGATTTGGAGCCCCAAGAGCCATCATTAGTGATGAAGGTACCCACTTTGACAACAAACTCATTGCTAAGGCATTGTAGAGATATGAAGTGAGGCATAAAATTGCTACAACATATCATCCTTAGACTAATGGCCAAGCTGAATTTTGAATTGAGAAATCAAGCATATTTTGGAAAAGGTAGTCAATCCCAAGAGGAAAGATTGGTCTCCAAAGCTTGATGAAGCCTTATGGGCTTATCGAACAGCTTTCAAGACACCATTGGGAATGTCTCCCTTCAAGCTTGTCTATGGCAGTGCATGTTACCTTCCCGTAGAGCTCAAATACAAAGCCTATTGGGCAATCAAGAAGCTCAATCTAGATGCCCAGTTAGCTGGAGAAAAAAGGTTTTTGGAACTAAATGAGATGGAGGAATTCAGGGCTCAAGCTTATGAGAATGCACGCCTATGTAAGGAGAAGACCAAGAAGTGGCACGACAAACATCTTTTGCCACGACATTTTTCCAAAGGCCAACAAGTCCTCCTCTACAACTCTCGACTTAAACTCTTCCTTAGCAAGCTTAAATCGCGATGGTCAAGCCCCTTTTTGTGTACAAAGTTTACCCTCATGGTACAGTGGACATCAAAAAGCTTGATGATGACACCATCTTCAAGGTAAATAGACAAAGATTGAAGGTCTACAATGGAGCTCCAATCATGTGCAACAAGTCTGCCATGCTTCTCAACGATCCATAAGAGTTTGCACCCCCTTTCTCCTTTCTATTTTGCTCTAGCATCTTCTGTTTTTAATGTTCATAAATAAATTTGTTTATCCTTTTGACTCTTTGCCCCTTTGTCTTTTATGTTATCTTGTGTTTTATTTCTTTAATATGTTTTGTCAGAATTGCTCCCATGGTTGCAGGTGGTAGGATAGGTTTTATCGCAAGGCTTGAGAAGCTTTCTTATTAGGGCTCACTTTTGTCTTTTTCCAATAAGGGAAGTTATAAAGCCAAAAATTTTTCCTATGTTTTGGGGGTGGCATTAGAAAGCTAAAAAAGGAGAGATTTTATTCCCTTCCAACTTTAAAAAACCCTATTTCATCATTACCTTCCCATCCATCTCTCTTCCTTTTCACTTTTCATTAAAAGCTTGTCCCATCCTTTTTCTTCCCCACAACTCAAAACTGCCACACTCATCTTCTCTCTCCACTTACTTGTGGCAGTTACCTTCCACTTAAACTTCCCATCTCATAACTCTTTCCTTTTTCTTTTTATTTCCTTTAAACTCTATTTCTTCATCTTCTTTACCGAACCAGTTCAAACCTTCCCCAAAAGCAACAACCACTGCCACTATCAGACAAAGTTCTTGAAAAGCAAGGCAAAAGAAAGGAAAAGCTCCCCTAAGTACCCTGCCACCACCGGAACCACCTGTCGATGATCTTGTCAATATTGACAGTGAGGAAGAGGAGATAGCTGAAGATGCTCATACACCCCACTTTCCCCAACTCCAGATGCTACGACAAAAGCAATGAGTTACCTCAAGCAAACGGTAGGGCGTGCATGGAATGCCCCCTCTGATGATGATGATGCTATTGATGACCAGCTGACTCAAGAGGTTCCGAACGAACGACCCACTCAACAAGATGAGGTCGAGGAGCCTGTTAATCTTGTAAAAATGATACATTTCATGCCTTTTTACTTAGGTTATTGCTTAGTTTCAAGATCATTTCATTGCATATAGTTGCATTTAATTCATATAGTTGCATAGGGTGGTGTTTGCTTGGTTGTTTTTATTTATTTATGAAATTGGTGCTTCTTGGGAGAGGTTTGTTTTGGTGTGGTGATGTGCAGGGAAGTTGAGGAGCATTTTTGGGCAGAGAGAAAAATGCTATAGCATTTTGGATAACATTTCTGGGCGCACTAGAGGACAACAAACTGAATATATTTATTGTGGCCCTACACGTGTATCTGCCAGCCTACTTTATTCCCACATGTGAAGGGAATACTCCCTAGGAATTAAGGGCACAAAACCCTAAGAGCCCCCACTATATAAAGGAAAATATACCCTCATTTAAATTAGAGCTAAAAAAGTTACGAGTGAGCTAAGAAAGAGAAGGAAGAGGCGACTGCCTTCCATCTTCTTCTTCCTCCATCAAAGCATCCTCCATTGTTGAAGCTCCAAGGGGTGCTCTCGCTGGACTTTAGGAGAAGCAACAAGCTTAGATCAGTGCACGACAATCCAACACAACTTAGGAGTTTCTCCCTCTCTTAGTTGCTTTGCTATTTCATTTCATTTCTTTGAATGAGTTGTGTTAAACGAATGATTATGGATGATATTTGCCCAGCCATGAACTAATTTTAAGTAGCTTGGGCCTGTTATGGTTGTTATGCTTGATGCTTTAATGAATGTTTGGTTGTTTTCTTGTTCATTTCATGCTTTGTCCATTGTTCGTTATTGCCTTAAACTTGTAAGAGCTTATGAGAGTTAGCATTTGTTTAGGTTTTGGTTAGCTTAATATTCAAGAAAGTTAGGCTAAGAAGCAAAATCCTAACTCACCTTAGAGATAAGGATAGAGTTTCAACGACTAAAAAGAGTAGAACTTAAATCGGTAGTCGCATGTTAAGGGTTTACGCCGAGAGGTATTGCTTTAATATTCCCTTATACCAGGTTTCTTCCTAGAGATAGTTTTAGAAGCAATCTTGTGAACTTTGTCGAGCATGAGGAAGGCAAGTTAGTTCTAACATTCATTAGGCTTAGGTATAAGGGTCCATAACAGGTCCAACCAGTCATTCCCACGTAGAGTTTCATATACGTGACTGGACGTTTGAAGTGACCTTATTTCATCTCAGTTTACATTATAGTTGTTTGCCACAACATTTACAAACATGTTTCTTTTTGCCATAGCATTTCTACAATTGTTTCTTATTGCTACAACGTTTGTTTACTGTCTTATTTGTGTGTTTTGACTAAACTAGTTTGGCCTCCAATCCTTGTGGAGACGATACTCACTCATCACTTTATTACTTATTCGATGTGTATACTTGCACAAATTGCATATTAGAGCCCATCACAGCACTCAAGAAGAAGAGGAGAATCAAGCACCAAGGACACAAACCAAAAACACCAAAATAAAATTTTAAGAGGTAACCTGCATTTGCATTTTAGCTTAGTTCATTTTATTTCCATGCATCGAGGACGCTGCATCCTTCAAGTTTGGGGGTGTTGGTGTTCATAGTAAACATTTGTATTAGCATTTAGTTATGAACAGATTTTTGCTATGGCATTTAATGAGTATAATGACAGTTTTGTGAATAAGTTGATGATGTTCGATGATGGGTATTTGAATTTTATGGCTGTGAATTGATTGAATACATGTGACTACTGACATTGGTATAACTGCCTTTAGGGTTTGATGCTTCATGATGTGAGTGTTACATGATTGCATACTCTCTATGTTTAAAACTGTTAGATGATTTTTGGTGAAAGAACTCTCATATGCTTTAGTTTGAATATGTAGAATAAACTTGAATGATAAATGAAAGCATAAAGGCTCAATTAGCTCCCTTTTTGTTTGCGTTGAATTGTGAATAAATGCTTCAGCATAGCTGTAGAGGGACACTCCTCTATGCATTGCATTGCCTAGAAAACCCTCTTTAATAAATGGCATCAATAGCATATGAGTGAATGAAAGTAGTCACAAGTTGACTTTGCTAAATAGGCTAGGGGATGGGGTGTTTGCTCCACTTCATTTTCAAGTCTAGGAAGGTAGTTGTGATGAGCTGACTCCCTTCGTAGCAGTACAAAAAAAAAGAAAAAAAGAGGAGTTAGAATTACGGGAGTAACTTGTGCTTAAAGGTCAACAAAAACTTGGGCAAACTTGAGAACTTAGTTAAAAATATTCTAACTTTGTTCAGCATAGGGTGGGTGTAGTCACACAAACACACATTCGAAGGATCTTGACCTAAGAAAAAGTTCTTAAAATCTCAAAACTGTCTAACATGTTGAAGCCTTTATTTTTTGAGGATTGAAATTTTGACATAGCTCTGTCTTGAACTGATTTAATGCCGTAGCATTCTCCTATTTATTTCTATTCATTTCTTGAGGGCAAGCAATGGCTTAAGTTTGGGGGTTTGTTAACCTTGTAAAAGGTTAACATTTCGTGCCTCTTTACTTAGGTTATTGCGTGAAATTAAGCTCATTTCATCTCATTTCATAGCATATAGTTGCATTTAGCTCATGTAGTTGAATTTGGTGTTATTTTTTTGGTTATCTTTGTTTATTTATAAGAATGATGCTGCTTGGGAAGGTTGTTGTTTGGAGTGGTGATGTGCAGGGAAATGAGGAGCAGTGCAGGAGAAAAGGAAAAATGCCTTAGCATTTTGGATAGCATTTCTGGGCGCGATAGAGGACAACGAACTAAAGATATTTCCCAGCCCCACACGTGAACATGCCAGCCAGCTATATCCCCACATGTGAAGGGAATATTCCCTAGGAATTAAGGGAACAAAACCTTAGGAGCCCTCACTATATAAAGAAAAGACACCCACTGTCGCGACCATTTTTGAAACCGAAGTGTAAAAATAGCCTAACGATTAGGGTTTTGAAATTGGGGTTTTGGACATTTTAACTTAATCTTGTAAACTAGGGTTTTTCATATTAAATCAGGTTTTCCCTTATTTAATTTTGAAAATAATTTGGAGTCGTCACCGGTCACTTTAGTAGACCGGACACTATAAAAAATAACTAGAGATTCTTTTCTTTTAAAATCAGGGTTCAGGAGTCAGTTACGTGTGGGGAAGGATTATCACCCCCCACAAACGCCCGTTATCAGTACCTTATTAATTTCATGTGACATTTTGGCATTTCAAACAATAATATGAATTTAATTAAATCCTTAATCATTAACTGAATTTTATTTCGAATGGAGATATCTTTTTGTAAGAAAATACATTTTTAGCAGATATAAGTTTTGAAACATCTAGTTACTTTAGGATACTTCAATTTATATTAAAAAATGTATCTCAACACAAAAGGTTTTTAATGCATATCCATTTATTTTCTTGTCAATTTTAAGTTCAACCTAATTAGGGCTCCAATTGATTAAATTAATTAAAAAGTCTATGAATATTATTGAATTTAAGGGTTTATGTGATAACACCCAAATGCTTGGGCACTATCTATATTAGGCCCTAAATAATAATATTCCTAATTATTTAGTGACTCTAACTATTTAAACCTAATCTTAACTTAATTTTAATTTAATTAACTATGTGTAATTACAATGTTCTAAGTTCAAATGAAGTATTAAATATTCCACTAAAATTCTCCCTTGATTAACATCCCATTACAATGAGACACTAATCAACTTAAAACATTAAAGTTTCCATTTAATATTCATTTATTTTCTACAATTTTCTCCCTATTAGAATTAATTAAAGAACCTAAATTTAAAGGCTATAATTACTTAAAACTAAGTGAATTAGTCACCTAAATAATTATACTATATGCCCATTTTAAATATGCAAACATACATACAATTTAAAACAATTAAATAAACTAAACAACTTAGAAAAGGGATTAAATTGATTTGAATTACAAATCAGGGAGCCAAATTATAAATGAAAGTGATTAAATTATAACAAAAAAAAGTTTGATGGTCAAACTCTAAAGCCCAATATAGAAGGGCGCGGATCCTATCCGGGTTCGGGTTGATAAGCGGGCCAGGCTATAATAGCCTTCCGAACTTGAGATAACTCTCTTTTCCTCTTTTTTTTATAACCCACTCTCTTTCTAATCCTAACTCTCTCTGCCCTCTCTCTACAAACCTCATATTTCCAGAAATTAGCCCCAAACAAGATCAAAAACACATGTTCTTCTCAAAATCATGCCGAGTTCATCTATTCTCCATGTTTTGATCCATATAAACTTCTAAACTATCTCATTTTTCAGTTTTTCAAGATCAAACGCATATTTTCCCTAGAACTCCACCCATGTTCTTCCTCTTTTCCTATTTTCAATCCATCACTACAGCCATAAACCTTCCCCCATGTGTTTTTCGGTCGTCACAGGCGACGCCGGTCTTTCTCCGATTGTCTTCTTCCTTAACCCGACCACCACTTGAATCTCTGGTCATCTTCTCCGACCATCTCCCATACTTCCGACAACCGTCTGGCTTTTCTGGCACCGCCTGGTTTCGGCTGGCCACTGTGTCAAAACCCTAAAATGCTCAAAATTCACCAAAAAGCTCAATTTTCACCGCCGTTTCACCTAAATCTACGCCCGACTCAATAAAGCCACCCTTCTTCACCCATCATAAACCTAAAAGACCCGAAACTGAGCCCTAATCTACCTCTTCAACTCCACCAGAAACCTAAGCTTTCCAATCCTCAAAAACCCCTTCAACAACACTCAGATAAGCCTTTAATCCTCTTTGAATATGATTTTCCTTAGATTTAGGGTTTATAGTTTAGATCTTGTTTAGCTATTTTTTTTTGCATTTTATGAACTTAGATCTAACATTTCATGCGTTTTATTACAGATAAATGAAGCAGAGATCAAAATGTACCTTCCGGTGTATCCAACGGATTTTGACGATGTCTCGATGAACGTTTTCGGCGGCTTCTCATCTTCTCCAACGTCTCCTCAACTGCTGGTAAGACCCTCAAGCTTTGTCTCTCTCTCTCCTAATTATTTCACTAATAATTGCTTCTTTATTGCCCTCATGATTATGTTTTTTCTCTCTCATCCAGGCTATTTATAGTAGCTAACATCGTTGACGTCAGTGATGGCTGAATCCATGTGAAACCCGAACTGACCAATGCCGAGTCGCCACCTGGCATTTTTTGGCAGGCTGAGAAAGCACATGTGTGCTAGTTTGGGCCTCTTTTCCCGATAAAACATAAATTTGGGCGGGAAATCTTGCATTTTGGGCTTTTTGGTTCTCTTGTAAATAGAAATGAACTCATATAGTGTATAATGGATGTTTAAATTGTACTAATGGACTTTATGGACATTTATTTTTATTTAAAGGATTGCTATTTATACCATTTATTTATTATTTTGAGTTTTATTTATAATGAATTATATATATATATACCTGAGTAAAATTTGGGTACCATAGCTGCCCCTCTTTGCTCATTGTTGTGGAATAGGAATAGGGCAAAGACTAAAAAAATGAATTTTACCTGAACCATCTGAACACTGAAAACTAAAGTTGTTCTTCTGATTATGAAATTCTTCAATCTTTTTCCAAACCATAGAATATGAAGCTGTTCTTCTCATTATGAAATTCTTCATCTTCCAAAGTTTAGAATTGTCTCTTAGAATTTTCACTTTTTGAGGTTTGAAGCTGTTCTTCTTATTATGAAATTCTTCATTCCTCACTTTTTCACTTTTTGTGATGAATAAGCAAGCTCTTCTCATTAGAAACTTCCTCATTCTTCAAAACGGATGAGCTCTTCTTATTAGGAGCTCTTTTTATTGAGCGAGTTCTTCTCATTAAGAACTCTAGGGGACAACTCTTCTCATTAGGAGTTATTTTTTCTTCATCAGGCGATTTCTTCTCATTAGGAACTCTGTACTCTTTGCTGGGCGAGTTCTTCTCATTAGGAACTCTGGTCGAGCTCTTCTCATTAGGAGCTCTGAATTCTTTGTTGAATTTCTGAATAAACAAAAGTAAGAATGCTTTGATGAGGGTTAGTATGACCTTAGTTTGCTATATGATGCATGAACCATGGCTCTTTGGGATTAATCAAACAACTCATGCTTTATGGGAAACCGTTGTTACTTCATCTCATAGTCAGGATGAACCCTTGAAACCTCTTCTTAGCGTTTCTGGCCCTTTGCTCTAAAGTGCCTTTTCAGGTTTTCACTTTAGATTGTTTTTTCTCAAAGCGTCATTTCAAATTTTCACTTTGGTTTTTCTTTTCTCTTTTTTAAAGGCGCATTTTTCAGGTTTTCACTTCAATTTTCTTTCTTTTCTTTATTTTATTTTATTTTCTTTTCATTCTTTCTTCTTATTTTCTTTTCTTTTTTTCTCTTTCTTCTTTTTTGTTTTTGTTTTTTAGGTGCCCTCTCAGGTTTTTACCTTTCTTTCTTCTCTTTTCATTCATTTTATGTCCATTCTTCCAACTTGTTCAGGCATAGCTTGATTCAGGTATGACTTGATTCAGACATTTCATTTCTTCGCTTCTGTTGGCACAACATTCTACTCCAACTTTTCTTTATACATTTGTCTTCAATTTCCTAGAGTGCTAAAGCCATCTGCAATCCTTCAAAACATAGTAATGCCAAGAAATCATATGTTTTTCAATGAATTATGCTCATATACTTACATGATGCTTTAGGAAAATAAAGAAAGCTCGGAAGAGAATTCATGAATTTTATTGAGGCTTATAAGTAAAAATACAATACGATTTGAAAAATTCATGGCAAACTGAAACAAAAAAATCAGGAAACAAAATCAGATCCTCGGGCATCTATTGCATGAAGGATACATCCACCCCATCAACCAAAGATAGTTCTGAGCTTGAGCCTTTGTCTAACAACAGACTTCAAAGTTATCAAGATGTTTACGAATGTGAAATCCCTCCCCAAAATACCAAGTGTCCAAGAGGTTTTAATTGTCGGATGCCTATTCTCAAGTCATTTGAGTCACCCTTTACGGGTTTTCAACCCAGATCCACCTTTGGTTTGAAGACGCCCTTTGCCGATTTTCATCTTGAACCCCCATTTTCTCTTCTTCCTCCTTTTTTTGGATATCAATGGTGTAATAACCCCAAAATTTACTAAGTTGATTAAGGGTCATTTAGCACTAAGATAATAGCTTAAAAGCTAACTTAGTGACTAAAATGACAAAAATGTGAAAGTTAGGATTTCCTTAATTACGGGTTTTGGAAATGAAATTTCTAAGGTTTAAAGGTCTCATGTGATAGATAGTAAATTGAATAAGGTATTCTTAAATTTTGGTTGAATTCCAAGGAAAATTGGAATGGGAATTGGAGTTTAAAAAGGTAGTTACCAAAATGTAAATTTTGAAAATTTTATGGCTAAAGTATAAACTTTGGAAAAGTTTGGGGACTAAAGTTGTAATTTCCCAAAAGTTTGGAGACTAATCCAAAAGCTATGGAAAAGTCATTTCAAAGTGTTGGAAATATTTTTCCATATGATAGAGAAAGGTTATGAAAGTCATTTCAAAGTGTTGGAAATATTTTTAGTTCGATTCAAGATGAATCCTACAGTTTATTTCTAAGTAAATGATTATTTATCGGTATATTGGATCGATGAAAATTTTGGAGACTAATCCAATAGCTATGGAAAAGTCATAAAATGTTATTTTATGAATATTTTATTATGGTTGAATTCTAACTAGATTTAGTTAGATTTTAATGGAATGGCAATTTGGAAACAAACTAGTAAATAAAGACAAGTTGGAGGGCAAATTGGTCATTTGGCCCCAATGGCAATTTTGGAATATTTAAAAAGTTATAAGGGCAATTTTTGAAAGAGAAAATGGAAGATTAAATCCTGGCCCTTGATTGATGATAAAATCAATCTCAACCATTGGATAAAAAGGGCAAAATTATAATTTCACTATTAAATGAATTTAATATTCATTTAATAGATATATGTGTAAAATAATGGTGAAAATATGAAGATTTTGTTCATCTTTTCCAGCAACAAACGTGAGGGCTAGGGAAAGAAAGAGAAAATTTTTTCCAAGCTCGATTCAAGCTCCGAAACTCGGTTTTCAGGTAATCTCTTCAACTACGAAGTTGTTCTACTCTTCAATCTCTATCTATTGATATCAATAATTCATGGAATCCATGCTTGATTGATGAGAATTTACATGAGAAAGAAATTAGGGTTTATGGATCAAATTGGGGCTTTTAAGATTTTATGATTCCATGACTGAATTTAAGTTGAAATCAAGCTAGTATGATGTTAAAATCATGATATTGAGTTGGGATTTAAGTTTTACATGTTTTGATTTTTATAAAGATGATTAGGGTTTATGGATTCAAGTTTAATTTAGGGTTTGTGATGTTGAAATAATGATATAGTAAGCTTGAATTGTTGTTTGGAAGCAAAACCCTAAGTTAAATTGTGTAGGGACCATTTCGACAACTTGAAAAGTTGAAGGACCAAATCTGAATTTTTAGAATTTGGAGTGTATTTGTGTTATTAATGATGTTAGAGATAAGAAAATGAAGTTAGAATGCCAAATTGATGTTGAATTAAATTAGTGACCATTTTGACAATTTGTCAAAGTTAAGTGACTAAATCGAAATTGAAGTTTTGTATGGGGGTTAAATATGATTTTTAGTTGTAATAATGTAATTAAGGTAGTAATGTTGAATTGAGGACCAAATTGCAAAGTTAAGAAGCTTTAATCCTTATCTTTGCATTTTAGTGACTATTTTTGTAAAGAAGGAAAATTAAGGGGAATTATTGTGAATAATTATTTGGTGAAGAATGTGATGAGTTGGTGGTTTAAAGCTCGTGATTGGACTAAATTGAAAAGTATAAAAGTAAGGAGAAGTTAGTATAAAAGTTGAAGTTGTTTATGGAAGCTGTGTAGAAAAACTGGTTTATGGCAGTAAATTTGAAAATTCACCATAAATTCTACAAAAATGGTTAGATGGTGAATTTTATACCGATATAAAGATTTGTTCGTCTAGTTTTGTGTCCAACAAACGGAATCTGATTTCGAGTTCCGATTCAAAAGATATGAATTTTTAAGCGACGAAAGGTTAGAAAACAGAACATCAGTCTGTTCCGAATTTCAGCATTGTAACTAGCTTTGAAAATTCGGCATAAATCGTACAAGTTGAATTTGGGGTATTAATTTATATGGTTGAAATGCTTATCGAATCTAGTTTCTTTTAGAACAAACAGTGTTAAATTACGAGCTATATATTATTTTATAGAAATATTTCTTCAAAGGTACTGCAAACTGCCAGAAAATGAGAATTGATACACTTTGTATCTAAGGTTGATTAGTAAGCTTGAAAGGGGTTAATGGAAGTTCAAAGTGGTTACTAAGGACCATAATGAATTTGTGAACAATACAAGGAAGAAAGGAAAACGCTTGGAGATTTTGTATTTGAATGATTATTTTGGACAATATGTCTAAGATATTGTTAGATTGGGATCTAACAAATATTTTACTTATTGGAATTATGAAGTTAAGTTCGAATCAAGGGAGGTTTGAGGTAAAATGAAGGAAAGGATCAAAGAGGACTTAGTGAGGCATACTAATAAATGGCCCAGGTGAGTGCAATACATACATAACATTATACATGGATGTTTCATACATCACCGGTAGGACTTGCGATGAGTCTATCTGGTTTATATATTATCATGATATTTATGTCATTGATCATATATTTGACATATTTAAATAATTCAAAGGTTGAAAATAAATGCATTGATCACTAGTTATTGATGATGGTATAATATGAATGTTATTTCGGCTATGAACTGTTAAATGTTGATATATATTGATATATGTTGCCATTGATGACTTAAATGATGAAATAAAGCCCAATGTATGATATAGAGGTTCGATGGTATAGTTGGATATCCATAGGGTCATAAACAGCTGTATAAATATTCTAAGCACTTCAGGTAAAGTGCAAATATTATAAATACTCATTGAGGAGTATACTAATGCGTGGTTTGAGTATACGGACTTACTACGGGTGCTAAACACTTCGGTGTAATTTCATAAAAACTCAATGAGGGATATATTGTATACTCTAGTAAGTATACAAAAGCACTTCGGTGCTAAGCACTCCCGGTAGAGTGCAAATAATATACATACTCAAGAAAGGTTGGGTATGGGGGATGACTCGTGTACATAGAATCTCTTAATTCGATACCTTGGGCTAAATAAATTGAAAGAAATAAAAAAGAAACAGGAAGATAAGTTTGAAAGCTTGCAGATAGAATTGGGAAAAAAGTATTGATAAGCATTGAAAGCTTACGGATGGAATGGTAACAGTATTGGTAAGATCTAATCTTATCACTTTGATATACATATTTATTTATGTTAACGAGCATATAATGGTAAGGTGATCATATGCATTGTTAATAATTAATATTTATATTATGACAATTGTACTTGAATTCGAATTATTGCCTCACTAAGTAAATACTTAGCGTGTAACTGTTTTACACGTAGGAAAGAAGAAATGGTTGGAGTAAGGAGCATAAACGAACATCATCAATAAATAACAGGTACATCAGTATCACTAAGATATCTTTTGACATTGTTTGATATTTACTAGTTGGCATGTATATTAAAATGATATGACTACTCTGACAGAATTTGTATTTTATGTGGTATCTGGATGAATTTTAAATTAGGCAGTTTTTAGGCAGTTTTATTAATTATATAAAGTTAAATTAAATTAATAAGTTGCTACCTGAAATTAAACTCGTTTTGAAGATTAAAATATTATATTTAAACTATACGCGATTAACTACATTTGTAAATAGAAACTAAATATATTGTAATATTTTTAGAAGAATCAAAATTTTTACCGAGTTACAAATGTAGAGGGTTTTACAAATGTTTTGTGATATCTCGGACTCGTATTCAGCTATGAATACGAGAAAGGGATATTACATTTATTGGTATCAGAGCTACAAGTTTAGCCGATTCTCGGCCTAAATGGAAATGGTTTTATGTTAAAAAAAGTATACATGCCACTAGGATATCAATATTACCGATATGATGTTTTCATGATCCGATTGATGTCGCTCATTACTAATGTAAATTAGGAGGAATTATAAGAAATATTTGAGCCAAGAAAGCGTGATGAACTGGTAAATTGGAAGCTTTGGAAGGAATCAAGTGTAGTAACAATAAGGTTAATTTAATGATAACCCTTCGGATAAATCGGAACAAGAAATGGGCACTGGTACAACAAGGAGTGCTTGTGCAGGATTAAGGAACTGAGAAGTTCGAAAAACACATGAATTGAAAGGAAAAGCAGATTAAGGTCCAGTGATTGTTGATTTATAACTGAATAATCTAAGGATTACACTGGACGGATTCCACTGTTTGGATAACGAGAAATTGGATGGAGCTCTTTTGTTGCTTCGATATTTAAGCTAGATTAGAAAACCATCTGAATTTGCTTCATAGCCAGGATTGCACATATCAGTCGGAGTTTATAACATCAGGACTGATAAAGATTGGGATGATTCAAAAATCATAGAAGGTACATCTCATCTTTTTGGATAAACCTGTATTGATGTTGATGGGTCCTAGCTTTACACATTCCTATATAAGTACGAATTTGAGTGGTGAACGAGATATCCTTTTAGAACCCATTTCAAGTAATATAGCGGTCACGAATTTGTTGGGTTGCAATGAAAGGGCGAGTTGAACATGTGGAATTGCTCGTTAAAAACATAAGAAATAAAGTTCCCGATAAATTTAATGGAATTATCTTTTGAAGAGTCTAAGATGATTGTTGGTATGAATTGGTTACCTTCCTATCAAGTCATGATGAATTGTCTCATAAAGCAATTAATATTGAAAAATACAGAAGGTACAAAAATAGTAGTAGTTGATAAAAGGGTAAATCCCTTCTCCAATGTAATTTTAGTTGTTTTATTAAGGAAATTGTTGTTATAAGGTTATTAAGTTTTCTTAGCAAATGTAGTAGATACTCAGGCTGTTGAAGTTAAATTGGAAATTAACTCGACTGTCCAAAAATATCTGGTTGTATTTCCAGATGGGTTACTCGGAATTACCTCTAGATTGAGAGGTGAAATTCAAAATAAAGATGTTACCAGACATTGCGCCTAAATTAATGGCCCCGTATAAAATGGCTTTGACCGAACTTTGGGATTTAAAGGTACAATTGCAAGGAATGTTAGGTTGATGTTTTATAAAGCCTAGTGTGCCACCTTGGGGGTGCACCAGTATATTTGTGAAAAAGAAAGATTAATCTATGTGATTAAGTATAGATTTTCGTCAGTTAAATAAGGTGACGGTAAATAATAAATATATTATTCCGGAGACTGATGATCTTTTGATCAGTAAAAAAATAAATAAACAATATATATGTTTCCAAAATAGACCTTCGATCGGAATATTATCAGTTAAAGATCAAGGAAGAAGAATGTAATACCCCTTTCCCGTATTCATAGCTGAATACGAGTCAGAGATATCACAAAACATTTGTAAAACCCTCTACATCTGTAACTCCGTAAAAAATTTGATTCTTCTAACATTTTACAATATATTTAGTTTCTATTTACAAATGTAGTTAATCGCGTATAGTTTAAATATAATAGTTTAATCTTCAAATAAAGTTTAATTTCAGGCAGCAACTTATTAATTTAATTTAACTTTATATAATTAATAAAATTGCCTGATTTAAAATTCAACCAAATACCAGATAAAATACAAATTCTATCAGAGTAGTAATATCATTTTAATAAACATGCCAACTAGTAAATATCAAACAGTGTCAAAAGATATCTTACTGATACTGATGTACCTGTTATTTATTGATGATGTCCGTTTATGCTCCTTACTCCAACCATTTCTTCTTTCCTACGTGTAAAACAATTAGACGCCAAGTATTTACTTAGTGAGGCAATAATTCGAATTCAAGTGCAATTGTCATAATATCAATATTAATGATTAACAATGCATATGATCACCTTACCATTATATGCTCGTTAGCATAAATAAATATGTATATCAAAGTGATAAGATTAAATCTTACCAATACCGTTGCCATTCCATCCGTAAGCTTTCAATGCTTACCAATACCTTTTTCCCATTTCTATCTGCAAGCTTTCAAGCTTATCTTCCTGTTTCTTTTTGATTTATTTCAATTTATTTAGCTCAAGGTATCGAATTAAGAGATTCTATGTACACGAGTCATCCCCCATACCCAACCTTTCTTGAGTATGTATATTATTTGCACTCTACCGTGAGTGCTTAGCACCGAAGTGCTTTTGTATACTTACCGGAGTATACAATATATCCCTCATTGAGTTTTTATGAAATTACACCGAAGTGTTTAGCACACATAGTAAGTCTGTATACTCAAACCATGCATGAGTATACTCCTCAATGAGTATTTATAATATTTACACTTTACCTGAAGTGCTTAGAATATTTATACAGCTGTTTATGACCCTGTGGATATCCAACTATACCATCGAACCTCTATATCATACATTGGGCTTTATTTCATCATTTAAGTCATCAATGACAACATATATCAATATATATCAACATTTAACAGTTCATAGCCGAAATAACATTCATATTATACCATCATCAATAACTAGTGATCAATGCATTTATTTTCAACCTTTGACATATTTAAAATATGTCAAATATATGATCAATGACATAAATATCATGACAATATATAAATCAGGTAGACTCATCGCAAGTCCTACCGGTGATGTATGAAACATCCATGTATAATGTTATGTATGCATTGCACTCACCTGGGCCATTTATTAGTATGCCTCACTAAGTCCTCTTTGATCCTTTCCTTCATTGTACCTTGAACCTCCCTTGATTCGAACTTAACTTCATAATTCAAATAAGTAAAATATTTGTTAGATCTCAATCTAACAATATCGTAGACATATTGTCCAAAATAATCATTTGAATACAAAATCTCCAAACGTTTTCCTTTCTTCCTTGTATTGTTCAAAATTCATTATGGTCCTTAGTAACCACTTTGAACTTCCATTAACCCCTTTCAAGCTTACTAATCAACCTTAGATACAATGTGTATCAATTCTCATTTTCTGGCAGTTTGTAGTACCTTCGAAGAAATATTTCTATAAAATAATATATAACTCAGAATTCGACTCCGTTTGTTCTGAAAGAAACTAGATTTGTAAGCTTTTCAACCATATAAATTAATAGCCCAAATTCAACTTGTACGATTTATGGCGAATTTTCGAAGCTAGTTAAAGTTCTAAAATTCGGAACAGACTGGTGTTCTGTTTTCTGACCTTTCGTCACTTAAAAATTCATATCTTTTGACTCGGAACTCAAAATCAGATTCCGTTTGTTGGACACGAAACTAGACGAACAAATCTTTACATCGGTATAAAATTCACCATCTAAACATTTTTGTAGAATTTATGGTGAATTTTCAAATTTACTGCCATAAACCAGTTTTTCTACACAGGTTCCATAAACAACTTCAACTTTTATACTAACTTCTCCTTACTTTTATACTTTTCAATTTAGTCCAATTACTAGCTTTAAACCACCAACTCATCACATTATTCACCAAATAATTATTGACAATAGTTCTCCTTAATTTTCCTTCATTACCGAAATAGTCACTAAAATGCAAAGATAAGGATTCAAGCTTCTTAACTTTGCAATTTGGTCCTCAATTCAACATTACTACCTTAATTCCATTATTACCACTAAAAATCAGATTTAACCCCCATACAATTTCGATTTAGTCACTTAACTTTGACAAATTGTCAAAATGGTCACTAATTCAATTCAACATCAATTTGGCATTCTAACTTAATTTTCTTATCTCTAACATCATTAATAACACAAATACACTCTAAATTCTAAAAATTTAGATTTGGTCCTTCAACTTTTCAAGTTGCTGAAATGGTCCCTACACAATTTAACTTAGGGTTTGCTTCCAAACAACAATTCAATCTTACTAGATCATTATTTCAACATCACAAACCCTAAATTAAACTTGAATCCATAAACCCTAATCATCTTCATAAAAATCAAAACATGTAAAACTTAAATCCCAACTCAATAACATGATTTTAACATCATACTAGCTTGATTTCAACTTAAAATCAATCATGGAATCATAAAATCTCAAAAGCCCCAATTTGATCCGTAAACCCTAATTTCTTTCTCATGTATATTCTCATCAATCAAGCATGGATTCCATGAATTATTGATATCAAAAGATAGAGCTTGAAGAGTAGAACAACTTTGTAGTTGAAGAGATTACCTAAAAACTGAGTTTCGGAGCTTGACTCGAGCTTGGAAATTTTTTTCTCTTTCTTTCCCTAGCCCTCACGTTTGTTTCTGGAAAAGATGAACACAATCTTCATCTTTTCACCATTATTTTACACATATATCTATTAAATGAATATTAAATTCATTTAATAGTGAAATTACAATTTTGCCTTTTTTATCCAATGGTTGAGATTGATTTTATCATCAATCAAGGGCCAAGATTTAATCTTCCATTTTCGCTTTCCAAAATTTCCCTTATAACTTTTTAAATATTTCAAAATTGCCATTGGGGCCAAATGACCAATTTGCCCTCCAACTTGTCTTTATTTACTAGTTTGTTTCCAAATTGCCATTCCATTAAAATCTAAATAAATCTAGTTAGAATTCAACCAACCATAATAAAATATTCATAAAATAACATTTTATGACTTTTCCATAGCATTTGGATCAGTCTCCAAAATTTCCATTCGATCCAATATACTAATAAATAATCATTTGCTCAGAAATAAACTGTAGGATTCATCTTGAATCGAACTAAAAATATTTCCAACACTTGGAAATGAATTTTATAACCTTTCTCTATCATATGGCAAAATTTCAAAATTTTCCAGTTCGGTCTGGGTATCTGAATTCCACTTAAACTTTAACTGCGATTTTCCCAATAATCGAAGTATCAGATCGAACCAATAATTCCTCATTCGATTCACACCCTTAGGTGATCTGTTTATTTATGAAATAAAAACCCTTAACTTTTGGGAAATTACAACTTTAGTCCCCAAACTTTTCCAAAGTTTATACTTTCGCCATAAAATTTTCAAAATTTACATTTTGGTCACTACCATTTTAAACTTCAATTCCCATTCCAATTTTCCTTTAAATTCAACCAAACTTTAAGAATACCTTATTCAATTCACTATCTATCACATGAGACCTTTTAACTTTAGAAATTTCCTTTCCAAAGCCCATAATTAAAGAAATCCTAACTTTCGCATTTTTGTCATTTTAGTCCCTAAGTTAGCTTTTAAGCTACTATCTTAGTGCTAAATGACCCTTAATCAACTTAGTAAATTTTGGGGTATTACAAAGAAATTCTAAAGATAGCTTTTCGGACTCGGTATGAATACTATGAGTTCGTGATGATGCCTTCGACATTTATAAGCCTAATGAACCAAGTATTCTAATTTTGCTTGGACCAATTTTTGGTAAAGTTCATTGAGTATATTTTGGTCTATTCGAATGAAAAAGGAAGAACAAGATGCCCATTTTTGCATTATTCTTCAGACCTTTCGAGAAAAGAAGCTATATGCTAATTTGTTAAGGTGTGAATTTGGTTGTCAAAAGCTATTTTTTTAGCTATGTGGATTTGGCAGTGGGAATAAGAGTAGACGCCAAAAAAAGTACAAATTATAGTTGAATGGAAATCTATGAAGAATGTTTTAGAGGTTTAGAATTTCTTAATGATTGTCTCTTCACTGACCAAGCTATTGAGGAAAGAAATGCCATTCAGTTGAATAGATCAATGCTAAGAAATCTTTGAGACATTAAAGGAGATCTTAATAGAAGCCCTAGTACCAGTACAACCAGAATCGGGTAAAGATTATGTGGTGTATAGCGATGCTACTCATAACGGTTTGGGATGCGTACTTAGGCAAGAAGGAAAAGTAATGGTTTATGCTTGAGACAACTTAAGATATATGAGAGGAATTATCTTACTTAGAATTTGGAGCTAGCAATGGTTGTATTTGCTTTAAAAGATGTAGCATCATTATTTATACAATGAACGATGCTATATTTATATAGGTTATAAAAGTTTAAAGTATATGCTTACTAAAGAAGAGCTAAACTTGACGTAAAGAAGTTGGATTGAGCTTTTTAAGAATTATGATATGGTCATTGACTATCATCCAGAAAAAGCTAATGTGGTAGCTGACGCTCTCAGTCGAAAGGCAATTGTTGACTTAAGATCTATAAATGCAAGATTGGCATTAAAAGAAGATGATGTTTTGATTGTCAAGTTAAGAATAAAAATTTACCATATTGAATTAAATAAGATATCTTTAAAGAAAGGATGAGAAATGTTGTCAAGGTGCAAACAAGTGGAAAAAAGTGAAACTTAAAACTTGGAAGTTAGGTTTGATAGATATTTGTATTATCAAGGATGAATTTCTATCTCGATGATGGAAACTATATGTTGATCTTGAAAGAAAAGATATTTAATATGAAGTTAAGGATAAAGTATTCCTTAAAAGCTTCACCTTGGAAGAAGGTGGTTTAGACAAAAAGAAAGTTAAGTTCAAAATTTATTGGGCTGCAAGAAATTGTGAAAGGAGTTAGTCTGATAGTTAAGCTTAATAGTTAGCTTTATCTTTGGAAATGAACAAGATTCATAATGTATCGGTGCTCTGGAAATATTGATTAGACCTCTCACTTGTTGTTATTCCAGAGAAAATAGAGATTTAGCCAGATTTAAGCTATGAAAAAGAACTAGTAAAGATCCTAGCACATGGAGTCAAAGAACTAAGAAAACAAAAACAATTTAGGTTGTCAAAGTTTGTTGACAAAAATCTCAAGGTTAAAGAAAAGATTTGAGAGAAATAAGAAGAAAATATAAGAAAATAGTTTCCTCACATTTTGAATCAAGTGCGTGTTGAAAATTCGAGGATGAATTTTCTTAAGGGGGAGAGAATTGTAATACCCCAAAATTTACTAAGTTGATTAAGGGTCATTCAGCACTAAGATAATAGCTTAAAAGCTAACTTAGTGGCAAAAATGCGAAAGTTAGGATTTATTTAATTATGGGTTTTGGAAAGGAAATTTCTAAGGTTTAAAGATCTCATGTGATAGATAGTGAATTGAATAAGGTATTCTTAAAGTTTGGTTGAATTCCAAGGAAAATTGGAATGGGAATTGAAGTTTAAAAAGGTAGTGACCAAAATGTAAATCTTGAAAATTTTATGGCTAAAGTATAAACTTTAGAAAAGTTTGGGGACTAAAGTTGTAATTTCCCAAAAGTTAAAGGTTTTTATTTCATAAATAAACATATCACCTAAGGGTGTGAATCGAATGTCGAATTATTGGTTCGATCTAACACTTCGATTATTGGGAAAATCGCAGTTAAAGTTTAAGTGGAATTCGGATACCCGGACCAAACTGAAAAATTTTGAAATTTTTCCATATGATAGAGAAAGGTTATAAAAGTCATTTCAAAGTGTTGAAAATATTTTTAGTTCGATTGAAGATGAATCCTACAGTTTATTTCTAAGTAAAAGATTATTTATCGGCATATTGGATCGAATGGAAATTTTGGAGACTGGTCCAAAAGCTATGGAAAAGTCATAAAATGTTATTTTATGAATATTTTATTATGGTTGGTTGAATTCTAACTAGATTTAGTTAGATTTTAATGGAATGGCAATTTGTAAACAAACTAGTAAATAAATATAAGTTTGAGGGCAAATTGGTCATTTGGCCCCAATGGAAATTTTGAAATATTTAAAAAGTTATAAGGGAAATTTTTGAAAGAGAAAATGGAAGATTAAATCTTGGCCCTTGATTGATGATAAAATCAATCTCAACCATTGGATAAAAGGGGCAAAATTGTAATTTCACTATTATATGAATTTAATATTCATTTAATAGGTATATGTGTAAAATAATGGTGAAAAGATGAAGATTTTGTTCATCTTTTCCAGCAACAAACGTGAGGGCTAGGGAAAGAAAGAGAAAATTTTTTCCAAGCTCGATTCAAGCTCCGAAACTCGGTTTTCAGGTAATCTCTTCAACTACAAAGTTGTTATACTCTTCAAGCTCTATCTTTTGATATCAATAATTCATGTAATCCATGCTTGATTGATGAGAATTTACATGAGAAAGAAATTAGGGTTTATGGATCAAATTGGGTTCGAGGTACAATGAAGGAAAGGATCAAAGAGGACTTAGTGAGGCATACTAATAAATGGCCCAGGTGAGTGCAATGCATGCATAACATTATACATGGATGTTTCATATATCACCGGTAGGACTTGCGATGAGTCTACCTGGTTTATATATTGTCATGATATTTATGTCATTGATCATATATTTGACATATTTTAAATATGTCAAAGGTTGAAAATAAATGCATTGATCACTAGTTATTGATGATGGTATACTATGAATGTTATTTCAGCTATGAACTGTTAAATGTTGATATATATTGATATATGTCGCCATTGATGACTTAAATGATGAAATAAAGCCCAATGTATGATATAGAGGTTCGATGGTATAGTTGGATATCCATCGGGTCATAAACAGCTGTATAAATATTCTAAGCACTTCAGGTAAAGTGCAAATATTATAAATACTCATTGAGGAGTGTACTCATGCATGGTTTGAGTATTAAGGACTTACTACAGGTGCTAAACACTTCGATGTAATTTCATAAAAAAACTCAATGAAGGATATATTGTATACTCCGGTAAGTATACATAAGCACTTTGGTGCTAAGCACTCCCGGTAGACTGCAAATAATATACATACTCAAGAAAGGTTAGGTATGGAGGATGACTCGTGTACATAGAATCTCTTAATTCGATACCTTGGGCTAAATAAATTGAAAGAAATAAAAAAGAAACAGGAAGATAAGCTTGAAAGCTTGCAGATAGAAATGGGAAAAAGGTATTGGTAAGCATTGAAAGCTTACAGATGGAATGACAACGGTATTGGTAAGATCTAATCTTATCACTTTGATATACATATTTATTTATGTTAACGAGCATATAATGGTAAGGTGATTATATGCATTGTTAATCATTAATATTGATATTATGACAATTGCACTTGAATTCGAATTATTGCCTCACTAAGTAAATACTTAGCGTGTAACTGTTTTACACGTGGGAAAGAAGAAATGGTTGGAGTAAGGAGCATAAACGAACATCATCAATCAATAACAGGTACATCAGTATCAGTAAGATATCTTTTGACACTATTTGATATTTACTAGTTGACACGTATATTAAAATGATATGACTGCTCTGATAGAATTTGTATTTTATGTGGTATCTGGATGAATTTTAAATCAGGTAGTTTTTAGGTAGTTTTATTAATTATATAAAGTTAAATTAAATTAATAAGTTGCTGCCTGAAATTAAACTCGATTTGAAGATTAAAATATTATATTTAAACTATACGCGATTAACTACATTTGTAAATAGAAACTAAATATATTGTAATATTTTTAGAAGAATCAAAAATTTTACCGAGTTACAAATGTAGAGGGTTTTACAAATGTTTTGTGATATCTCTGACTTGTATTCAGCTATGAATACGGGAAATGGGTATTACTAATGGTGCCCTTTTGGGTTTTCGCCAAAGATACTTTTATTTTTCGAAGCGTCCTTTTCGGGTTTTCACTCCGCTTTTTCTTTTTCTTTTTCTCTTTATATATTCTTCAGACATAATATTTTTTGACTAAATTAGAGTTCACTGGTTTATTTAACTCTTTACCATCCATTTCATTCAGAATCAATGCTCCTCTAAAGAAGGCCTTTTTGACAACATAAGGTCCCTCCTAGTTAGGCATCCATTTTCCATGATCATCTCGATGTATTTGTAATATCTTTTTCAGCACAAGATCTCCTTATCGGAATTCTCTGGGCCGAACTTTCTCTGGGCCAAACTTTCTTATCATATGCCTTCATCATTCTTTTCTGGTACATTTAACTATGGCAGATGGCCTTAACCTTTTTTTCTTCAATGAGATTCAGCTGATCAAATCAAGCCTGTACCCACTCCGCTTCGTCTAGTTTCACTTCAGATAAAACTTAGAGAGATGGAATTTCAACCTCAATAGAAAGTACTGCTTCTTTCCCATAGACCAAAGAGTAAGGTGTTGCCCCAGTTGATGTTCGTATCAAAGTTCGATATACAAACAGTGTAAAGGTAGTTTCTCATGCCACTGTTTGTAAGTCTCTGTCGTCTTCGATATGATTTTGTTGATGTTTTTATTTGCCGCCTCCACTTCCCCATTCATCTTAGGAAGGTAAGTCACAAAATTGTGGTTCATAATTTTAAGCTACTCACACACTCCTGCTATTACCTTGTTGTTGAAATTGGTGGCATTATCAATAACAATTCTTTTTGGTAGTCCATACCGACAGATTATCTATTTCTTTTGAAACCAGCATATTGTTGTTCTTGTGATATTGGCATAAGAAGTTGCTTCTTCCCATTTGGTGAATTAATCAATGACTACAAGAATGAAACAATGTCCATTAGAAGCCTTAGGGTGAATATGCCTGATAACATCCATGCCCCATACGGCAAAAGGCCAAGGTGAATTCATCGTATGAAGAGGTACCGACGGAGAATTAATCTTGTCAGCATATATTTGGCATTTGTGACATTTCTTAGCATATTCAATGTAATCTCCTTCCATGGTTGCCCAGTAATAGACATATCTCATAATCTTTTTGGCCATTGCACAGCCGTTTGTGTGTGTTTTACATATCCCATCATGTACCTCAGACAATATGTCTCCAGCTTCTTAGGAGTTAACACATCTTAGCAAGATCTGATCTTTGCCCCTTTTGTATAGAATTTCTCCATCAAGCACATATCCTGAAGCCATTCTTCTAATAGTTCTTTTGTCATTATCATTTGCTTCCAAGGGATAAGTCTAAAATCTAATGTACTGCAAAATATCAAAATACCACGGGTTTCCATCTGCCTCCTCCTCTATGCTACAACAATGAGCATAGGTCTCATAGCTCTGCATTTGAATTGACATCATGTCCTCTGGTTTATTCACTAAGAATACCGAAGCCAGTGTAGCTAAGGCATCAGCCATTTGATTATCTTCCCTAGGGATGTATGTAAAGTTAATTTCTTCAAACTCTTTCATTAACTCTAGGATCAATTTTTGATACTCGATCAATTTTACATCTTTTGTTTCCCACTCTCCACGGAGTTGGTAAATAACCAAAGCCGAATCCCTGTATACCTTCAGGATCTCTATATTTCTTTCAATAGCAACTCACAAGCCCATGACACAAGCTTCATATTCTACCATGTTGTTAGTACAAAGGAACTCTAACTTGCTTGTGAAAGGACAATGTACATCATTTGAAGAGATCAACACTGCTCCAATTCCACGTCCTAGGGCGTTGGATGCCCCATCAAAATACAACCTCTAGATTTTATTATCTGGGATTCTATTCTCTTCTGCGGAGACATTCATCACATCATCATCTGGGAAATCAGAGTCTAGGGGCTCATAATCTTCTAAAGCACGACTTGCCAGGAAATATGCTATGGCACTTCCTTTTATTGCCTTCTGACTTACATATACAATGTCAAATTTTGACAGCAACCTTTGCCAACGAGCCAACCTTCCAGTCAATGCTGGGGCTTCCATCATAAACTTAATGGATCAAGGCGAGAGATTAACCAACTGGTATGGTATAACATGTATTGCATGAGCCTACGAGTTACCCAAACCAAAGCACAACATAACTTTTGAATTGGTGGGTACCATACTTCACACTCTGTAAATGTTTTGCTCAAATAATAAATGGCTCTTTCTTTTCTTCTCGTGTCTTCATGTTGCCGCATCACACATCCCATTGAATTCTCAAAGACGTCCAGGTAAAGGATGAGCGGTCTATTTGGAACTGGTGCCATTAGAATTGAAGCATTTGACAGATATTCCTTGATCTTGTCGAGCGCCTCTTGGCATTCCTCATCCCATTCACCCAGATTATTCTTTCAAAGCAATCTAAAAGCTGGATCACATCTATAGGTTAATTGAGAAATGAACCACGAAATGTAATTCAACCTCCCAAGGAATCCTCGAACTTTATTTTACGAACGAGGTGGTGGAAGATTCTGGATTTCTTTCTCCTTGTTTGGATCAATCTCAATTCCTCTTCTACTAACCACGAAGCCTAGAAGTTTCCCAGATGTTACCCCGAAACTGCACTTGTTAGGGTTAAGCTTCAACTGATACTTGCTCTTCCTCAGTCTGGGATTTGGTGATCATATCGTCCACGTACACCTCAATCTATTTGTACATCTTGTCGTGGAAGAGAGTCACCATGACTCGTTGGTACATTGCCCCTACATTCTTCAGTCCAAAAGGCATCACTTTGTAGCAATACGTGTCCCCACAAAGTTACAAATGTCATTTTCCTTGTCTTTTGGGTTTATTTTTATCTGATTATACCCCGAGAAACCATCCATGAAGGAAAACCATGAATGTTCTGATTTATTGTCAACCATAATGTCAATATGGGGTAAAGGAAAATTATCCTTCGGACTTGCTCTGTTCAAATCTCTATAGTCCACACACATGCGAACCTTTCCATCTTTCTTTGGCACCGGGACTATGTTGGCTACCCACTTTGGGTATTGTGCCACTTCAAGAAAGCCTACATCAATGTGCTTTTTACCTCTTTTTTGATTTTTAGGACCATCTCCGGCCTCAACCTCCTGAGCTTTTGTTGAACCGGTTTGCATTCTAGCCTTATGGGCAACTTGTGGACGACTATGTCCGTATTCAATCCTGGCATATCTTGATAGGACCAGGAGAAGACATCTTTGAATTCTCGCAACAAATCAACCAACTCTTGTCTAATTTTTGGCGAAAAAATAGTACCGATCTTCACCTCTCTTTTGACTTTATCTATTCCAAGATTCAGAACTTCTATCTCTTCTTTATGAGGTAATATCTACTTGTCTTCTTTTTCTACCAACCTCAGTAATTCGTTAGGTATTTCAAATTCTGTCTCATCTTCACACTCATTGACTTCTATTAAACACATTGGTCACTCAGAATCTATTTCAGGATTAGGTTCAGAATCATTTGTGTAATCAATAATTGAAGACCTGCAAGGAAAATAATAATATATTTTGGAAAAGACGTGAAAAAAGAAACATGTTTTCCATTTGAGAAACATCATGAAAGTATCTTTATTGAAGTGAATTTTGCATAATAGCCCTTTACAGATAATTCCCTATACTCACGGGAAAAAGTACATGGTGGTTCATGGCAGTTACTCTATTTTATTTTTAAAGACTAAGGAAAGATCCTCAATTTTCCAATTGCTCAGTGCTTCGCCAGGGAAGCAAGGGCGAATTTCCTCTAGGAACCTACCAGGTTTGGATCCCTCAAATATTCTGTTGACGTGCAACCCTTCCATGGTATTGCCAAAGACCTCTTCCTCTTGCAGCTTTACAGTTTGCAAACGATCCTTCTCCAGTTGCTCTTCCACGTTCTCAAACCCTCATGACTTGAAGATGCTGGTCCAGTCAAATAAGGTTAAGGGTTTGGAAGGACTCTCAATTCCCAAGAATCGGGCCCTCCTTTGGTCTCCCCTCTTTCTCAAATCCTTTAGTCTTTCCTGAATGTTGGGTTTAAATCCAAGTCTGAAATGGTCTTTTTTCAGAATAATAGGCTTTGGACGCAAACATCCCTGAAGATGCTTTCCCAGTCCATTTGCTGTTTTTGCACCTCTACTGAGTGTTTCATGAATAGTTATCTTGGTGCAATTCAAAAACTTTGGTCGAGGAAATAGTTTACCCTCAACAAAAAAATTCGCATTGAAAAACTCTAGAGCTCTAAAAGAACATTCAAGAGCATTCTCATTGGTTTTGATGTATGGAGCATCGGCGGTTATTGAAGCAATAATGTCTTCTTCCGCTCCAATGCTGACTAACTTTCCTTCTATTACAAACTTTAACTTTTGATGCAGTGATGATGGTACCGCCCCTGCAGAATGAATCCAAGGTCTTCCCAGTAGACAATTGTATGCAGGGTTATGTCCATTACCACGAAGTCCACATTATAAATTGCTTGGCCGATTAACAATGACAACTTGATTTTGCCAAGTACATCTCGTGTAGTTCCATCGAAAGCTCTAACGATGTTTTTATATACTTTCATATGAGAATCATCGATTGACAACCTCTGCAGGGTTACCATCGGCAGAACATTCAATGTTGAGCCATTATCTATCAGAACACCGGGAAGAACATGACACTGACAATGTGTTGTGATGTTCAAAGCTTTTACAGATACCATCCCCCCTCCGAGATCTTGCCATTGGCAAAAGTGATATAGTTGTCTGCAGTGATATGGTTCACGATTCTGTCCAACTTGTGTATTGATATATCATTTGGCATGAACGCTTGATTGAGCACATTAATCAAAGCATTCTGGTCCCCTTCCGAACTCAATAGTAGTTCAAGGACAGAAATCTGTGCTTGTTGCTTCTTCAATTGCTCAACTATATTGTATTCACTATGCTTTAAGAACTTCAAGAACTCTTGGGCCTGCTTTTTTGTAACGGGCTCATTTATTTTAGGAGGGGGTTTCTCCCCAAAAATCTTCTTAGGTGCTACAGCCTTCCCTTTTACTTTCTCACCCTCTTTAGATGTTTCGGGCGAATAACATCTACCGCTCCTAGTGAAATGCCCCACTTTATTCACCAATTTTGATTCAAGTTTTTCATCTTGCTTTCCCTCTTCAACTATCTTTGTTTCTTTCTGTGGCTTTTCTTCTTCATGAGACTTTGAATTTTCTAGCAAAGACACGGTGGTAGCATAGTTCCAAGGAAACTTGTGAGAATTCTTAAAAGTAAATGGTGCAGGTGGAGTAATCACGATATTAAGAGTCACTGTCGGCCTTACACTGGCTGAATGACCAACGGCCATTGACCCCATACTTAATCCCTGAGGGCTTAGAGGTACATACCTCAACCACTTTCTTTCCACCAACATTTTCAAAAAACTCAATCTCTTTATTATTTATCATACCCTGAATCAAGCACCTAAACTCGGCATAGTGTTGAGTTTCATGGCCCCTCTTCCTGGTGATATTCACAGTATACATCTGAATTTATTTATTTCTCAACTTCTATCCCTATTTGTATTATCCCGGCATTATACAATTGTTCAAATACCCATTTTAGAGGAGATCTGATTTCAGACACATCAGTCTTTAGCTGCTTGGCTTCATCATCTTCTTCTATCGCATTCACCCCTCGTCCACCTTGGTTTGGTAACGGATTGGCTACAATATTGGGTTGATCAAATTTCAACACCCCAGTATTGACCAAATTCTGAACCACTTTCTTGAATGTAGTACAATTCTCAATCGTATGTCCTGGGATCCCAGCATGATACTCGCAATGAGCCTTTGGATCGTACCATATAGGGTATGGTGGCTGAAGGGGTGTAAGATAATAAGTTCTCACTAAGTTCGCATTAAACAACTATGGTTACAACTCCGAATATGACACCGGTATTGGTGTAAAGTTTATCCTATCAATTCTTGGACCCCAAGAATCCATCCTGTTTGAGTTATGGGAGCTCCCAGCCGCTGCCCCAAGGGGTGTGATAGTAACATTGTTCAATGTCTCATAAGCGCTGGTATTATTCACTTCATTGTCCTTTCTTTTGAAATTCTTACGAGAACTTTCTCCATTCTCTCTTCTTCCACTCTTGATTGCTGCCTCAATCAATTCACCGGTCATTACCATATCAGCAAAGTTATGAGTGGCGCTGCTAATCAAACGTTCAAAGAGTGGCCCCCTCAAAGTGTTCACAAACATGTGGGTAATCTCACTCTCCATTATCGCTGGTTGTACTTGTGCTACCATCTCCTTCCATCTTTGTGCATATTGTCATACGCTTTCGGTAGGTCTCTATTCCATGGCTTGTAGCATGACCCGACTGGGAACCATTTTAGAAACATGCTTATATTGTTCCTTAAAAGCTCCAAAAAGGTTTTTCCATGTCCTTAAGTTCACTCGACTCAGCTGGGTGTACCATCTTATTGCTAAGCCTATCAGGCTGTCTTGGAAATAATGAACCAGCAATTTCTCGTCCTTCAAATAAGCAGCCATCTTGTGACAATACATGGTAAGATGTGCTCTCGGGAAAGTCGACCCATCATACTTCTCAAAATCTGGTACCTTGAATTTAAGAGGCAGGACCAGGTCAGCAACAAGACTCAAATCGGCAGCACTAAACCCCTGCTCATTCGCCGTTTGCATATCCAACAAGCGGTCCTCTAGAGCTTTGCGGTGCTCTTCATATTTCCTCTCTATTTCAGCTAATTTTGTTGATAGTATTCATGTCTGGGACTTCATCACCATTCCCAAAATTTGCTCCAATATTGACCGGATGATTGGTAGTATCCCCAGCTAGATTGATTTGGACCTTCTTCATAGGAAGAGGTCCCTCAGGCTGCTCTCTTATGTGAGATGTAGTATTACCTTGTTCATGCATTTCATTCGATCCATCACGTGCCTTGCCCTTTCCGGATTCCTTTAGTCCCAGCAAAGCAGTCAACTGGTTGATTATTTCCCTCTGAGCCTGAGCAAAATGATCCTTCATAGACTGCTCGATTCTATCAAATCTGTTCTGAAGTTCAGCACGGTCATTCTCAAGACTGGTAATTCTGTCTTCTACAACCATGGTCCTAGAGCATAGACGTGTTCCATATGAATGCGGTATGATTGCGGTTTAAAAACAAACAGCCATAAAATCTTTCTTTGTTAAACCAATTATTTTGTAAAATAAAATGCAATGTGAATGTATAAATGTATGAATGCATGAGTGCATGAATTCAAAAGAGGCATCGGATTCAAGAACTAGTTTTTTTTGAAACAATCATTTACTAGGAGGTCCAAGTACAAGGAAAAGACAATTTCTTCTACAGAAAACTGCTAGCCTTAACTCCTAGATTAACTAATTCATGAAGTAGACGAGTGACGACTTCTCCATACTCCAGCTCGATATCCAGTTGTTCCAACAGGCTTGTGGTTTATCTTGACAATATCTGCACATATGAAGCAACAATCTTGACTTGTTTCTTAAAATTAACCAATTCATCATTTTGGCTTCGAATAGTGCATTGCGCTGCTTCATATTTGCCTTTCCATGCTCCACTTTCCTAGTGTAGTGCTCCCTCATAACTTGCGAGCTTCTCCTTCAAGCCTTGCACTGCATTCTCCAACTCTGATATCTTTTTCTATAATCCTTCCTTCTCCTGTTCTATTTGAACCTTGTCTTCATTATGATATCTTACGACCATCTACTCCAATTGTGACACTTGGGTTGTTAAATCAAAATTTCGGGCTTGTTCCTCCTCTAGCCTCTTCTTGCACGCGATCAATGATCTATAAGTTTTAGTTAAGATGATAGGCATTGGGTTTACACCTTTCTCTAATCGTTCGAACAACCTACTATTGATAGATCTACGTGCTCTAGAGTCATTGGAAACAAGACTAATCTATATATGCAGAGGGTGTATAAGCTCCTCATCCTTGCCGGTTCATCACTTGTCAGTATCAAATCTTTAAGGACTCTCCAATTTATACGCTGTTTATCTTCATTTTGATTAGTACTGTCACTATTGGCCATCTTCCCATCCAACCATTCTTTTGTCTTTCCAGTGATCGGCAACAACTTCTTCTTGAAGCCTGAGTTGTTGTTAGGTCTAGTGTAGACCTTATCACTTTGAATTCTAAGACTATTAATCAGTGCCTCATACTTTTCGAGCGTAGGTGTCATGTCTACTCGACCAAAGGTAAAACAATTATACGCAGGGTTCCAGAATGGTGCCATTACCCTAAGCAATTCTTGATCTATCTGTATACCCAACAACAAAGTTATATCCCCGAATTCTTTCCTGAATGATTCTTTCATGTCATTTCCCCACTGATCCCATATCGCTTTGACTTCTGGCAAGCAAACATTCTGATTGGTATTTAACTTGGCTTGACTCTTCACCCATGACACATCATCCCTACGAAGGCTATCTCCTTTCTCATACTGAGTCTGCTCTAACCATGTCCAAAGTACGGTATTATCTTCTCCTATTTTAGCCCCTCTATACATGCTGAATACTTCCAAATCAACTGATTCCTGAACCGATGAAAAAATAATGCAACATGACATGGTTCATTTAAAACAAAAAACAACAACAAAAACTCATGTCTGTATTGTAAATTAATATGAAAAGCAAATACAAAATAACACAGAAAAGCACAAAATTTTTGGCAAGGAAAATAACCAGAGAAATATATTTAAACCGACAACACCTATCCTAGGTCCCTGTCTGGCTCTAGTGGGGTGGGTTTCTAGATAACAAAATGTGGGTTGTGTTCTAGACTCTGGGTTCCCAAATTGCCATTACTGTCTACTGCGATAGCAAGACATCGATTCGGTAGTATAGGTCCCTTATAACGGAGGCGTGGACCCCACACTGCATAAGGTTAGTATACCAGAAGAAAGACAAAATTCCAAACTTGGAGGTGGAGAGCCTCACGTCGGATAATGTCTTTCTCCCACTTAAGGGTAAAAAG
Source organism: Hibiscus mutabilis (assembly GCA_019671005.1). NCBI lineage: Eukaryota > Viridiplantae > Streptophyta > Magnoliopsida > Malvales > Malvaceae > Hibiscus > Hibiscus mutabilis. The sequence goes on from CM033721.1 coordinate 33,778,869, forward strand.
CTCGGGGAGAGGGCTTATGCATGAATGATAGTTATATCATACACAAAAGCTACCTCTATTCCTCCTGAAAATCCATCCAATAATTATTGGAGAAGTTAAATTCTAATTATTGTTCAAAATGCCAAAATGCCACATAGAATTAATTAATTAGGCCTGACTCTCAATTGGATCCCCAGCGGAGTCGCCAAGCAGTCGCAACCATTTTTTAAACCGAAGTGTGAAAATAGCATGACGATTAGGGTTTTGAAATCGGGGTTTTGTCCATTTTAACTTAATCATGTAAAGTAAAGTTTTTCATATTAAATCAGGTTTTCCCTTATTTAATTTTGAAAACAATTTGGAGTCGCCACTAATCACTTTGGTAGACCGAACACCATAAAAACAACCAGAGATTTTTTTCTTTTAAAATTAGGGTTCGAGAGTCAGTTACGTGTGGGGAAGGATTTGCACCCCCACAAACGCCCGTTATCGGTACCTTATTAATTTCACGTGGCATTTTGAACAATAATTTGAATTTAATTAAATCCTTAACCGTTAACTGAATTTTATTCCGAATGGAGATATCCTTTTGTAAGAAAATACATTTTTAGTGGATATAAGTTTTGAAACATCCAGTTACTTTAGGATACTTCAATTTATATTAAAAAAATGTATCTCAACACAAAAGGTTTTTAATGCATATCCATTTATTTTCTTGTCAATTTTAAGTTCAAACCTAATTAGGGCTCCAATTGATTAAATTAATTAAAAAGTCTATTAATATTATTGAATTTAGGGGTTTATGTGATAACACCCAAATGCTTGGGCACTATCTATATTAGGCCCTAAATTAATAATATTCCTAATTATTTAGTGACTCTAACTATTTAAACCTAATCCTAACTTAATTTTAATTTAATTAACTATGTGTAATTACAATGTTTTAAATTCAAATGAAATATTAAATATTCTGCTAAAATGCTCACTTGATTAACATCTCATTACAATGAGAAACTAATCAACATAGAACATTAAAGTTTCCATTTAATATTCATTTATTTTCTACAATTTTCTCCCTATTTGAATTAATTATATTAATTAAAGAACCTAAATTTAAAGGCTTTAATTACTTAAAATTAAGTGAATTAGTCACCTAAATAATTATACTATATGCCCATTTTAAATATGCAAACAGACATACAAATTAAAATAATTAAATAAACTAAAAAACTTAGAAAATGGATTAAATTAAACTGAATTACAAATCAGGGAGCCAAATTACAAATGAAAGTGACTAAATTATAACAAAAACAAAGTTTGAAGGCCAATCTCTAAAGCCCAATATAGAAGGGCGCGGATCCTATCCGGGTTCGGGTTGATAAGCAAGCCAGGCTATAAAAGCCTTCAAAACCTGAGATAACTCTCTTTTCCTCATTTTTATAACCCTCTCTCTCTAATCTTAACTCTCTCTGCCCTCTCTCTACAAACCTCATATTTTTAGAAATTATCCCCAAACAAGATCAAAAACACATGTTATTCTCAAAATCATTCTGAGTTCATCCATTCTCCATGTTTTGATCCATATAAACTTCTAAACTATCTCATTTTCAGTTTTTCAAGATCAAACGCATATTTTCCCTAGAACTCCACCCATGTTCTTCCTCCTTTCCCATTTCCAATCCATCATCACCGCCATAAACCTTCTCTGATGTGTTTTCTAGCTGCCGCAAGCAACGCCGATCACCGTCGGTCTTTCTTCGATCGACTTCTTCCTTAACCAAACCACCACCTAAATCTCCAGTCATTTTCTCTAACCATCTCCTATACTTTTGGCAACCGTCTGGATTTTTCGGCAACCGCCTGGTTTAGGTCGGCTGCCGTGCCGAAACCTTAAAATGCTCAAAATTCACCAAAAAACCTGATTTTCACCGCCGTTTCAACTAAATCTACGCCTGAATCAATAGAGCCCCTTGTTCACCCATCCTAAACCTAAAATACTCAAAACCGAGCCCTAATCTACCTCTTCGACTCTACCGAAAACCTAAGCTTTCCAATCCTCACAAACCCCTTTCAGCAACACTCAGATAAGCCTTTAATCCTCTTCAAATCTGATTTTCCTTAGATTTAGGGTTTATAGTTTATATCTTGTTTAGCTACTATTTTTTTGTGTTTTAAGAATTTAGATCTAACATTTCATGCGTTTTATTGCAGATAAATGAAGTAGAGATCAAAATGTACCTCCAGTGTGTCCAACGGATTCCAGAGATGTCTCGACGAACATTTCTAACGGCTTATCATCTTCTTCGACATCTCCTCAGCTGCTGGTGAGATCCTCAGGCTTCCTTTCTCTCTCTCCTAATTATTCCAATAATAATTTCTTCTTTATTGCCCTTATAATTGTGTTTTTTCTCTCTCATCCAGGCTATTTATAGATGCTGACATCAACGAAGGTTGAATCCATGTGAAACCCGAATTAACCAATGCTGAGCTGCCACATGGCCTTTTTTGGCGGGCTAAGAAAGCATATGTGTGCTATTTTGGGCCTCTTTGCCCGATAAAACATAAATTTGGGCGAGAAATCTTGTATTTTGGGCCTGAAACTTGTATTTTGGGCTTTTTGGTTCTCTTGTAAGTAGAAATGGACTCATATAGTGTATATTGGATGTTTAAATTGTACTAATGGAATTTATGGACATTTTTTTATTTAATGGATTTCTGTTTCTATTATTTATTATTTTGAGTTTTATTTATAACGAATTATATATATACCCGGGTAAAATTTGGGTACCACACCCACATTAAAGGGGAGCTGAAAAAGTTACTTTGTGAGCTATGAAAGAGAAAAAGAAAAGACATCTTCCTTTTCTTCATCTTCTCCATCATGGTGTTCTCCATTGTTGAAGCTCCAAGGGGTGTTCTTGCTGTCCTTTGAGAGAAGCAACAAGTTTAGAGCATTTCACGGTAGTCCAAGGTAGCTTGGGAGTTTCCATTTCTTTAGTTGCTTTTTCTGTGTCATTTCTTTATATTTGGATGGGTTGTTTTAAACGATTGATTGTGGATGATATTTTCCCAACCATTAACTGATTTTAAGTGGCTTGGGCTTGTTTTGGATGATTATGTTTTAAGTTTGAATGAATGTTTGGTTTGCTTTCTTGCCCTTGACATGCTTTGTCCATTGTTTTGTATGCCATAAGCTTGTAAGAGCTTTCGTGAGTTAGCCTTTGCTTAGGTGTTGGATAGCTTAATATTCGAGAGAGTTATGCTTAGATCTACATGGACAATGGGGTTTGATACTGAGAGGCAAAATCCTAACTCACCTTAGAGATAAGTGTAGAGTTTCAACGACTAAAAGGAGTAGAACTTCAAGGATAATAGCTTGCTAGGGTTCATTCTGAGAGGTATTGCCATAGCATTCTGGCTGTCAGGTTTCTTGCTAGAGATAGTTTAGAAACACCTTAGTAAACTCTGTCGAGCATGATATGAGCAAGTTAGAGCTAAACATTCTTGAGACTTAGACATAGGAGTCCTTGGTAAGCCCAGCCTGTCATCCCATTAGAGAGCTTCGTACACGTGAGAGGACGTTTGAAGTATCCTTTTTTCAACCTAGTTTATATTATAGTTGTTTGCTACATCATTTTTGAACATGTTTCCTATTGCTATTGCATTTATTTTCAAGTTGCAAATTTGTGTGTTTTAACTAAGCTAGTTTGGCCTCCAATCCCTGTGGAGACGATACTCACTCATCACTGTATTACTTGTTCGATATGTATACTTGCACTATTTTCATATCATTTATAGTACATTACAACACACAACAACTTACCTATAGCTCCAACTCCAAGTGAAACCCAGAAAAATCCAATGATTGTGTTGGGGGTGGAGGAGGAACCCAGGGTAACCCAAGATGTGGTGGTCACCCAACAAAACAATTTTACTTACAAGCTTTTATGCCATAAATTTAATGGAGTGGACTTTAGGGGATGGCTATCTAAACTGGAACAATATTTTAAAGCAGAAATGATAGCAGATTTGACCAAAATTAGAGTAGTGATGCTACATATGGAAAGAAAGGCACTATAATGGCACCAATTTATGTCCAAAAACCATGGAAGATTGAATCATGTGAGTTAGGTGGAATATTTGAAAATGATGAAGGAAAGGTTTGCCCTCGAGGGATTTACTGACCTATTTGCGGAGCTATTAGCCTTGAGATAGGTAGACTTTTTTGAACAATACTATGAAGATTTTATTCAATTTTTAAATCAAGTAAAGTTGCCTGAAAAGTATGTGCTTAGTATGTTTAAGAACTATCTGCGTATTGAGATTAGCCCATGGCGAAACTGTTAAAACCAAAGTCACTAATTGATGCTTTCTATATTGCTAAACATGTTAAGCCAATGGTTTTTGCCGTCTAGAAAAAAACTGTGGCAACTCAGACTAATGGACCCCTTCCTCTGTCATTGTATATTCTTTCTATGAATAGGATTACCGTGTTTAAAGGACCTGAGAGTTCAAGCACTGTTATGGGACAATTCTCATCTAAAATTTTCACGCCTAGTTTGTTGAGTCCACACAACACCAAACCTGTTACTCAATGAGAATTTCTAAGGGAAGTTTTGATGATTTTGAAGAAAACCAAATTATATGTAAATGAGTTTAAATGTTGCCTTGGAGATAGAGAGGTGAACTACTTGGGGTATGTGATTTTAAAAGGACTTATTTCTAAGGATCAATCTAAAGTCAGTTGCATTTTGAAATGGCTAGTGCCTGGAACAATCAAGGAACTCAGAGGATTCCTTGACATTTTGGATATTACAGGAGGTTTGTGCAAGGGTAAGAGTGTCTAGCCAAACCTCTAACAAATTTGTTGAGGAAGAGAGCATGGAAATGGGGAGAGAAAGAAGAGGCAGCCTTCCAAAATTGAAGGAAGTAGTGAGTTCAGCTCCTGTTTTATATTTGCTTGATTTTAGTAGTGAATTTATTGTAGAGACTGATACTTTAAATCAAGGTGTGGGGGTTGTGCTAGTACAAAAGGGGAAACCTTTAACATTTTTTAGCAAAGGGCTTGGGTTAGATATAAGGGATTGTCAATGTATGAGAAAGAAATGTTGCTTGTATTAATGACAGTTAAGAAGTGGACTGCTTACTTGGTGGGGAGACACTTTGTGATTAAAATTGATCACCAGAGTCTCAAGTTCTTGTCCTATAATCAATCCATTACCCTTCCAACAGAAATGGGTAGTAAATATGACGGGGTATGATTATGAAGTTCAATACAAAAAGGAAATAAATAATATTATTGTTGATGTTTTGTCTAGAAGACCTAAGACTAGCAATTTGATGACTATGAGAGTGAGGAAAAAGTGGAAGCAATAAACATGCAAAGTATAAGTGGACTGGTGGTATTTTGAAAGGAAGAAAAATGTGGTGGTGAGAAATGACCCTGAGTTGAAGAAGGATTTAATGTAGTTCTTCCTTGGTGGTGCAATGAGAGGCCATTCTGGGGCTAGTGCCACTGTTCAAAGATTGGCTGTTGTGTTTTTATTAGAAGGGGCTTAGAAAAGAGGTTAAATTAGATCAAGGAGTGCATGATATTCCAAAGAAACAAAAGTGATTTGCAGCATCCAAAGGGCCTCTTACAACCTCTACTTATCCCTAAAACCATTTGGTTATCCATTAGTATGAATTTCATTGAAGGATTGCTTTATTCGAGGAGAAAAGATTGCATTCTGGTGGTTGTGGATAGACTAAAAAATATAGTCATTTTATATCTTTGACTCATCCTTTTACATCCAAGGACATTGCCTAGGCATTCTTGGAGAATATTTTTAAATTGCATGGGCTGCATAATGAAATTGTGTGTGATAGAGATAAAGTGTTTATGAGCTTGTTTTGGAAATAATTATTGGGAAAGATAAGAGTGGTGATCAACTCTTCAACAACCTATCATCTTCAATCAGATGGCCAAACTAAAAGGGTAAATCAATGTCTAGAAACCTACTTGAGATGTATGACTAGAGAGAGGCCAAGGGAGTGGGGGATTGGTTACACCTTGGTAAATGGTGGTACAACACCATTTTCACTCTACTATTAAGTTAACCCCTTTTCAGGTACTGTATGGACAACCACCTTCTTTGCATTTACCTTATCTGGCAAGGGAATCCTTGGTCGAAATTGTGGATCGTAGCCTTCAACATGGAGAAGATACAATTAGAATGTTGAAATTTCACTTAAAAAGAGCCTAGGACAGGATGAAAAGTCAAGCTTACAAGGGAAGAAGGAAGTGTGAGTTACAAGTTGGAGATTGAGTGTTTTCTTAAAACTACAACCATACAGGCAACAAACTGTGATACCTAGTGGCTGTCAAAAACTAGCACCCAAGTGGTTTGGACCCTTCATGGTCAATGCTCTGGTGGGAAATGTAACACCTCGATCTCGATTCGAATCTGAAGCGCTATATTCGAGTCACCCAAATTGACCCATCAAATTTCTAATTTAAAACCATAAGTTTAGTGTTAACTCCTCAAAAGTACTATTTTTCGTATATTTATTGTCATGTTTTTGCTTGACTTTGAGTACATATTCATGCATTTAGCTAGTAGAATCATACATTTGCATTAAGGAGTTGAGGAACATTTCTTTTGCCAGAGTTTAGCAGCTACTATGCAGAACTTGGAGGTACAGTTAGGGCAGACAATGCATTCAGTAACAGACCCTAAGGAACTTTGCCAAGCGATACAGAGGATGGTAGACAAAAAGGGAGAGAACAATGCAAAATAGTAACTATTTGGAATGGAAAACAATGCGAGACAAGACACCTGCCAAACAGTCAACTAATTGCCAAGTCGAGAAGTTGATGCCAACAGATGAACCTAAAGAAAAAAAGAAGAAGGGGAGAACACTGACAATGCCAAACCATAATCTTATTCTAGCACTACTTTGGCAACACCATCAGAACCAACATTCACTTCTCCGCCACCACCTTTTCCACAAAGGCTCCAGATACACAACCAAGATCATCCATTTAAGCGATTCTTGGAAGTCCTTAAGAACCTGCTGTAGCGATGTCTTTTTTTTCATCGCTAAAAAAACGAGGATTTTTGAAGTGTGTTTGAAAGGTGTTTGTGATTCTTTTGGATATAAAATATTTATTCCATGGGGTTTTAAAAGAAACCGCATTTAAAAAAATGGAGTCGCCACCGGCCACTTAGGTAGGCCGAACACCATAAAACCAGAGATTCAAAAAGATTGGGTTCGGGAGTCGGTTACGGATGGGGAAGGATTAGCACCCCCACACCGCCCAAAAATTTGTACTTTAATAATTACCGCTTTATTAATATTGGATTTTCCGGATTAGAGTGACGATTATTTTAAAATTCGGTCATAATTGCGAATAAATTTTAAGGGTCCCGTTATCCGAGAATAAACGCCCAACCACTATCACTACGCCTGATACTGGCCCCGTTTACTTTCGGATAAAAGGACACCGCATTAACAAGTTATAAATCATATGCAATCTAAGTGGCAAAAATATAAAACATGGAAAAATATTTAAATACGATAAATATTGACATAACAGAATACTAATCTAATAAAATATTAATCTAAAACATACATACATAAATATTAATCTAACTCATAAATAAAAACATGTCTAACATAAATAAAATATTAATATAAAACACAAATTTAAAACATATTAAATATTAATCTAAAACATAAACATGCAAAATAAAAAATAAGACTACAATTTTGAAATAACTAATACTTCATTAATTTATAAAAATTACAACACTAATAAAAAAGGGAAGAAAATATACCTAACTAGGAGCTCGAACGACGAATCCCGACTGAACCCCACCGAGATCTACCGCGACCCCTCCAAAAATATTAACTAGATCGGACCTAAAATAGGACCCCGATCGAACCAGTTAGGACCGAGGATATTACCCCGGTCCTAGGCTAGCCGAATTGGCCTGCCCTGCCGATTCCAATTGCAATTGTTGCAATTGCAAGAGCAATTGCAATTTCAATTGCCATTTTTTTCTTCTTAGCTGCTGTTGCCTCTTCTATTTATAGGGGGAGAAGGGTGACGTGGAGCCTTGTGCTCCCCTCCCCCCTTTATTATTATTATTATTATTATATTATATTATATATATATATATTTGCTTTTTTTTGCTTTTTATATATATATATATATAATTTTAGTATTATAATAACACTAATAACACTAAAACCCGATCAAAAATGAGTGATTACAGTTGCCCCTCTTTGCTTGTTCTTGTGAAACGAGGACAAAGCAAAGATCAAAAGCACTCATTTTTGACCTACTTTCTCATCTTTGGCTTCGAAATCACGTGTTCTTCTGGACCTATCCGCTCTTCCTTGGCTGAATCTTTAGGCTCGTAAGTTCTTCCTATATAGAGCTTCGTCACCTTCCGATCTTGGAGCTACAGGCTCTTCCTATATAGAACCCTTCACTTCGAGACTGTAAAGCTTGGAGTCCTTCCTATATAGAACTCTTCGCCTTCAACGTTGGTTTCTCCTATATAAAACCTTTTGCGCTGCTGATGGATTTTTCTGACTGGGAGTTCTTTTTGAGATTTTAGATTTAGGGTTCTTTCTCTATGGAACCTTCCACTGGGGCTTGAAAATGCAGGTTCCTTTTTTTTTTTTTTGAGGTCATTGCCATTTTTGGACCTACGCTACTAAGATCGCCGCATCATGCCCGGCGGACTTACCGATGACCCGAAGGATTTAACACCACGCCGAAAGACTTACCGATGACCCGAAGGATTTAACATCGTGCTCGGCGGACTTACCGATGACCCGAAGGATTTAATATCGGATCTAACACCGACATGGCTGTTTTTTATAGGGACTCACGCCGATATGCTGCCACATCATGCCCGGCGACTTACCGATGACCCGGGATTTAACACCACGCTCAAAAGACTTACCGATGACCCGAAGGATTTAACATCGTGCCCGGGACTTACCGATGACCCGGATTTTAATATCCGGATCGCGCCGACATGGCTGTTGTTTTATGGGGACTCATGCGATATGCTTTGCCACATCATGCCCGGGACTTACCGATGACCCGGGATTTAACACCACGCCGAAAGACTTACCGATGACCCGGCGATTTAACATCGTGCCCGGGACTTACCGATGACCCGGGATTTAATATTCGGATCGACGCCGACATGGTTGTTGTTTTATGGGGACTCACGCCGATATGCTGCCACATCATGCCCGGCGGACTTACCGATGACCCGGGATTTAACACCACGCCGAAAGACTTACCGATGGCCCGGCGGACTTAACATCGTGCCCGGCGGACTTACCGATGACCCGGGATTTAATATCTCGGATCCGACGCCGACATGGCTGTTGTTTTATGGGGGACTCACACCGATATGCCGCCACATCATGCCCGGACTTACCGATGACCCGGCGGATTTAACACCACGCCGAAAGACTTACCGATGGCCCGGCGGACTTATCATCGTGCCCGGCGGACTTACCGATGACCCGGCGGATTTAATATTTGGATCTGACGCCGACATAGCCGTTGTTTTATGGGGACTCACGCCGATATGCCGCCACATCATGCCCGCGGACTTACATCATGCCCGGCGAAAAGACTTACCGATGACTTACCGATGACCCGGGATTTAACACCACGCCGAAAGACTTATGGGGACTCACGATGGCTTCATAAGGACTTAACATTTAACACCACGTGACCCGAAGGACTTAACATCGTCCCGATGACCCCTACCGATTTTAATATTTGGATCCGACGCCGACATGGCTGTTGTTTTATGGGGACTCACGCCGATATGCTGCCACATCATGCCCGGCGACTTACCGATGACCCGAAGGATTTAACACCACGCCGAAAGACTTACTGATGACCCGAAGGATTTAACATCGTGCCCGAAGAACTTACCGATGACCCGAAGGATTTAATATTTGGATCTGACGCCGACATGGCTGTTGTTTTATGGACTTTGGTAAATTCTTCGATAATTCTTCAAATACCTATTTAGGAACAAGCAAAATTGACATGCCCCTATCTATATGATGCCTGTAATGTTATGCTTTCTTTCTCCTCTTTTTTTCTTTGTTTTTTTTGTGTTAATCTTATGTCCTGAAAAGTCATTCTTCTGATTTCTCTATTTCTTTTCCTTTTGCGGTATGCTCAATTTTGATCTTCATTTCTGTCAAATTTTGCTCAATGGGCATCTACTCTTGTTCGTTTGCACGAGCACCGGCCTTTCTTCTTCGGGGTTTCTGTCTGCTTCACTGACAAACATTATATCATGCGTGTGCAGAGAATCTTACTACTCTTTCTGTTCTGTATTGCCCCATTCGATCGTGCTCGGCTATCTTCCAGTTCTTTTGACCCAACATTCTGAGTATTTGTTAATTTCATCATCGGGGTGAGCGAAATGCTTCAATCCCTTGAGCTCTTCCTTGATCTTCTCGCAGCATTTCGATGGGAACTAACTTTCGGTCCCTATGCTTTAAATCTCATCATCATTCATTTTTAAAGTAAAGCAAAAGGCAATTTACTTGCGTATATTTCAACAAATAATGATTATTTGAAAAGATAACAGTCATTTTGAAAATCACAACTTGGAGGGGATACCAAACATTTTGAAAACATTGTTTGGAACAAATGGTAAACATCTTTTTCTTTTCTTCTTCTTTTTCTAAGGACCAAACATTTTTTATAAAATAATGCTTGGAGAATGGTAAACAAAACTCGACGTGTATTGCCAAACATTTTAAAAACTAATGTTTGGGGGAAATGGTAAACATCAAAACTTTGGGAGAAAATGTCAAACCTTTTAAAACATGTTTGCCCCGAAATATCAAACACCATAGCGCATCTGTTTCAAGTTGCCAGAGATCAACTCTAATGAAGCGCATATTTAGAAGATCTTGACCATTGTGGAGATATATGCCAATGTATAGTTTCTTCTGGTCTAATAGGCTTTTGAGAGGAACAACCCTACCTAGTTTCTACCCCGTTTAAGGTGGCTCTCTTAATCTCACTATCTCACCATGCCCCATCCTTCCCTCATTTGGGTGTCGATCAAGCACTTCGAAGTTTGACGTTCCTTGAAGAAAAGTTAACCCTTATAGGCGGAATGAAATCTGAAGACATTCTCATTCAACTTGGATATTTATGGATGACCAGAATGGTCTTTGGGGCTTGTAATGCAGGCCTTTGGTTTATGGTTAAGTGAAACAAAGATTACATGTACTTGTGTAACTTGGATATGCCCATTATTCCTTCTCTTTTTTTTTTGGATCACTCTAGATCGCCTGTTTGGGTTTTCACCCTAGAGTTTATTTCCTTTCTTTTACTGTAGGTTGCCTTGCATTCGCTATATATAATGATGTTCGTTTTTATTCAATAATGTTTGATCCTCCAAAACTCCTCAAAACCGAGATTTCTTGAATGAAGGACTATGAATACATTTGGGAATTCTTGTGATTGGCCCGCCTAGATGAAATATTATTCTTTCTTTTTTCTTTTCTCTTTTTCCTTTTCTTCTTTTTCACTTTTTCTCTTGGATCGCTCTAGACTGCCCATTTTTGGGTTTTCACCCTAGAGGTCACTCCATTCTTTTGTACCTTCGGATCAATGTATTTTGGCTGGATATTGATGCCAGCATGCTCAGGCAGACTACTCTTTTTCTTCATTTTCAGGATCACTCTAGACTGCCCATTTTTGGGTTTTCACCCTAGAGGTCATTTCCTTTTTCAAAATTGGCAATCTCCGGGCCGACTTGTCTTGACTTGGCTTCAATTCGAGCTTCTATACTAATTTTCAAAACTGATATTTACTTGAAATGTGGATTCCTTGTGTCTCTTGCACATAGTTGAAGTCTCGTTCTTGTATTGTTTGATTTGTGTGTGAAGCATAGACAATATTCTTCTTTTTTTTCTTTTTCTTTCGTTTTGTTTTTTGTTTTAGACTGCCATTTTGGGTTTTTAGCCTTGAATCTCTTTCTTCTTATTCGGGTCTGTGAATGTATCCTTGAATCAACACGGATCTATACTGGTATTGATGCGATCTTCCGTTCGAAGTTACTTGCCTCTCTGCAGCTCTTATGATATTTACTCGATCTGGATTGCTTCGGCCTTCTGATTACCATTTTTTCGTTTAGACATATCCATGTTCACTTTCTTCTGATGATTTTCTGATCTTCGTATACAATCTGTATGGTCTCATCTGTATCTTCTGGCAAAGTAAAAGAACAACATCCATTGTCATATTCACAAATGTCCTGAGAATGCCTTCAGGGGGGTAGAGGTTTAGGGTCAACTTTCGTTTCAAGGATCTTAAACGACAAGTGCCTGAGAAGATAAATTCTTAAAATGGGAACTGCCCATTGTCTAAACACTCGCTTTTGTTCCTCTGTTAGCCTAAGTAAACTAGCAGATACTCACATTTACAGTATCTCCACAACATTCAATCTCTTCTAAATATATGCAACTTAAAGCTGATCTTTGGATCTGAAGCAAATGTACTGTTGCATTCAAAATTCGAGGACCTGGATTAGAAATGATATATACATATGTCCATTCAAAAATGTGTGCATATGCATATGGGAAAACTACCCCATAAAAATGAAATGTTTAAAGAATCAAGAATGTAAAAATGCTTTTCTAAATGGAAATGTGATTTTTAATTCTAATAAACAATGGTTTTTTTTTGTTGAGAATTTCTTTGTGAAATGATGAGAAAACCGTAGGGACCTTTGGATTATCTCCAGGGTGCTAACTCATTCTGCCCCTTCCAATGTAGTGTAGGCTTGCTTCTTCTTTTGTTTTTCCACCGCTGGATCAATTCTCTCGTCATGACTCCCTCATCGACCAGCTTCTTGATTTTTTAACGACCCCAAATTTCTTAGTGTCATGCCCCAGCGCCTCAATGTTTTGAAAGTGGTACCCATTTATCTCTCTGTTTCCTTCTGCTCCTAGGCAGGTCTGGTCTTTAAACTTAGGTCCCGGAGTGCATGTTTGATTCTTTCTCCGATCACATGAAGTCTTCAAAGCTGGCTTTCATTTTCCCGAGCATCTTATTAAAGAAGAAATAAGAAAGATGACATGGAATTCACTTTCCTCTTCATCTACGAGAGGCTGCACTTGGGTTGCTAAACACATACACCTCAAAGCACATTCTTTGAAGCTTTCATCAGGTTTCATCTTCGTACCCTGGAAATACCGACGACTTAGTGCTAGGTCCAAAGCACATCATATCACGGTAAGTCCTGCTAGACTGTCGGGGAAGTAGTGGATCGGTAATTTTTCAATGTAGCCCTCCATTTTTTTGCAGAATATGGTCACGTGAATCTTGGGGCATCTTGTTCCATTATTATGTGGAAATCTTTGGAATCCGGAGGAACGACCAAATCGGGGCTCAAATAGAGTTTTCTTGTATTAAAGGCATCAAACTACTTTTTCTCTCTTTTTCTCTCGAGTCCATCTTTTAACTGCTCGAATCTTGATTTTTGAGTGTGTTCAATTCTTTTATTCACGATAAAACTCTAATTGTTCTTTGGATTACCCCTCAAAAATTTTATGCAAGGTGTAAAATATGTCATGATTGTACAATGTAATGCAATGCAATGCAATGTAATGTAATGCAATGCAATGCATGAATGCAAATGCGGTGTTGATTCTCGAACAGTCCTTAAAAGACTTTCAATAAGTAGAAAAATGTCTGGTTGCAAGAAACTAATAATGAATTACAGTGACAGCTTAGCTTCCTTCCGAGATCTTGACTTCGGAAGCAAAACACGTGCTCCACGCCTCAACGTCATCTTCAGATGATGGATGACTTCGCCTTCTCTTCTTATTCTATGGACTCGTGACGTCATGATCTTTATTTTTTTGTGGCTTCTAAAAATAACATCAACAAGTGCAGGCATAATGCAGATAAGATCTTTTCTGGGTGCAAACGAATAATACGTCTAAACATGGATGGATTCTATCAGTCTTAAAGGAGTACTTTAAAAATTTTAGGGTTTAAATTAAAATTCTCAAAGATCATTTGGTTTAAAAATTTCCCCATTTTTATTATCAAAAATTTAAACTTACTTAAAAATGAAACTTTTAGGTTTCTTTTTGTTATTATTATTATTCAAAGTTTTATGAGAGCAAAATAATAATATTTTCAAAATTTTTAATGAGTTAAATTAAAATCTGAGAATTTTAAAAATGGTCAAATGTGAAGACTTAAAATTGGGGTTCGCGTACTAAGCGATCAATCTTCTCACGTCGACGCGTGCCTTATTGTCGTCTCATCGTCTTCTTTCGCGATTGGTCTTTGCTCGGCCTAACTTGATATTTGTAATATTATCGCTCCCGACAAAGCGGACTTTTTCTATTTTGAAAGCCTTTTAATGAATCGTTCTTGAATCAACACCATGTCATGATATGCAACATGAATGCAAATAAAGGCGTTGATTACGCTGGTAATCACCATTTCAACGACTTTCATGGGAATTAAAGGGTCCAGATTACAAACAGATCCATATTACAAAAGGAGTCCCTATTATAAAAAGAGTCTATTACAAAGTCTTAATTACAAAATAAAGGTCTACACATAATCCCTAGCTCTACCTCCTAGCTCCTCGACAGCTCGAGCAACTTGATAAACCTTGGTGCTTCTTCCATGTCCGGGTTACGAAGGGCCGGAGAGTCGTGGCTTTGTAGCTAAGTCATTCACAAACCTTGTAGCTCGTTGTATGTCCACCATTAGGGTCTCGTGTGTATACTTTGGCACTACACGCTTGTTCGGCAAATTGTTACGTCGGATCTGTTGAGTAATCTCTGACCGATGTCACGCGACTGGATTGATGCTGTCCTTCCTAAGACACCTTTTTTCCATGATGAAAGATTTTCTAATCGGGCAAACCACTTGAATCAACGCCTTTATGTAATGTGGATGCAATGATAATGCAACAAAATATGTGTAAAAATAAAATAAAACACAAAAAGAAATGAGTTAGTACCGGATAAAAATAATAAATACATAAATAAACAGACAAACTAAATAAGGTAAATAAACAAAACGACCCTATTTATCTAGTCCAAAACACCTAAGGTTATCCGCATGGCTCTAACAGGGTAGGTTTCTATGTTCACTACATGCAGTGTTGGTGCTAGGAGGTACCCGAATTGTCCTTGCTGTCCCCTACTAAGGGTAGCAAGGCCCCCGATCATCACCCATTATAGGCTCCTTTCAACCGAGTTCAATTCATTCGCTTATGCCTGTATGAAGGAACGATATCCTTCACGAAAGCATAAGGTACTCGAGCCCCAAGGTACTTGCTAGGCCCATACGGGAGAACGATATCTCCACGAAAGCATTAGCGTTTTCCCCTTAAAAAAGACGGGTTTATATGCCATATTTTAAATGCGTTAAAATAAACGCCGCAATTATGACCAAATGTTAATTTAATAGCCACTTTAATCCGAACTTCCAATGTTAGTAAAGCGGTAATTATTTTAAAAGCTTGACTCTCATTTGTTTTTGAAAAACAAAAATGTCCCAGTAGAGTCGCCATCTGTAGCGATGTCTTTTTTTTCATCGCTAAAAAAAACGAGGATTTTTGAAGTGTGTTTGAAAGGTGTTTGTGATTCTTTTGGATATAAAATATTTATTCTATGGGGTTTTAAAAGAAACCGCATTTAAAAAAATGGAGTCGCCACCGGCCACTTAGGTAGGCCGGACACCATAAAACCAGAGATTCAAAAAGATTGGGTTCGGGAGTCGGTTACGGATGGGGAAGGATTAGCACCCCCACACCGCCCAAAAATTGGTACTTTAATAATTACCGCTTTATTAATATTGGATTTTCCGGATTAGAGTGACGATTATTTTAAAATTCGGTCATAATTGCGAATAAATTTTAAGGGTCCCGTTATCCGAGAATAAACGCCCAACCACTATCACTACGCCTGATACTGGCCCCGTTTACGTTCGGATAAAAGGACACCGCATTAACAAGTTATAAATCATATGCAATCTAAGTGGCAAAAATATAAAACATGGCAAAATATTTAAATACGATAAATATTGACATAACAGAATACTAATCTAATAAAATATTAATCTAAAACATACATACATAAATATTAATCTAACTCATAAATAAAAACATGTCTAACATAAATAAAATATTAATATAAAACACAAATTTAAAACATATTAAATATTAATCTAAAACATAAACATGCAAAATAAAAAATAAGACTACAATTTTGAAATAACTAATACTTCATTAATTTATAAAAATTACAACACTAATAAAAAAGGGAAGAAAATATACCTAACTAGGAGCTCGAACGATTTAATCCCGATGAACCCCACCGAGATCTACCGACCCTCCAAAAATATTAACTAGATCGGACCTAAAATAGGACCCCGATCGAACCGTTAGGACCGAGGATATTACCCTGGGCCTAGGCTAGCCGATTGGCCCTGCCCGATTCCAATTGCAATTGTTGCAATTGCAATTTTTTCTCTTGCAATTTCAATTGCCATTTTTTTCTTCTTAGCTGCTGTTGCCTCTTCTATTTATAGGGGGAGAAGGGTGACGTGGAGCCTTGTGCTCCCCTCCCCCCTTTATTATTATTATTATTATTATATTATATTATATTATATATATATATATTTGTTTTTTTTGCTTTTTATATATATATATATATAATTTTAGTATTATAATAACACTAATAACACTAAAACCCGATCAAAAATGAGTGATTACAGTTGCCCCTCTTTGCTTGTTCTTGTGAAACGAGGACAAAGCAAAGATCAAAAGCACTCATTTTTGACCTACTTTCTCATCTTTGGCTTCGAAATCACGTGTTCTTCTGGACCTATCCGCTCTTCCTTGGCTGAATCTTTAGGCTCGTAAGTTCTTCCTATATAGAGCTTCGTCACCTTCCGATCTTGGAGCTACAGGCTCTTCCTATATAGAACCCTTCACTTCGAGACTGTAAAGCTTGGAGTCCTTCCTATATAGAACTCTTCGCCTTCAACGTTGGTTTCTCCTATATAAAACCTTTTGCTTTCTGATGGATTTTTACATTTGGGAGTTCTTTTTGAGATTTTAGATTTAGGGTTCTTTCTCTATGGAACCTTCCACTGGGGCTTGAAAATGCAGGTTCCTTTTTTTTTTACGAGGCTGTTGCCATTTTTGGACCTACGCTACTAAGACTGCTGCATCATGCCCGAAGGACTTACTGATGACCCGAAGGATTTAACACCACGCTCGAAAGACTTACTGATGACCCGAAGGATTTAACATCGTGCCTGAAGGACTTACCGATGACCCGAAGGATTTAATATCTGGATCTAACACCGACATGGCTGTTGTTTTATAGGGACTCACGCTGATATGCTGCCACATCATGCCCGAAGGACTTACTGATGACCCGAAGGATTTAACACCACGCTCAAAAGACTTACTGATGACCCGAAGGATTTAACATCGTGCCCGAAGGACTTACCGATGACCCGAAGGATTTAATATCTGGATCGGCGCCGCCACATGGCTGTTGTTTTATGGGGACTCACGCTGATATGCTGCCACATCATGCCCGAAGGACTTACTGATGACCCGAAGGATTTAACACCACGCTCGAAAGACTTACTGATGACCCGAAGGATTTAACATCGTGCCCGAAGGACTTACCGATGACCCGAAGGATTTAATATCTGGATCTGACGCCGACATGGCTGTTGTTTTATGGGGACTCACGCCCGATATCTTTGCCACATCATGCCCGAAGGACTTACGATGATGACCGAAGGATTTAACACCACGCTCGAAAGACTTCGATGGCCCGAAGGACTTAACATCGTGCCCGAAGGACTTACCGATGACCCGAAGGATTTAATATCTGGATCGGCGCCGACATGGTTTTTGTTTTATGGGGACTCACACCGATATCTTTGCCACATCATGCCCGAAGGACTTCTTGATGACCCGAAGGATTTAACACCACGCTCGAAAGACTTACGATGGCCCGAAGGACTTAACATCGTGCCGAAGGACTTACCGATGACCCGAAGGATTTAATATTTGGATCGGCGCCGACATAGTTTGTTGTTTTATGGGGACTCACGCGATATGCTTTGCCACATCATGCCCGAAGGACTTACCGATGACCGAAGGATTTAACACCATGCTCGAAAGACTTAACATTGTGATGGCTTGAAGGACTTAACATTTAATATTTGCCCGAAGGACTTATCGATGACCGAAGGATTTAATATTTGGATTTGGACTTACGATTAACATCGCGCCGACATGATGACCCGAGGATTTAATATTTGTTTTTTTTTGGGGGGGACTCACGATATCTTGCCACATCATGCCCGAAGGACTTCTTGATGACCGAAGGATTTAACACCACGCTCGAAAGACTTCTTGATGACCCGAAGGATTTAACATCGTGCCCGAAGGACTTACCGATGACCCGAAGGATTTAATATCTGGATCGACACCCGACATGGTTGTTGTTTTATGGACTTTGGTAAATTCTTGATAATTCTTCAAATACCTATTTAGGAACAAGCAAAATTGACATGCCCCTATCTATATGATGCATGTAATGTTATGCTTTCTTTCTCCTCTTTTTTTTTTTTTTTTTGTTAATCTTATGTCTGAAAAGTCATTCTTGATTTCTCTATTTCTTTTCCTTTTGCGGTATGCTCAATTTTGATCTTCATTTCTGTCAAATTTTGCTCAATGGGCATCTACTCTTGTTCTTTTGCACGAGCACCGCCTTTCTTCTTGGGGTTTCTATGCGCTTCACGACAAACATTATATCATGCGTGTGCGAGAGAATCTTACTACTCTTTACATTCTCTATTGCCCCATTCGATCGTGCTCGGCTATCTTCCGATTCTTTTGACCCAACATTACGAGTATTTGTTAATTTCATCATCGGGGTGAGCGAAATGCTTCAATCCCTTGAGCTCTTCCTTGATCTTCTCGCAGCATTTCGATGGGAACTAACTTTCGGTCCCTATGCTTTAAATCTCATCATCATTCATTTTTAAAGTAAAGCAAAAGGCAATTTACTTGCGTATATTTCAACAAATAATGATTATTTGAAAAGATATGATCATTTTGAAAATCACAACTTGGAGGATACCAAACATTTTGAAAACATTGTTTGGAACAAATGGTAAACATCTTTTTCTTTTCTTCTTCTTTTTCTAAGGACCAAACATTTTTTATAAAATAATGCTTGGAGAACGGTAAACAAAACTCGACGTGTATTGCCAAACATTTTTAAAAACTAATGTTTGGGGGAAATGGTAAACATCAAAACTTTGGGAGGAAATGTCAAACCTTTTAAAACATGTTTGCCCCGAAATATCAAACACCATAGCGCATCTGTTTCAAGTTGCCAGAGATCAACTCTAATGAAGCGCATATTTAGAAGATCTTGACCATTGTGGAGATATATGGCAATGGTATGGTTTCTTCTGGTCTAATAGGCTTTTGAGAGGAACAACCCTACCTAGTTTCTACCCCGTTTAAGGTGGCTCTCTTAATCTCACTATCTCACCATGCCCCATCCTTCCCTCATTTGGGTGTCGATCAAGCACTTCGAAGTTTGACGTTCCTTGAAGAAAAGTTAACCTTTATAGGCGGAATGAAATCTGAAGACATTCTCATTCAACTTGGATATTTATGGATGACCAGAATGGTCTTTGGGGCTTGTAATGCAGGCCTTTGGTTTATGGTTAAGTGAAACAGTATTTCTGTACTTGTGTAACTTGGATATGCCCATTATTCCTTCTCTTTTTTTTTGGATCACTCTAGACTGCCCGTTTTCGGGTTTTCACCCTAGAGTTTATTTCCTTTCTTTTTCTGTAGGTTGCCTTGCATTACGGCTATATAATGATGTTCATTTTTATTCAATAATGTTTGATCCTCCAAAACTCCTCGAAACCGAGATTTCTTGAATGAAGGACTATGAATACATTTGTGATTGGCCCGCCCAGATGAAATATTATTCTTTCTTTTTCTTTTCTCTTTTTTCTTTTCTTCTTTTTCACTTTTTCTCTTGGATCGCTCTAGACTGCCCATTTTTGGGTTTTTCACCCTAGAGGTCACTCCATTCTTTTGTACCTTCGGATCAATGTATTTTGGCTGGATATTGATGCCCGGCATGCTCAGCGAACTACTCTTTTTCTTCATTTTCAGGATCACTCTAGACTGCCCATTTTTGGGTTTTCACCCCTAGAGGTCATTTCCTTTTCAAAATTGGCAATCTTGGGGCGACTTGTCTTGACTTGGCTTCAATTCGAGCTTCTATACTAATTTTCAAAACGATATTTACTTGAAATGTGGATTCCTTGTGTCTCTTGCACATAGTTGAAGTCTCGTTCTTGTATTGTTTGATTTGTGTGTGAAGCATAGACAATATTCTTCTTTTTTTCTTTTTCTTTTGTTTTGTTTTTGTTTTAGACTGCCCATTTTGGGTTTTTAGCCTTGAATCTCTTTCTTCTTATTCGGGTCTGTGAATGTATCCTTGAATCAACACGGATCTATACTGGTATTGATGCGATCTTCCGTTCGAAGTTACTTGCCTCTCTGCAGCTCTTATGATATTTACTCGATCTGGATTGCTTCGGCCTTCTGATTACCATTTTTTCGTTTAGACATATCCATGTTCACTTTCTTCTGATGATTTTCTGATCTTCGTATACAATCTGTATGGTCTCATCTGTATCTTCTGGCAAAGTAAAGAACAACATCCATTGTCATATTCACAAATGTCACGAGAGAATGCCTTGGGGGTAGAGGTTTAGGGTCAACTTTCGTTTCAAGGATCTTAAACGACAAGTGCCTGAGAAGATAAATTCTTAAAATGGGAACTGCCCATTGTCTAAACACTCGCTTTTGTTCCTCTGTTAGCCTAAGTAAACTAGCAGATACTCACATTTACAGTATCTCCACAACATTCAATCTCTTCTAAATATATGCAACTTAAAGCTGATCTTTGGATCTGAAGCAAATGTACTGTTGCATTCAAAATTCGAGGACCTGGATTAGAAATGATATATACATATGTCCATTCAAAAATGTGTGCATATGCATATGGGAAAACTACCCCATAAAAATGAAATGTTTAAAGAATCAAGAATGTAAAAATGCTTTTCTAAATGGAAATGTGATTTTTAATTCTAATAAACAATGGTTTTTTTTTTGTTGAGAATTTCTTTGTGAAATGATGAGAAAACCGTAGGGACCTTTGGATTATCTCCAGGGTGCTAACTCATTCTGCCCCTTCCAATGTAGTGTAGGCTTGCTTCTTCTTTTGTTTTTCTACCGCTGGATCAATTCTCTCGTCGTGACTCCCTCATCGACCAGCTTCTTGATTTTTTAACGACCCCAAATTTCTTAGTGTCATGCCCCAGCGCCTCAATGTTTTGAAAGTATTACCCATTTATCTCTCTGTTTCCTTCTGCTCCTAGGCAGGTCTGGTCTTTAAACTTAGGTCCCGGAGTGCATGTTTGATTCTTTCTCCGACTGTCATGAAGTCTTCAAAGCTGGCTTTCATTTTCCCGAGCATCTTATTAAAGAAGAAATAAGAAAGATGACATGGAATTCACTTTCCTCTTCATCTACGAGAGGCTGCACTTGGGTTGCTAAACACATACACCTCAAAGCACATTCTTTGAAGCTTTCATCAGGTTTCATCTTCGTACCACTGAAAATACCGACGACTTAGTGCTAGGTCCAAAGCACATCATATCACGGTAAGTCTGCTAGACTGTCGGGAAGTAGTGGATCGTTAATTTTTCAATGTAGCCCTCCATTTTTTTGCGAGAATATGGTCACGTGAATCTTGGGGCATCTTGTTCCATTATTATGTGGAAATCTTTGGAATCCGGAGGAACGACCAAATCGGGGCTCAAATAGAGTTTTCTTGTATTAAAGGCATCAAACTACTTTTTCTCTCTTTTTCTCTCGAGTCCATCTTTTAACCTGCTCGAATCTTGATTTTTGAGTGTGTTCAATTCTTTTATTCACGATAAAACTCTAATTGTTCTTTGGATTACCCCTCAAAAATTTTATGCAAGGTGTAAAATATGTCATGATTGTACAATGTAATGCAATGCAATGCAATGCAATGTAATGCAATGCAATGCAATGCATGAATGCAAATGCGGTGTTGATTCTCGAACAGTCCTTAAAAGACTTTCAATAAGTAGAAAAATGTCAGTTGCAAGAAACTAATAATGAATTACAGTGACAGATTAGCTTCCTTCGGAGATCTTGACTTGGAAGCAAAACACATGCTCCACGTCTCGACGTCATCTTCAGGATGATGGATGACTTCGTCTTCTCTTCTTATTCTATGGACTCGTGACGTCATGATCTTTATTTTTTTGTGGCTTCTAAAAATAACATCAACAAGTGCAGGCATAATGCAGATAAGATCTTTTCTGGGTGCAAACGAATAATACGTCTAAACATGGATGGATTCTATCGGTCTTAAAGGAGTACTTTAAAAATTTTAGGGTTTAAATTAAAATTCTCAAAGATCATTTGGTTTAAAAATTTCCCCATTTTTATTATCAAAAATTTAAACTTACTTAAAAATGAAACTTTTAGGTTTCTTTTTGTTATTATTATTATTCTGAAAGTTTTATGAGAGCAAAGTAATAATATTTTCAAAATTTTTTAATGAGTTAAATTAAAATCTGAGAATTTTAAAAATGGTCAAATGTGAAGACTTAAAATTGGGGTTCTGCGGCCCTGACTGAATCTTCTGCGTCGCACGTGCCTTATTGTCGTACCGTCTTCTTTCGCGATTGGTCTTTGCTCGGCCTAACTTGATACTGTAATATTATCGTTCCCGACAAAGCAGACTTTTTCTATTTTGAAAGCCTTTTAATGAACTGTTCTTGAATCAACACCATGTCATGATATGCAACATGAATGCAAATAAAGGCGTTGATTACGCTGGTAATCACCATTTCGAACGACTTTCATGGGAATTAAAGGGTCCAGATTACAAACAGATCCATATTACAAAAGGAGTCCCTATTATAAAAAGAGTCTATTACAAAGTCTTAATTACAAAATAAAGGTCTACACATAATCCCTAGCTCTACCTCCTAGCTCCTCGACAGCTCTGAGCAACTTGATAAACCTTGGTGCTTCTTCCATGTCCGGGGTTACGAAGGGTCGGAGAGTCGTGGCTTCGGTAGCTAAGTCATTCACAAACCTTGTATCTCGTTGTATGTCCACCATTAGGGTCTCGTGTGTATACTTTGGCACTACACGCTTGTTCGGCAAATTGTTACGTCGGATCTGTTGAGTAATCTCTGACCGATGTCACGCGACTGGATTGATGCTGTCCTTCCTAAGACACCTTTTTTCCATGATGAAAGATTTTCTAATCGGGCAAACCACTTGAATCAACGCCTTTATGTAATGTGGATGCAATGATAATGCAACAAAATATGTGTAAAAATAAAATAAAACACAAAAAGAAATGAGTTAGTACCGGATAAAAATAATAAATACATAAATAAACGGACAAACTAAATAAGGTAAATAAACAAAACGACCCTATTTATCTAGTCCAAAACACCTAAGGTTATCCGCATGGCTCTAACAGGGTGGGTTTCTATGTTCACTACATGCAGTGTTGGTGCTAGGAGGTACCCGAATTGTCCTTGCTGTCCCCTACTAAGGGTAGCAAGGCCCCCGATCATCACCCATTATAGGCTCCTTTCAACCGAGTTCAATTCAGGGGGACCCATTCGCTTATGCCTGTACGAAGGAACGATATCCTTACGAAAGCATAAGGTACTCGAGCCCCGAAGGTACTTGCTAGGCCCATACGGGAGAACGATATCTCCACGAAAGCATTAGCGTTTTCCCCCCACTTAAAAAGACGGGTTTATATGCCATATTTTAAATGCGTTAAAATAAACGCGCAATTATGACCAAATGTTAATTTAATAGCCACTTTAATCCGGAACTTCCAATGTTAGTAAAGCGGTAATTATTTTAAAAGCTTGACTCTCATTTTTTTTGAAAAACAAAAATGTCCCCAGTAGAGTCGCCATCTGTAGCGATGTCTTTTTTTTCATCGCTAAAAAAAACGAGGATTTTTGAAGTGTGTTTGAAAGGTGTTTGTGATTCTTTTGGATATAAAATATTTATTCTATGGGGTTTTAAAAGAAACCGCATTTTAAAAAATGGAGTCGCCACCGGCCACTTAGGTAGGCCGGACACCATAAAACCAGAGATTCAAAAAGATTGGGTTCGGGAGTCGGTTACGGATGGGGAAGGATTAGCACCCCACACCGCCCAAAAATTGGTACTTTAATAATTACCGCTTTATTAATATTGGATTTTCCGGATTAGAGTGACGATTATTTTAAAATTCGGTCATAATTGCGAATAAATTTTAAGGGTCCCGTTATCCGAGAATAAACGCCCAACCACTATCACTATGCCTAATACTGGCCCCGTTTACGTTCGGATAAAAGGACACCGCATTAACAAGTTATAAATCATATGCAATCTAAGTGGCAAAAATATAAAACATGGCAAAATATTTAAATACGATAAATATTGACATAACAGAATACTAATCTAATAAAATATTAATCTAAAACATACATACATAAATATTAATCTAACTCATAAATAAAAACATGTCTAACATAAATAAAATATTAATATAAAACACAAATTTAAAACATATTAAATATTAATCTAAAACATAAACATGCAAAATAAAAAATAAGACTACAATTTTGAAATAACTAATACTTCATTAATTTATAAAAATTACAACACTAATAAAAAAGGGAAGAAAATATACCTAACTAGGTGCTCGAACAGCGAATCCCGATCGAACCCCACCGAGATCTACCGCGACCCTCCAAAAATATTAACTAGATCGGACCTAAAATAGGACCCCGATCGAACCGGTTAGGACCGAGGATATTACCCCGGTCCTGGGCTAGCCGAATTGGCCTGCCCTGCCGATTCCAATTGCAATTGTTGCAATTGCCATTTTTTTTCTTCTTAGCTGCTGTTGCCTCTTCTATTTATAGGGGGAGAAGGGTGACGTGGAGCCTTGTGCTCCACTCCCCCCCCCCTTTTTTTATTATTATTATTATATTATATATATATATATATTTTTTTTTTTTTTATATATATATATATAATTTTAGTATTATAATAACACTAATAACACTAAAACCCGGTCAAAAATGAGTGATTACACCTGCAGATCAACATACCATTAGTGGAAGCTCTCGAACAAATGTCCAACTACGTTAAATTCATGAAGGACATCTTGTCCAAAAAGAGAAAGCTAGGTGATTTCGAGACTGTTGCCCTTAATGAAGGATGTAGTGCAATGATCACCAATAGATTACCACCAAAATTGAAGGATCCTAGGAGTTTCACAATTCCCTATACGATTGGCAATAGATTCACGTGCGGGCACTATGCGATTTGGAAGCCAGCATCAATCTGATGCCAATGTCAGTTTTTCAAAAAGCTTGGAATTGAGACAAGACCTACCACATTAACACTTCAGTTGGCAGATCAATCTTATGCACATCCCAAGGGTACGATTGAGGATGTGTTGGTAAAAGTAGATCAATTTATATTCCAAGCTAATTTTATTATGTTAGAATTTGAGGCTGATGTTAATGTCCCAATTATTTTGGGAAGACCATTCCTTGCCATAGGTAGGAATTTAATTGATATTCAAAAAGGTGATCTTACCATGCGTATGAATGACCAACATGTTACATTTAATGTATTTCAAGCTCTTAAGTGTGTAGATAAACATAAGGAATGTCAAGCTATTCAGCCAATGGATTCCATTTTTAATGTAGAGCTAGCAAAATTTTGCCAGGACACGGATGATGATGCTATGGAGCTAGATGATGGGCACAGGTCGGGTCAAGTTTTTGGCCCACCGGAACCTGACCCAAAAGTAAATACCCTAAATCGACCTAACCCAACACAAACACATTCTTTGAAAAACCTGACCTGACCTAAAAATAAATACAATAAACTCGAACTATAGAAAAAAATTAATTTTAGGGACCTAATTGTAAAAAAATAATTATAAGGGACTTAATCATAAAAAATTTAATTTTAAGGACTAAATTGTTAATAAAAATACAATTTGAAGGACCTAATTATAAAATATATAAAGAGGGGTATTATTATAAATATCCTTAAAAAATAGGGGAAAATTACATAATTAGTTCTAGGGTTGGGTCGGGTCGGATATTTTCCACCCTAAACTTGAACCCGAACCTGACCGACCCGACCTCACCTTTAAAAAAATCCAACCCGACTTTTTTATCAAAAACTCTGACTTGATCAGGCTGGGTTGGGTCAGAACCCGACCGAGTCAAGTAAAATGCCCATCCCTCATTCGATGAGGTGATAAGTTATTTTGGGAGACCTAGACACTTGAGTTGGCTCGTAGAGAAATCAAGGTACCCAAACCATCCATTGAGGAACCACCAGAACTGGAGCTAAAACCTTTGCCAAGCCACCTTAAATATGCTTACCTAGGTAATGACTTAACTTTTCCAGTGATCATTGCTATCGATTTGACTAATGATCAAGAGGAGAAATTGTTAGAGACATTAGGCAATCACAATCATGGCTTGGGATGGACCCTGGCTTATATCCAAGGTATAAGCCCAACAATTTGCATGCACAAAATCATTTTGGATGATTATCATGGCAAAACAATTGAGTCCCAAAGGAGACTGAATCCTAGCATGAAGGAGGTAGTCAAGAAAGAAGTCATAAAATGGCTTGATGTCGAGATAATTTATCCCATTTTTGATAGTTCGTGGGTCAGCCCAGTGCAATGTGTGCTAAAGAAGGTTGTAATGACCGTGGTTCAGAACAACAAAAATGAACTAATCCCTTCAAGGACTATGACGAGCTGGGGAGTGTACATTGATTACAGGAAGCTAAACAATGCCACACAGAAGGATCAGTTTCTACTACCCTTCATCGATCATATGTTGGATAGATTGGTAGGTAAGGAATTTTATTGCTTCCTGAATGATTATTCGGGTTATAATCAGATTTCCATCGCCTCAAAAAATCAGGAGAAAACTACGTTCACTTGTCCATATGGGACATTCGCTTTTAGAAGAATGCCCTTTGGATTGTGTTAGGCCCCAACAATGTTTCGACGTTGTATGATATTGATTTTCTTGGATATGATCGAGAATAACTTAGAAGTCTTCATGGATGACTTCTCAGTGTTTGGCAAAACATTCGAGGAATGCCTTCGGAGTTTGGAACTTGTTCTACAGAGATGTAATTAAACCAACCTAGTCATGCACAGGGAGAAATGTCACTTCATGGTGAATGAGGGCATGTTTCTTGGACACAAAGTAACCAAGAACGGACTGGAGATTGACAAAGCAAAGGTAGAGGTAATCAAACAATTACCACCACCTACAAGTATCAAAAGTACTAGAAGTTTTTTGGGACATGTAGGTTTTTACCGTCATTTATTAAAGATTTCTCAAAGTTTTCTAAATCTTTATGCTTACTTTTGGAACTGAATACCACTTTTGCATTTGATGATTCTTGTTTGAAAGCGTTTCAGGAACTCAAAGACAGATTAATCAATGCCCCAATAGTCGTGGCACCAGATTGGAATGAGCCATTCGATATCATGTACGATACTAGTGACTATGACATCGGAGCTATGTTAGGGCAAAGACGTGACAAAATTTTTCATAGCATCTATTATGCCAGTCGGACATTGAATGAGGTCCAACTTAACTACACAACAGCTGAAAAAGGAATTTCTTTCAGTTGTCTTTGCATTTGACAAATTCGGATCTTACCTGGTGGGTAGTAAAGTGGTGGTATACACAGACCACTCAACACTAAAATACTTTCTAGCAAAAAAAAAGATGCAAAGCCCAAACTAATTCGATAGACACTTTTGGTACAAGAGTTTGATCTCTAGTTTCGGGATAAGAAGGGGAGTGAGAACATGGTAACTAATCATTTGTTTCGATTAGAGAAACACCATGAGGATGGCAATAATGCTACCATTAGAGATGAGTTTCCTGATGAATACTTGCTTGTAGCCAATATAATGCCATGGTACGCTGACATAGGCAACTACTTGGTCAGCAAAATTTTGCCACTAGACTTGGAAAGTAATGCCAAGAAGCGATTCCGAGGGATGTTCGAAAATATGATTGGGATAAGTTGTTCTTATTCAAGCATTGTGCAGATCAAATCATTCGACGTTGTGTGCCAGAAGATGAACAACAACATATTCTTCAGCTTTGCCATGAAATACCATATGGAGGACACTTTACTGTAATGAAGAAAATAGCTAAAGTGTTCCAGTCTGGTTTTTCTAGCCTAAACTATTCAAAGACACCCATTATTTTGCCAATGCATGCAATAAATGCCAGCGTACTAGAAATATCACCAATATACATCAATTGCCACTACAAAATATTATGCTAGTAGAATTGTTTGATGTGTAGGGGATAGACTTTATAGGTCCTTTTCCCCCATCATTTGGCAATTTATACATACTTGTGGCAGTCGATTATGTCTTGAAGTGGGTTAAAGCTGTTGCTCTCCCAACAAACGATGTCAAGACTGTTTCCAAGTTCTTACACAAGCATATTTTTACCAGATTCAGTGCCCCATAGCTATCACTTATGATGAAGTTACTCATTTTACATGTCAATTAATTAGTAGAGCTTTGTACAGGTACATAATCTAGCAAAGAATTGCCACTGCCTACCATCCTCAAATGAATGGTCAGGCAGAAATCTCAAACAAGGAAATAAAGAACATTATGGAAAAGACAGTAAACCCAACGAGGAAGGATTGGTCCTTGAGGCTAGATGATTCCCTGTGAGCATACAAACAACCTTCAAAACTCCATTAGGAACTTCCCCATACAATCTTGTATTTGGGAAGTCATGTCATTTGCTAGTGGTGTTAAAGCATCGAGCTTATTGGGAAACCAAACAGTTGAACATAGACTAGAGGGCTACACGTAAGAAATGTTTGTTAGACTTGAATGAGTTGGAGGAGTTTAGAGCACAAGCCTATGAGGATGCCAGGCATTATAAATAAAGAACAAAGAGGTGGCATGAGTTTGAAGAAGGGCAAAAAGTTCTGTTGTTCAATTCAGGGCTTAAACTATTTCCAGGTAAATTCAAATCTAGATGGTCGGGACCATTTGAAGTTGTCAAGCCTTATGCTCATGGAGCAGTAGATATCAAGGATTTGAAAATAGGGACAATATTCAAGATGAACAACCAGAGCCTTAAGCGCTATTGGGAAATAAGTCAAGGTAATGCCAAGGAGACCATTCTCCTAGCAGAGATTGAATAATTTTGCCATCATCGTTCGTCCAGTGTAAATAGTTAGGTTAGTTATTTTTTTGGTATTTTAGTTCATTTTTATTTTATTCTTTTTTGAAAGGTTTTTGTGAGTGTTACTACAAGAAATTTCGCCAGAGCAGTTTGCCAGGAAAGTATTTCAGGATAGTATGCCAAGACATACCGATATTTGGAGACCCATTATCGCAAAATTGGATAACACGTGGACCCTATGCAAATCAATCCCAAGGGATAGAGATTTTTGGCTGAAGCAGGAAAAAACCCTAGCCGACTAGGTTAAATCTTCAAACTTTGAATTTTTATCCTAACCTTTCACCCCTTTTCTTTTTCCCGTGTCGTCACTTCCATTAAACCTAAAACCCATTATTTTCTCACTTCCCTAAACACACATAATTGCCACAACCATCATTATCCCCACTAAGATCTCCATTAAACCAACTCAATCATTTCCCTTCTCCTTCTTAACCACCCATTTCCCCCTTAACCAAAATCTTTACTCTCTCTTTTCACTCAATCGCTCGACAAAGAAAATCAAGAACCAACATTTTTTTCTAAATTTCTTTCCCTGATCATCTTCTTTTTTTCAATCTTTTGCAATGGCATCTTCTTCAACACCATTTCAGATTTTCTTCAATGATGAAGTCAAGAAGAAATATAAGGAGAATTTTACTACCCGTACCTTCTATTACGAGAAGGTCTTTGAATTCAAGAATGAACCTAACTTAGGGTTCTCACCAAAAGTAATTGCCATTGTCACGAAACACAAATGAGAAACCTTTTTCCAGCTACCATAAGGGTTGATTCCACCATTTTTTGCGAGTTCTACGCTCATCTCACTACAAAGAATTCACCTTTTCTGTTTGTACGAGGTCCGTGTGTTTGATTTGATGAGTGATATGTTAATGGTTTGTTTAAATTGGAAGGTGCAGGAGACGAACATTCAACATTTTCTGAATCTTTGGATGGTACTAAGAGGAAGCTGATTTTGAAAGACTTGTGCGAGCCTGACACAAAATGGATTGTTTTGTCCAAAGGTCTCAGGTCTATGAAACGGTTGACACTGAAGCCACAACCGAGGTGTTGGAACCACTTTCTGAAGGCCAACCTTATACCAACAACTCACAATGATACTATTTCATAAGAGAGGATGGCGTTGTTACATTCAATAATGGTGGGGAGGAAAATCAATGTAGGACATCTGATCATTGATGAAACCTACAAGTGTGCCGACAAGGGAAGTGGTAGTTTGGTTTTTCCTTCTTTAATCTCTAAGATTTACAGGTTGCATAAGGTGCCAAAGCTCAACCTTAATAACACCCAAAAATGCAAGGGAGTCATTAATCATGCGATGTGGAGCCAATTAATTGCCGGGGAATCAAAGGAGAAAGGCAAGGGAAAGGCTAGTGAGCATTTTTCCTTCTTTAATCTCTAAGATTTGCAGGTTGCATAAGGTGCCAAAGCTTGACTCTAATAATACCTAGAAATACAAGGGAGTCATTACTCATGCGATGTTGAGTAAATTAATTGCTAGGGAAACAAAGGAGAAGGGAAAGGGAAAGGCTGGTGAGCTGGTTTCTACTGCTAGAACACCTAAGGCAGAACCTATCACACCGATGCCAGCATCGATACCAGCTGATGCCTTGGCATTACTTTCCTAGATTTTTTAGTGACAAGAACTCATTCTCTAGAAACTTTAGAAGGCTAAGGAGTATAATTTATTGATATGGAAATATGTTCGAGAAAAGGATCGGGCCCTAAAGACGACCCTCGAGGGTATCACCACTATTCCTAGAGTTCCCAGCTGAGTTCACTACCCTAGAAGGAATGTCGCCTAACCCATAATTTGTTCACACTTTGACGCAACAATTTGATTCTGTTGGCGATGTTTCTCCTGTCCAAGTTGAATCTACTCAAATGGAGACTCTATACGGTCTGATGAGGAAGTGCATACCAAGATCGACATGCCACCAGTTGCACATACTTCTATCGCCGCTATAGTAGCCCCTGCTGCATCTGAGCTGGTAAGGATAATAGAGGAGGTACTCCATGATGTGAGGGCTTCCACTATCGCATCAGAACCCCAACTGAAGAGAGAAAAGCACATGGTCCCGAGTCGAGGGAGCTTTGTCAAGAGAAAGACATGCGTCTTACTCCCGAAACATTCCAAAGGGGAGTTTTCTTCCCCTTAATTCCTTATTTGCATATTTTTTCCATTCTTCTCATGCATTTCATTTGTATATATATGTTTTCATGCGCTGAGGACGATGCACACCTTTGGTTTGGGGTGTGTATTGCCTCGCATTTATTGCCATAACATTCATGCATTTTTACATTTTTTTCCATATAGATTAGGTATAGCCATGCCTACCAAACCATTAAAAAAATTCATCACGGCCTAATTGACCTGAAAAATTTTCCAACACTTCTGCTAGTACAGTTAGAGTTTGTACTAGTATACTTTGTCCGATGATGAAATTGGAATCTTTAGGTCACATGAGCTAGCAAGTTAGTAATGTCAGGTTTCTTGGCAAATGATCTCTAGTTTAGGAAACTGTAGTATAACTTAACACGTAATATGCATCTAGTTCCCAAAACAAACTTAGAATTCTTGAAATTGAACTAAAAAAAAAGCTGCCAGGGTAAAAAGTAAAGAATAAGGCAACAATGTTTTGCCCAAGGCAAGAAAAAATTTAGAACACTCCCATGCCTTAGAGACAATAAGTAATTTGGGGTTTCTAGTTTTATCCCTCTTAATTCTCAAGCCAACAAAACTTTAGGGTATGCGTGTATAGTTTAGATTAGTGGTGTAGTCTGGCTTAACGTAGGGATTCGTGGTATGCTCCCTCTTATTTCTCACGCCAAACAACATTATGACGTGAACCCTAATTTAATGCCAGCAAAAAGAAACCCCTAGTAAATAAAAAAAAATTGAGTTTGGATAGTAAAGTTTTGTTAAGGGAGTTAAAGGATGCTTGATGCATATTGTCTGCACTTCATGCACACTTCATGACATTATACTAGAGTTGTATTGCTACACTTGAATTTGTTTACCTATTGGCATTAATGCGCTGGGATATCCGAGGACAGAACTAAGGCCAGATTCTCATTCCTAGTATGTGTTGTTAATCAGGAAAAATTTTACCAAGGTACTTTGTTTTATTTTCTATTTTCGTAGTTTGTAGTTGCAATACTTGAGGACAAGCAATGAGCTTAGGTTTGGCGGAGTGTTAACTCATCAAAAGATATATATATATGGACATGCTTTTGCTTGACTTTGAGTACATATTCATACATTTAGCTTGTAGAGTCATGCATTTGCATTAAGGAGTTGAGGAACGTTTCTTTTGAAAGAGTGAAAGTGTATTTCTTTGTTGTGGTATGCAAGGCAGGTTTGGTAGAGCAGAACAAGAGCAGTTGGCATAGCAGAGCAAAGGACCATAAGATAAATGTCGAGCACCGTTGGAAAAAGTAGGACGAGAATTACCAATCTTGGTTGGTAATAGAAGGATGATGATGCTAGGTCAGTTAGTCGTTGGTCAAAGATCCAATCAACCCTAATTTCAAAAGAGAATATAAGAGGATAAAGAGATAATGCGCTTATCTTAAGTGTGTAACCAACTTTCAAATTCAAAACCCAATCTAGGGTTTCCATGCGTGCCTATTTAAAGGAAACACAAACAATGAACCAAGAAGAATTGATCAAGGAGGTTGCACCGTGGTAAAGGACAAGGCATATCATGGTTCGACCAGGCTAAGACTAAGAGCTCTGGATCCATTGAAGGGTTGCGTCGACGGATCTCCTTCTTTGCCTATTTCTCTTAGTTTTAATTTTTTTATGATGGTGTTGATTTCAAACGATATTTTGTTGATGGTTTACCCAACCATGAACTAATTTTTTTAAGTTGGTTGGGGATGTTTTTGCTATGAATGCTCAACTATTTTTTAGCTTTTAATAATTGAATGCCTTGGCATTTTTGTCTATCATGCTAGTACTTATTTTTCCTATATTCTATGTCATAAGACAGTTAGCATTGTGTGCATATTATCTCTTAATATCTTAACAGACTTAGGGGATAATGATTAATTTCCAGGTACTAAGGTGAGAAGCTTCGATAGAATATTTTAAAGAGATGAGCTTACTTCGGGAGTGAATCTACCCCTTAGGATAAAAGATTAAGACTTGTCAAGTTAATTAATGAAACATCACTATAGACATATATGGGTTAATCATAATTAACTTAGTGTATTGCCATCGACGGAGGCAATACTAACTTTAAAATTTTCTCGACAATAAAACTAAGGCTGAAAGTTATTAATTGATGTCGTTGCTAGTGTAAAATCCAAGCATCCCTTTCCAACGCTTAACCATCATTTTGAATACACTTGTTTACTAGTTTGCTTGAGCTTTTACTTTATTTTTCTTAGTCATTTTTCTTAAATCTAAAATCCAATTCAAACTTATTTGTTCCATCTCACAAGCAATTATTGTGGCATTAAAATTCCTGGACAATCCTTGTGGATATGATACTCAACTCACTAATGTATTACTTGCTGACCGTATATACTTGCACGCAAAAATACCTAAACTTGGCATTATTTTCTGGCATATTTACACTAAATCATCAATTTTTTGCCAAGCGTTAGTCAGTCGACATTTAGCTTTCATTTAAAACATCAAAACCTTTATAATTCCATGTAAATAAATAAGCGTTATAAATAGGTTTACAAAATATGTTCTCCAAGTTTAAAACTATTTCAAATAGAGTTTATTGACTCAACCACTGTAAGGTCCTATGAATACAATAGCCCAAACTAAACATCAAGTATTGTACTCTGAAGCAAGGCAATGCTGGGAAATCCCTTCTCGATGTGCTCTTCGACCACAATCATTGTACTAATCTGTGAACAGAAACAACAATTCTGAACGCTGAGCTTATAAAGCTCAGTGGTAAGTTTCTACTCTACCACAATTATTGATTAGCATAAATTAAGCATGCGATAAAAATATAGTTTAGAGAGCATAGAAAAGGCTTCACTATCTATGAGTTATCATCTAGCCTACACTAGCTAGAGTTTTTAGATCACCTATCTCAAGGCATCCTTAAATCTATAAGAATTCTTACATGTTTTACAAGGCTTCAAAATACTCGAGTCCACTCACCCCTCGAGGTTAATACATCCATAAGCTATAATGCATGGAACACAAGACCCAACCATACCCGAGATCTCATTAGATCATTGATACTAAAGCACACAAAGTTGAACGACAAACCTAGAGTGAGACTCGGGGCCACACAGCATCGGGAAGATATACTCTAACTCTGCAATACCTGAGTGAGACCCAAGGCCACACAACTTCGGGAACGTACACTCTATACTCAGAATCCCCCAAGTATCTTCAAATGAGACCTGAGGCCACATAACACCGAGAACATACATTTGTCATCTCTAACCATAGTGTTGCAACACTCTCTCATTGGGTATCTGGATCCCATCAATCAAGGTGACTCAACAAACCAAATGCCTACCCGGTATACAAACAACATGATCTCAAGGATCTCCGTATCGTTGCTACTCATCATCACATCATTTATTTTACATCACCGAATTGTTAATACATTATGGAAAAGTATATAATTATTCTCATTAATCCATATCATCACATCTATGGTTTCTATCATTAACAAGAGACCCAAAGTCTACCAAGTTATTACACATTATGCTCATACATGAAGGTTAAATCTCAGTTTCTAAGTTTTATAATTCATTTTATCACATTAGAAGCATATTGGACCATTGTCCTCGAATTATCATCCCTTCAAACTCAAATTCACATTTCTGGGCAGATTGCCCAGTGGGTACCGAACTGGACCTCGTGTACCATAACGATACCCTGGGTATCGGTACTCACAGTGTACCAAAACAAAATTAGCTCACTAGAACTTCAATAAAATAGTGAGTACCAGTACGGGTCAACCCGTACCGATACAGTTTGCAATCTTGTACTAGTATGGCTTGAAGCTGGTATCGATACACCCCTCACAGTTCATGTGTGTTCTTCAACCCATAACACAGGGTACCAGTACGGGCTCCCCATGTACTACAATTGAAGCCCAGAGATGGCTTCCTAGGCTCAAAAAATCACTCCCAAATCCCCCAAATTGCAACCCTAACCCTTAACTCGATCCTATATTTTACGAAAATTAATTAGGGTGGCTGGCTACCATTTGTACACATTATTAACAATTAATCCAAATTTTGCTATTAACTAGGCTTTAAGCTACCAAAACACCAAACTAGCAATCATAAACCATAAAATCAAGCAAGGCAATCACTTATGATCTTCAAGAAGAGTATGAGTGAGAGACGTACTGACCTTAGACAAAAATCATGGAATTAAGCTTTCCCACTGTAACACCCCTAAATCGGGCTAGGAGTTTTTAATGTAATCACATGCTTGGAGAGGTCATCTTAGGATTTTTTAAGTGAGTATGTTACAAGGCTTGTGATGGATTGTATATTAAAAATTAGTTTGATTAAAGAATTAAATGTGGAAGATTAAATTGTAAGAAAAGAGATATATTTGTGACTGAACTGTGAAGAGTGGAAATTAGAGGTGAGGACCTAAATGAATTGAAGGCAAAACTATAAGTTTTGCATGGCTTTTTAGCCATTAATAGGTAGTGGGATACAAGTGTCCCATGCTTTATAAAAAGATGATGAATATTAGGTGAATCTTTGTAATAAAATAAATGGAAAATTAAGGTTTTTAGGGAGAATGGCTGAGTGGTGGGAAGAATAGGAAAGAGAATGAAAGAAATTTAAAAAAATGTCATCTTTCTCACTTCTCTTCACCATCGTAAACACCATGGAAGTAGGGCTTAAGAGTTTGGTTCGAACAAGCTGGAAATTCTTGTATTTTGGTCTCCAATTTATAGTTTTCTTCAATGATTTGGTAAGCTCATCATTCTAACAATGTTGAGATTGAAAATGTTACAGAAATTGTGTTTGTGTGATATTTTTTGAATGAAAATGCACACTAAAAATTTAGGTTCTTTAAAGATGTTTGAATTGTATCCATACACTTAAGGAAGAGGTTAGGTAAATGTATGAATAAGGATAAAAGCATGATAAAAATTTGAAATATTTTTGTTTGAATTGATAATGAATTTATGATGATTATGATTGAGTTAGAGCATTTAAATTAGTTGAAATCAATGGATATGCAATCTTCCCAAAAAAGCTCTCTTTGACAATAAGTTTAGAAATTCATAGAAAATAGAATATGCTGATTTAGAGGAAAAATTTTATATGTATAGAATCATGTGTGATTCTAGTTTTTTCTCCAAAAAAACCGTGATCGATTTCGAGTTCTGAATCAAAAGTTATGAATTTTTAAGTAAGGGTAGTGCAGAAAATCTGGAAGCAGATTCTGCTCTGGACAGTTCTTGTTTAGAGACTTCTAAGAATTCATATAATTTTTGTGGATCTTGTTAAATTATGAGGCTTGTACCGTTAAAACCGTATTTGAATCTAGTTTGTAACGGTGTAAAGATCTTTAAATTTCAGCATGTACTTTGTTCTGAAGAGTCAGTTTTTTGATGATAGCTCAAAATGCCAAATGTTGAAAACAAGGATTTAACTTGAAAATGGAATTGAGGAATGACTAGTATATGAATGGTTATTGCTTGAATGATAATATTGGTTATGCATATTGAGTAAATGTGTGATGAAAGGCATGTATATTAATGGATCTACTTGTGATTATTTGAATTCAAGATTGGTGGAGGAAACAAGGTCAAGGAAGGGGGAATTTTGAATCAAAGGACTCAGGTGAATCAAGTGTTGAATGGAGGAAACTCAAATGAGATTAGTGGATCGGGATATCCCGTAACTTCGGGATATAAAGTGAGTGTAACTAAACTGATGTGTGAAAATGATGTTAGTACTAAAACATCATTTAGTAGATAGATTAAAACCGAAATGTAATTTTGGTTTAAAACTTGGAAAAGATAAATAAGAAAGTGTGTTAGTGGAAGTTATTAATTAAACTAAGAAATTTAAGATGGATAATGAGTTATGATCATTGTTACCTACTAGACTTAGGTTCTTGACTAATGATAGGCAATGAGTTTGATGTTAGGCACTTAGTGCACCAATAATCTATAACATGACAAACTTTGGTTGATTTTGGTAGACCATGAAATGTAAAATGCTTTGTCAAATGGTACGCCCAAGATGAAAACAGGTAAGCCCAAGGTAAGTTATTTGTATGGATCCTTGATTGGTAAATAGATGAAGTATGGTATGATTTCTAGATATGTGAATGATTGTGCCTATTTGCTTGAATGTGTAGTGTTAATTAGTTAAAGGTATGCAAAACAAAATGGAAATATTAAAATGATAATGGTATGTATGATTTCTATGCAAGGTGAAATGACTATGATTGATGAAAAAGATATGCATGATATGTTTGAATGAATGAATTGCATGATGATGATATGGTCTTGACATGATAATAAGCAAAGCTAAATGAAATGTTATGATAGCATACTTAGTTATGCATTGAATTGGAATGAAAGATGATATGAGAATCAATGAAAATGAGCAAAAGCTCATATGTTAAATGGCAAGCAATACTTGCAAATGGTTATGAATTGATATAAATCAATGTAAAACTCTGTAAATCCTTGGATTGAGTCAACTTGGGACACAATTGGCAAGCTATAGGATCCATTGAGCTCATGTTTAGGAGGGACTAAGGTCCAGGACATTGAGGTCTTTATTTGGTGATAGTAGGAGGTATGTGTTGTGAAAGGTCATTAGCGATAGTAGGCTAAGGATTCGAGTGTCTGAATATTGTTTAAGTCCAAGGAAATTGATTGAAATAAAAATGATAAGATTATAAAGAACTTATAAGTGAATGGAAATGATGCTTATCTATGAAAATGAAAATGTTTCCACATTGTATGCTAGTGACATTGAAGTAAATAGGATAATGAAATGAATGATAATGCTTATGACCTTGAAAGAAATGCAATTGATTATTTTGTGTGATTCTTAAAATGTATATGAAAGATTGTTACGATATGCTTGATAAGGAAACTAGATATGATATTGATTGTTATACTTGGTCCTTGAAGTATATATGAAAGACATTTATATGCTTATGAGTATGGAGCAAATTTGGATAGTGAAATTAGTGAAATTGCCTGTCGTATGATCTTTGACATGTTAATTGTGTAAGCAAAGAAAATAAGACATCAATGTTAGGTAGTGGGTTAACGATTTAAAGAAAATGATGGTATGCCTAATAAACTTATGGAATAAATGTAAAAATAAACTTTGAGCTAGGTAATATAACTTGTTAAGCTTAATCAAGCATATACTTTCTAAGACTTAAAACAATAGAATGAAGATATGAAACCACTAATTAGAAACCTCATAGATTGCTAAGGAATAACCCTTGTTTAATGATATACTAATCTTTAAACTTATAAGACATGATTTATGGTACGGATAGGAATTAAGTAGGTTAAATATTACTCGAATAAAAGGTAATGTAAATTCATAAGTAATGAATCTATAACAAAGTGATAAATGTGAATGTAACATTGGGAGTTAAATGGATATGGTAATCTGGGATCTTCAAATAAATGAATATCATTATTATCACAAACTTAGGTGTAGTTTATGTTAAGAAGGATTTCTTTAAGAAGTAATAAGAATGATAGTATGCAATGAATAAGGTTTTTCATTAATAGATTTGATCTATTTAATTGGTTATGAGAATAATTTGAATAATAAAAAGGGTATATTGAAGTTATAAGAATATTGAGATGTTGTGGAAGAATCGGTAGTCAAGTTATAATTAATGGTAAGTGGAAAAGAACGATCTATTGACATGGTAAATGGTTTGACCAAAATCGTAAAGAGTATACATGGTTAAAGAATGTTATAAAGGTTTGACATGTTTGATAATGAAAAAGGTTTGAATGGGAAGCATGGAAGACATAAATCGAAAGCTTAAGTTATATGGTTCTTGGTGAATCAAATATGAAATGACTCAAAGAAAGTGTAAGTGGAGAGAATGAAGTGAACTTTGACTAAATGAAAGGAATCAATCAAAACTAAATCATAAGGACATTTTAGAAGCAAATATATATTATTGTATCTTTTTATGTTTGGACTGGTTTAGTTACCTCACTAAGTTCTTCTGAACTTACTTGAGTTTGAATGATTGATCTTCAGGTAACTACTATTCAGTTAGCGAGGATCGTGTCAACTTCTGGCAACAAGTAAGGCATAAGTTAGAGTATGTGGATAGTTATAGCTACTTTAATTCCTAGGGTGGCAATATAAGAATAGTGATTCATGTTAACTAAGTAGTTAGTTAACATGCAATTGCATTTAAAAGTGATGTTTATAGTACCTTATGAAGAAGGTACAAAGATTTTATCATGTTTGTGTATGTACGTGTGATATGGTTGCTTGCTATTATGGGTAACTTAATGCTTATGCTTGAAATCATGGATGATATGAATACATGCTATGTTAGATGATGGTATGCCTATGATTGAACAGGTGCGCTGTAAGGATGTTTGATATGTTAGGTGATGAAGTGCTTGATTAAGTTAAACTTTGATCATATTGTTAAACGAGAATGGTCTTGATGCGAGAATATTGATAAGTTAGTACTAGAAATGAAATGATGAATGATGAATAGGAAAGTTCTTAAATGTATAATTGATTAGATACCGTGTCTTGAATAAATGACTGAATGAGTAAGGTCGATGTCTGAGTATGTTGATTGCCATGGAAACCTAACCTAGTAAATAAGAATAGGCAATGACAAGTGAAATCCTTATAAGTAATATGTGAAATTACAAAGTCTATAGAAAAGAACTTCAGGGTTCACCTAAGAACTTTTATTCCATAAGTACATTGATTGTTTATAAGGAAGGTTTGAGCTAATGATTGTAAACTGCCATAAATGTTTTAAAATAGGTATGAGCTTCTAGTGAAGACCTTATCGATCTTGCTAATAAATTTGAAAGCTATAAACTATGAACATTAAGACATTAAAGACCGCCAAATAATGGGTTCTTGTTAAATTTGATGATCCATAAACTATTTCGGTAATGACATATCTAGCAAATGTAATATAGGAAACTAGAAATGTATGCCATTAGTAAAGCATTGATTTATAGGACTTAAGTGGTTAAGAAGATTTAAAATTTTGATTGAAGATAGATCTTATGTGAATGGTAAAGAATTGAATTATCACATAAAATGTATATTATGAGCTTTTAGTTGAGGTGTATTTAATGATGTGTGCATACTTGTTTGTATATGTAATGAAGTTTGAAACATGAATTATGAATCAAACTAAAAAGTTTTAAATTACCCTAAATTCTGAGGGCATGTTTAGTTCTGTAGTTTTAAGTTATCTCTTGGATGCTTGAATGTTTGTTTGGTAACACTTTTTAAATTGGTTTAACTTTTAGACTGGGTAAAAGGTGTTACATCCACAACTTTCCTCAAGCTTTGTCCTTGCCTCAAGCTTGGAAAGTCCCTCTAAACTCTTCCACATACCATACAAACATGAAAAATGAAACAATACTTGAGATAACAACTAGGGGTAAGCTTAGCTACGAAAATACAACATCAAAATCATGAGAGAACTCCATGGAAAGCCACCAAGCTTAAACCTTTCAAAACCCCATAAATGAAGACTTGCCCATTTTTCCACAAAATTATACTTTTCTTGAAGCCTATAGAGAGAATATCAACATACTCAAATCTTGGACCTTGGTTGGAAAAAATGAAGCATAAAGGTGATATTTTTAGATTTGAAACTATAAAACCTATATTTGATTTTGATATAACAAAGAGATTAAAGACCAATTTGTAAAATTGAATAATTTTTTAAGTATTCAAAAGTCTCACAAAATGACAAGGATTTGAGCCGAAAATTGTTTCTAAGTTAAAAACTTAAAAACTCAAAATTTCCTAAGTTCTTTCATACTCAAATAACCAAAAACACCCGGGCATATCGATACGCTTCTTAGCATTTTGATACGACTTTTAACTACTAGAATTTTAATCGCAAAAACATATCGATACAGTTGTACCCGTATCGATACGGCCTTCATCTGGGTTTGTGTTCTTGGTTACGAGTATCGATACGGCCTTCACCATATCTATACAGGGTGCTGAGTTTCAAATCCTTGCATTTAATTTTATTATTGTTG
The DNA here is from genome assembly GCA_019671005.1 of Hibiscus mutabilis. Lineage (NCBI taxonomy): Eukaryota > Viridiplantae > Streptophyta > Magnoliopsida > Malvales > Malvaceae > Hibiscus > Hibiscus mutabilis. The sequence goes on from CM033721.1 coordinate 33,820,572, forward strand.
TCTTTTCATCTATTGGAATCACCAATCTTTAAACTTTAGTTAACCTGTATTGATACGCCCCTTAGGCATACTTTAACACTATATCTATTTTGATACGCCTTAAAGCGTATCTATACGCCTTTGTACAACGGCTCTTTCTTCTTTTGGCAGGTACTGATACGGATGTTCATGTACTGATATGGTTGATCACCAAACAACATTTATTGTGGGAAAAATGGTCTCCAATGGCTCTATCGATGAGCTCAACCACCAAAACGGTTAGAAATCAATGAGGGGATATAAAATCAAGTCTCCAAAGCTTCAACAACAAGAAGTCAACAAGTCTAAAGAATTCAAGCAAAATTCCAACTTACTTATTAGAGTCATATCCTTTGTAACCCACTTGTGTTGAGCAAATTTGTAATTCTTTATTTCAAGTTGGGTTGAGTGTACTTTTATTTAGGCAAATCATTTACCTTTGAGAGGTTTTTCATTAGTTTGTCAATCTTCTTGTAAAAGAGAGTGAGTTTGATCAAGCTTTGGGTAGAAAGCTTCGATCTTTGTAACGGTTTCCTCCTAAGCCTAGAAAATGGGAAGAATTTCTTAGTGAAGTTATTTGAAATCTTTAGTGAGGAGCTAAGGTAGTGGATGTAGAGCTTGTATAAGCTTGAACCATTATATATTCCTTGTGTCACATTTTTCATTTATCCTTTTGCCTCACTTCAATTTTTTTAATTGTCAATTCACCCCCTCTTGGCTAAGCTGAGTTGATTAATCATCCCAACAATTGGTATCAGAGCCTAGCTCATTTGAGGGATTAAAATCCACTTGAGATGATCCTAGAGATGATTCAATCAACCGACATTCAAGCCATGACGTCTGCTTTAGCCACAACTTGTACGAGTCTCAATCCGTCACCAAATCGCCCTATTTCAATGGGGATAACTATCCCTACTGGAAGAATCGCATGAAGCTCTTAATCAAATCCAATGACTACCTTCTATGGTATGTAGTGACAAGAGTACCTACCATACCGATAAAGAGAGAAGGCGATCGGTTTGTTCCAAAGTCCAAGCTTGAGATGACTGATAAAGAACGAAGGTGCTTACAAGTCAATGATAAAGCTATGCACATTCTCTTTTGTGCAATTAGACCTGATGAGTATCAAAGATATCTTTGTAACATCCCAAAACTGGGCCCAGAAGTATGTCATTAGTTAGATTACTAAGTTAATCTTTTTAAAGTGTCACTAGATTAATTTATTCGATATATTAGTGATTGAATAAATATAAATGTTGATTTAGAGACTTTCTACAAAATGAATTTCAGTTAAAATTGTTACAAATAAATCACTTATGTGAATTGGGACTCAATTTGGAGTCAAGAAGAATAGAATGCAATAATTAAGGATTAAAATCAAAAGTCTAAAAAGAAGGCTGACTAGTATTAGAAAGTCAAATTGTATACCTTGAAAAATATGTTTCTTGCATGTAAATTTAGCTTAAACTTGAGGATGTGTATACATGTCACCATGTGTAGGAGACATGTGGAAGGGGAGGATGACACATGGTTAAGGGAAATTTTGATGAGTGAACAATGTTGTCATCTTCCTCCTTTCTCCCTTTCCCCTCCATAACTGAAACCCAAAAATGTTGAGAGAGAAAGTGAAGGTTTTGCCATGGGATTAAGGATTGAAGCTTGATTAAGGTCTTTCTCGGAGTCATTGTTTGAGTAGCTTGAAGAAAAGAGTAAGAATTCTCTTCTTTTCTTTGATCAAAGATCTAAATTGTGAATTGGATTATGATGTCTCTATGTATTTTGTAAATATTAAATTTCTGGAAAAAATAAACTCATGCTAGATATCCTCTTGATTATTTCGAATGGTGTGCATGTTCAATTACCATGTTTTTGTGAACTTGTGATGTAGGTCAAGATGTTAAGTTGTGTGAACTGGAATCTTAAAGTTGTCGAGACAGATTGAGTTAGTAAATGGATCATTTTGGATTATAAAGTGGTGTCTAAATTGAATGTAGTCACATTGATATCCAAATATCTAATTGGGGACTGTTTTGTGAATGTTTGAAGGGCTGATTTAGTGAGTGGAAACCAAGAGAGGTCAAAACTGGTTTTTAAAACTGTTTTTAACATCTGCATTAGCAGTAACTTTGAAAATTCATTAAATATTGTACAAGTAGAATCAAAAGCTATAATTTTTATGGTTAGAAAGGTAATTGAGTCAGCTTTCTAAAGGTGTAAACGGTTCGAAATTCCGATGAACGGAATGAAAGATATGAATTTTTAACTAAGTAAGGCACAGTCTGCCCGGCAACAGCAGTTTATGTGTTTTGAAAAGAAAAACTGTATTTACTCAAAATAAATTAGGTATCTTGCCATATATGGTTAAAAAGGTCTATAAGTCTAGTTTTTAACGGTGCAAACGGATTAATTTTCTGACGTGCGGATTAAAATCTGGAATTGATTAAGGGAAGTGCGGCTGCCCGGTAGCAGTTTTGATGTATTTAAATGTGTTAATATGTAAGCTGCCATGTTGAGATTGAATGTACATGATATTGGACAGTTTTGATGTATTTAAATGTGTTAATATGTAAGCTGCCATGTTGGGATTTAATTTACATGATATTGGACAGTTTTGATGTATTTAAATGTGTTAATATGTAAGCTGCCATGTTAAGATTGTATGTACATGTAATTGGACAGATTTGAATGATACAATGTGTGTAAGTGTGAACTGCTTTGTTTAAAATGTTTGTGTGCTTAATTGGAAAATTTTGAGTGATTAAGTGTGAAAGAGTATAAGCTGCCTTGTTTGAAGAATGGGTGAAAGATTGAATTGATACTAATATGTAGTTATATTCTTGTTACTCTTAGACCAAGAAGAAGCTAGGAAGGAATTGGATAAGTAGCAAGTTAGGTTAAGGATTCGGGTATCCCGTAACTTCGGGATAAGAGGTGAGTGTAGTTTAAAATCTCGGGATAGATGGAAACTACCCCGAGCACCTTTACTTGCTTGATATACATTGTTTGTTGTTAAATTAAAATGATGTTGCGCGTATAAGCTTGGATTCAAGGTAAGTACTTTTATGAAAGTACTTGACAATATGAAATGTTTGATGTACACTTGATAAATGTTTGATATATATATATGAGATCCTATGTACTGGATATGAAAAGTTACCAACTTTGTTTGCAAAGCATATGAACATGAATTTAGGCTTGTCTATACTATAAATGAGATGTGATATGAAATGCTCGTTCGGAAGCTACATATGATTGAAAATATTTGATATGTTATGAAATAAGCCTTGGTGGCAATGTTGTTAAGATAAGATAAATGTGAAAGCCTTGGTCTCGAGTCAGTCTTAGGTATAGTTGGCATGCCATAGAGTCTATAGAGCTCCCTGATAGAATGGACTACGGTCCCCTGTTTGGACTTCAGTCCCTTGTTTGGTACTTCGAGTACCCTTGTTTGACAACAGACATTATAAGATTCGTGTACCAAGACTGTTATTCGATTCTCAAGGCTATGATAAAAGATAATAAGGGATGGTGCTTATCAAATTAAGAAGTAACTTAACATCTTATATACTATGAAGGGAGTAACTTTTATATCAAGTAACCTATATTTGTACATGATATGTTTTTATATATCCTAATTCAAATGCCTAATGTTGCATACTAAAATATGTGATAATGCTTCCCAATTATGTGTGTGTGAAAATAGGCGACAAAGCTGTCTAGTTCTGTATATGCATGTGTTGTTGCCCTGATTAACATGAACATGTTTTAAAGGACTGTTTTGGCATGTTAAATAAAGATAGTGGACTGTTTTGATAGGTTGAATGTATACATGAATTACATGGATTGTTTTGACATGTTAAATAAAGATAGTAAACTGTTTTGATAGGTTGAATGTATACATGAATTACATGGACTGTTTTGCCACGTTAAATAAAGATAGTGGACTGTTTTGATAGGTTGAATGTATACATGAATTATATGGACTGTTTTGGCATGTTAAATAAAGATAGTGGACTATTTTGATAGGTTGAATGGATACATGAATTACATGGACTGTTTTGATAGGTTGAATGTATACATGAATTACATGGACTGTTTTGACATGTTAAATAAAGATAGTGGACTGTTTTGATAGGTTGAATGTATACATGAATTACATGGACTGTTTTGGCATGTTAAATAAAGATAGTGGACTGTTTTGATAGGTTGAATGTATACATGAATTACATAGACTGTTTTGGTAGAAAAGAATATGTCTTGGAGTCTTCTGAAAAGATATGAGTACTTCATGAAATAGACTTAATATGTTTAAAGTCTTATGTGCCAAGAATCTTGATTGTTCCTATGCTATATTAATAGCTTATAAGTCAAGTAACATTGTTAACAAAATACTAAGTGAAATAACTTGTGTGACAAATATCATTTCTATGATGTTAATTATAATTCGTTTGAATAGAAAGGCATTGAGCTGTTGTGAATTGATAATGTAACATGTAAGTTGGTGACTTGTGTAATAAGCAATGCCTTATGTATTGTATTTAAGTAGGCAACTTATGTGACTAAAGTACTTTACCTCATGACAAGTTTGTTGTCACTAATTTTTTAACCTTTTTTTTAAAATAAAAATTAATACATAATAAAAATGAATAAAAATAAAAATAATAAAAATATTATTTCGAATAAAACCCATCTTCAAAGGAAATAATAATAATAATGAGCCCATTTTAAAATAAAATACAAAAAAAGAAATAATAGTAAACTCATTTAAAATAAAAAAGGGAAGAAAATATGGTTCATAAAACCCATTTCTAAAAAATAATAACCCAAAATAAATCCATTTAAATAAAAAACCACTAGAAAAATAATAAATAGGGAACCCATTTTATTTTTAAGAGGCCCAAACTAACCTATTTGTTGTTGTTTTTTTTTCAGGATTGGTCAAGGCCATTCGATATAGGGTTGAAAGGATCAAGGGCTTGGATCGAATGAAGAAAAAAATGGGGAAAAGGGGCCAACCCGTGCCGCCACGCGTCTGGCGCGTGCGCGTCACGCGCGCGAGATTGGCTCCCCAAATCCCCTGCTTCGAACAGCAGGTGTCCGGCTGCTGGTGCCGATTACGTTGCCCCTGGGCTACGGCGGCCACCGTGGTTGGTGCCGGTTGAATCCAATGCCGCCGACTTCGTCTCTTGCCGTTGCCGATAGCTCATCAATTGAAGAGGAAAAGGGTTTGAACCTTAATTTAATTTGGGGGCAAAATTTCCCAAATTGAAGCCGAATCAGATGAAATTTGGGATGAAATTCAACAGGGATTTTGTCCCAAATTTGTCGTCAACCCCGTCTCTTGCCATCTCTTGCCGAATCAGACGAAAATGGGGATTTTGTCCCAAATTTGCCTTGAATCCCAATCCCCCAAACCCTATAAATAGTGCCCAATTTGCATTGTTCAACACACACTGAAATTCATCCAAAAATACGCAGAAAAATACTCTGAAAATTGTAGGGAAGTTGCTAAAAATATTTCGAGTTTGGAGCAGCTCCGGTTCGAATTTTTGAAGAAGAAGCAACCTTTTCCGGTGGCATTTGGAATCGGCTCGAGAGGGAGAAGCTTGCGAACTCTTTGTTTTCGATATAGTTGTCTTTTCTTTTCTTTTCTTTACGATTCGAATTTATTTTGTTTTGTTGAATTGCTTATGATTTTGAAGTTTGAGTTTTGTGTTGTGGTACTCTTTCTTCATTTTTGATCTTTAATTCAAATAAATTTATTCTTCAAATTTGATTTTGATATGAATGTGTTTGATCTTTGTTCTTTTTTAAAAAATATACAAAAACGTTCTTGTGGAAATAAAAGATTTTTTTAAAAAATAAAACAAACAAAGAATAATAAAACAAGTTTTTTTCATTAAAGTAAAAAAAATTAATTTTCAAAAAAAATAAATATAAAAGTTTTCAAAATACGAATAATAATCTTTTTTAAGAATAAAGGTAGTGAAGTAAAAAATAATTTTTTAAAATAAAAAACAACAAATAAAAGTTTTAAGGAACTTTTTCGAAATATAAAAGAAATTTTAAAATAAAAAAAATATTTAATTAAAAACTCTTTTATTTTTTTCAAAAAAGTAATAATAATAAAGGGTTTTTTCAAAACTTAAGAATAAAAAAATTCTCTAAACAAAATTTTCTTAAAAATAAAAAAATAAAAAAGGTTTAAAAACGTGAAAGGTAAAAAATGCTTAGAAAATTTAAAAAAATTACAAAAACATAAAAATTTTAGGAAACTTTAAAATATAAAAAGAAACACTTTTCTAATAATAAAAATAAAATTTTTAAAACTAAAAATGCTCACAAACAAGAAATAAACAAAAAAATTCTCAAAATAAAAATACAAATTGTTTAAAGTTTCAAATAAAAAAGTAAAGAAATTTAAAAGAGGTTAAGGTTTTAAAACTTAAAATATGAAAAGAATAAAAGAATTTAAAAATTAAAAAGAATTTTCAAAACAAAAAAACAAAGAAGTGGTGAAAAATAAAGTTTTTTAAAATAGACTCGATCTAAGCTCAAAACATAAAATTAAAAAATTTGTTTTGTTTGCCTTTTAGTAATAATTTTGAACCTTAGGGATAAGTCCTACAAGCCTTAGTTAGAAACTTTTGTTTGATAAAATTTTCTTCATAAAAATAAAATACACTTAATAAAATTTAAACCCTTAAATAGGAATAAAAAAACTTAGACCTTCTTTAGGATTAATAAACTTTAATTTAGAGAAAAATAAAAAAAATCTTCAACAAATCAAGTTTCTTTGTTTGTTTGAAAAGTGGAATCTAAATAATGTGGTGTACGGAAATGACGGGTTAGCGCCAGAAGTGCTTGCGGTGATTGGAGTTCATTTTTCAGATAGTAAGACCATTAAAATAAAATTAAACTTATGAACGAACAATAATTTAAGCTTTACGTCAATTTGCAAAATCTGAATTTTAAAACTTTTTATAACCGACAAGGTACCAATTTTTGGGTGTCGTGGGGGTGCTAACCCTTCCCACGCGTAATCGACTCTCGAACCCGTTTTTTTGTATTTTTGCAGACCAAAAATGTTGTCTTAATAAAATAAATTATTTTTATTAAATCACACCTTCATTAAATATTGGTGGCGACTCTGTTGTTTTGTTTTTTTAAACATTGTGACCACTTTTCGAAAAAAGGGTTGCGATAGCTTGGCGACTCCGCTGGGGACAATTTTTTTTTGTTTTTACAAAAAAAGAGGGTCAAGCCACAAGTCGGTTACGTCTTGTTTTAATGTCGGAATTTGTGAATTTAAGTAAAGCTTAACTTAATTGTCTGTTTATAAGTTTAACTTTATTTTACGCATTTAAGACTTAAATCCAAGCTCTAAGCCCGAGCTTTGTCTCGTTCGTTTAAGTAGGGGGGAACGTTATTGCTCTCATGGAAATACTGATTTTTCGTATGGGCCTAGCAAGTACCTTTGGGGCTCAAGTTCTATGCCCCCGTGTGGATATTGATCCTTCGTATGGGCATATGAGTGGGTTCCGCTGAGTTGAACCTGATTCGTTTGAAGCCTATAATGGGCGAGAATCGGGGGCCTTGCTACCCTTAGTAGGGGACAGAGAGGACAATTCGGGAACCTTTTAGAACCGAACCAGTGTGAGAATCTAGAAGCCCACCCCTTTAGAGCCATGCAGAAAGCCTAAGTTTTAAAGTTTGGTCAAAATCATTTCTTGCGGATAGCCCATGGAGACATGTCCAGAAGTGTTGGAATGCGCTGCCTAGTTGCCATTCATAAAGGAGTTGTCTTCTTATGTTCTGCTTTCATTTTATGCACTAATTATTTGTCCTTATCTTGCTTGCTTGTTTTGCACGTTTGTCCATTTCATCATTATTTCATTCCCAAAAGGGGTTGATTCTTAAGACATTTGCTTGGTTAGAGGAAACTTTTTGACCATGGATGGGAGACTTCTTCAGAAGGAAGAGGACAGTATGGATGTGTATAATTGGTCCAGGGTCAACCAAGAGGCATACGAGGATAGTCTAAAAGGTGATTATGTGACAGAAACTTCAGAGTATGCCCACATCAGTGTCAAACAGAACAATGTTCAAGAACAACGGGAAATTTGAGAGCATTTTGATCACACAACTAAACAATTGTTCCTTCACACCTACGGTGACATAGCATATCTATTGCATGTGGAGGTAGATGAACCGTTCCTCAAAGCTCTAATTCAGTTCTAGAATCCTGGATATTGTTGTTTCACATTCAATGGTGAAGATATGATGCCTACACTTGAAGAATATTCGGCACTTTTCAACCTGCGCGAAGTAAAGAGGGACCGAGTTTATGCTAAGCCACCCAAGAACAAGAACGCTCATGTGAGGCTCCAAGCTTTTACCGGTATGGGTAAAGGATGGGTAAACGGCTTGATACAGAAAATATGGGGCAGTTTCTCTTTCCAATGGTAGAGCATCTGAAATATAATTTCCACTCATCCTGATAGAGAAAAAAGGGTAGACCTACTAACGATCGCAATCTACGGTTTAGTTATATTCCCGAGGACGTTAGGTAGAATTGATGTGGCTATGCTAGATCTTTTTGAACAGTTGAAGAGAGAAACCAATCCAGTGCCAGTGGTGCTTGCCGAAACCTTCATTTCCTTTAACGCGTGTCAAAAATTGGATGGTGTGCGTTTCAGAGGATGTGCACAATTACTGCAGGTTTGGGCCCTTAGCCACTTTTGGAAATGACCAGCCTTGACTTTTCCCTACATATTCTCTCCAAATTTCTCTCAACTTCAGGAGTTTCTGAAGGAAAAATGGCCGATATTGAAAAGGAAGAAGTGGATCGATGTTTTCCGAGACCGTCGTGATCAAGATATTGTTTGGAGGACTCCATGGTTGGGACACACCCAGGTTCTGTATAAATGTGGGGATTATAATCATCTTATGTTGTTGGGCTTATAGGGTGGAATCGGTTGTGCTCCTTTGTTGGTATTGCAACAATACAGCATCCGCCAGTTTGTTCCTTTCACAACCGGTCTTGATTCAACAGAATTTGAGTTTCAAGGAAAATTCAGAGAGAAGGTTCTGACCATTAAAGATTCATGGAAACATTGTTATCGTATGAAAATGGAACATGGCAGAGATCGTACATTTACCCCTGACTATGATGTGTGAAGACACATGAGGGTGAATGACATGGTTCCACCGCCCACTGGCCAAGCCAAGCCTATAGAATAACAGTTGAAGGTACTCTTATCTGAAGCTGATATTTTAAGGGCTGATCTCAAAAAGCTCAAGGACAAGATGGAATCCTTAGAAGAACAACACATGAGAGACCTGTATGAGGTGAGCTTGGAGGTGCAAAAGTACAAAGTCGAGACAGATCGAGTGATGAAGATGTACAAGAACTTGGAGGAAAAGTTTGAGGTACGGAGAGTTGACTTTTTCAAGTTCCAGGTAACAATCTGAAATGTTGATTTAAGGAAGAACCCAGAGCAGTGGAAGTGAGAGGTAGAACAAGCTGTTGGAAAAGAAAAAGAGTGGAGCGAAAGGAAAATTGAGAAATACAAGATGCTCTTGCTTAAGAGAGGAGGAAAGGTAAGCAACAGTTCAAAATGAGAAGAGAAAGCGAGCCCTCAAAAAGGAGAGGGAGAATGTAATTGCTTGGAAGAGGAGGGCCCATGACAACAAAATCCGTGTGTGCGAGCTACAACCCGTAAGAAGTTAAGATAAAGCCATTTCGTTGTTTCTGAACTACAAGCCAAGGTAGTATAACTTAGCCAGACTCTGTATACGCTTCAGAACCATCACACATATATCGAGCTTCAGGCTAGTCAGGCAGAAAATGAAACTCTGAAAGAGCAAATAGGAATCATGGAGAACATTATTCATGAGTGCAGAACAAAGATCTTGGTCCTAGAAGACATCAATGAAGGTGGAAATGATTACTAGTTCACTCAGCTTAGGGACAATGCTAGGAGATTCCAAGAACGGGATGAGTTTGACAGAACCGTTATGACCCAGTCCAGGATGTGGCCAAACATGTGATGATGCTAGCTACAAAAGCTGCGGCTCTTTGTCAGTATGTCAGGCCAGTTGGAGAGGTGGGACCAAGACTTGTGTGGCTAATAGAGGAAATAAAGGAATTAGGTGTTCAGGCAGAAAGATGTTTGTAAAAAAAGAGTTAATGTAATAAAAATCTTCCCGTTCAATAAAGAGTTTGTTCTTTGAGTAATTACTTTATGGAATCAATGGCCACTTGTTTGCATTCATGTATTTTTCCTTTTTACATTACTTTGTTTGTTTTGCATTAGATTAATATCATTGCATACATATACATAACATAAGATTTTAATCAAAATAATTTATCCAAACAGAAAGCTCAAAATAGCAACTCACAAATACGATACCCGTTCCAAAACCAAAGGGATGGACAAGAGTATCGAAGATAGAATGGCATCTCTCGAAATCAACCACAAGAGTACTCAGGACAGGCTGGATAAGATTGAGAGTGACTTGAAACATGAGATTGAATTGGCGCACAGGAAGACAGTTGGTCAGATTGCGGCCATGTTAGGGTTCAGAGACCCTGATGCTCAAGATAACCCAGAAAATGTTAACACTTTACCACAGTTTCAGGGGATTCACCCTGGAATACCAAGAGGGGCCTACATGTTAAGGCCAAATCCCCACTAAACTTTGCAGAATCTTCTGCTCGTGCACAAACTGAGCCAGTGGTCAACTCTGGTCAGCTCTGGGGTAGTGCATGATTATGAGGTCTCGGACCTTGATGAAATCACTGATAAGGTCAACATGAACAAAAAATTTGAAGATCGATGTGACAAGTTAGAGGAGATCATTAGGACTTTCCAAGAAAGGAACACCCATGGAGGCATAGATGCTAGAGACCTGAGTTTGGTGTCCAACTTGACAATTCCTCCGAAGTTTAAGATCCTTGACTTCGATAAATATGATGGGACTACATGTCCCAAGGCTCATCTGACCATGTATTGTCGCAGAATGTCAATGTACTTGGAAAATGAGAAACTCCTCATTCATTGCTTCCAGGACAGTTTGTCTGGGTCTGCCACTTGTTGGTACAATTAGTTAAGCCGGGAAAACATCCAAACTTGGAAGGATTTGTCAAGGGCGTTCTGTGAGCAGTACAAACATGTTGCTGATATGGTACCGATTAGGCTTGTTTTGCAGGGGATGGAACAAAGAAATAATGAAAGTTTCCGCCAATATGCTCAGAGATGGCGGGATGTGGCCGCTCAAGTTCAGCCACCACTACTGAAAAGTGAGATAACTCCCATGTTTGTAGATACCCTTAAAGGTTCTTTCTATGATCGTATGATCAATCATGCGAGGAAAAGTTTTGCAGACATGTTAATGAACAGGGAACTGATTTTGGCAGCTGTTTAGAGCGGGTAGCTCGATGGAGGAGAGGCGAAGAAACCATATAAGAAAAGAGATAATGAATTCGTATGACAGGTGTTTACAACACTAATTACTTAAAAGGAGTAGTCCTTAATAAGCATGTTTCCCAGAATGCCAACCCTGTGGCTTCAAATTCACCAAAAGATGAACGAAAATATCAGGGGAACAAGAAGCCATATTTTCCTCCTATCCCTATGACGTATGTCGAGTTATTCTCTGAGTTGGTTGAAGCATAGATGGTGTTACCACGACACGTTCCTCCCTTCTCTCCACCATCCCACCATGGTATGATGAGAAAGCTCAATGTGAATATCACGCTGGTAATAGAGGGTATACTATTGAGAATCGCACTGCCTTCAAGAGGGTAGTAGATGATCTACGGAAGTCAGGCATGTTATCTTTTGATACTTCAGACGCAAAAGATAACCCACTGCTTAACCACCAGAAGACTGAAGTGAATGCAGTGGATGAAGAGGAAGGCAAGATGATTAAGGAATATGTTGAAGAAGTTAAGGCACCTATGGCATGGGTCCAAATGGTGAAGGCTGGACTGCTAGGAAACGAGACGTAGAAGTTGAAGGAGGATGGTAAGTTTTTCTGCGAGTACCATCAAGTGGGAGGACATGAAATTCAAAGCTATTTTGAATTTAGGAGTTTGGTCCAAGATAGGATGGACAACAAAGAACTAGAGTTCTTTGAAGAGAAAGAAAAGAGTTGTACGTTGGATGTATGTGCCTCAGATGAAAGCCCCGCAAGAAGGAACTATGCGGGAATAAAGCCCTTAGTAATTAAGACCAAGGTCACAATTACTAAGCCTGAAAGGGAACAATTCCGAAGTTGGTTATAAAGGCACCTACCCCTTTTCCATATAAGGACAGTAAAAAAGTGTCTTGGAATTATGCTTGTTCGATAACGGCTCCAGGAAATTCATCAATTAGAGAAGGAAAAGAAGAAGAACCGATCAATTAGATGGGCAATTTTACAAGAAGTCGAAGATGTTACTCACCACCAGAGGTCGAGGATAGGGATGCTACCTAGAGGAAGGTAGCAACTGAAGAACCTGAGGGAGAAAAGGATTTCTTTATGGAGAAACCCAGGATTCACCTTGAGCCAGTGAAAGAGTCAGAAGCTCAGGAATTCTTAAAGATACTCAAGCATAGTGAGTACAGTATGGTGGAGCAGCTGCATAAACTCCTGGCAAGAATTTCGATGCTATCTCTGTTGCTGAGTTCGGAGGGCCACCGGGATGCCCTTATAAAGATCTTGAACCAGACTTTTGTTTCAAAAGAGATAACGACTGACAAGATGGACAAGTTGGTCAGCAATATTGTAGTAAATAATTTTATCACATTCAATGACGAAGAAATTCCAGCAACTGGGAGGGGATCATAAAAAGCCCTTCATATCTCTGCTCGGTGCAAGGGGCACATGTTATCAGTGGTTCTTATTGATAACGGGTCAGCGTTGAATGTACTACCTTTGGATACCTTGAAAAAGCTATCGGTTGACTGCTCTCACATGACTGCATACCAAAATACTGTGAGAGCATTTGATGGAACCAGTGAGATGTTTTGGGAAAAATAGAAATACCCCTACAAATTGGCCCATCTACTTTTGAAATAGACTTCGTGGTGATGGACATCAAGCCCACCTATAGCTGCCTGTTGGGGCACCCATGGATCCATATTGCAGGATCTGTTCTCTCCACTCTGCATCAGAAATTGAAATTTATAGTTAATGGCCAGCTAGTGATAGCTCGAGCTGAAGAAGATATCATCGCCTCGGTATCAACTGGCGCCCCTTATATAGAAGCTGATGAAGGTGCACTCGAGTGTCATTTCAGGACATTTAAGCTCGTTAATGCTACCTTTTTCGCTAAAGGAAACAAGGTCCCTGATCCAAAATTGTCAAATAATGCAAAGATGCAAGTCAAGCAAACTTTGGGGAAAAGGGCAAAGGCCTCAACAAGCAGCTTCAGAGGAGGCCATACCCCATGATGATCCCTAAAAAGAGAGACCATTTTGGTCTAGGCTACGAGCCCAACCCAATATAGAGAAGAGCAACAATAAGAGAAAGGCATGAAAGAAAGAAAGCAAGACAAAATGAAGAAGGAATTAAGTGGGAGCCAATGACATTCTCACCACTCAGCAACAGTTTCAGGTTAGGAGGCATCATGAATCCCGGCACTACAAATGATGGGGAGGAGAAAGGAAAGAAAGAGCTCGAGAAAGCTTTTGAAGAGCTGAACATTAACGCCATATCAAATGAGGATGAGGGAAACAAGTACCTCTCCATGATACACCATGTTCGGAGCTGAACAACTGGACTGTGGAAGAAATTCCTATAGCTTTTAGGCCATCCACAGAGTAATGCTCGAAACTAACTCTTCTGCCTTAGACCCAAATGCATTAGAGATCTCTTGTTAAGGGTCAATGTCAAAAAACCATTATGGTTCTTATATCAATAAAAGATGTTTTTCCAATAAATCTTATGTGGTAGACTTTTTTATAACTAAAACATCGTAAACAAGCCCAAAGCAAATTAAAGTAAAAACCAAAACAAAAAAAATCATCATCTCACTCTTTTGTTTGACTTTTCATTTTTGTTGTATACATATATATTCCATTTTTTTAGGTTTCCAGATATCAATGGTACAAATGACTCTGAGTCTGCTTTAGAAATTAACTTCGAGTTGCCCATGTGTTTAGAAGAGGTCAAAGACTGCAAAGATGAAGAAGATTATAAATTGCCTAATGAGGTGCTCAGTTTGTTAGAAAGCAAAGAGAAACAAATTCTGCCTCACGAGGAAGAATTAGAAGTTCTGAACCTCGAGTCTGAAGAAGAAAGGCATGAGGTAAAGATCGGCACTTCTATCACCACTGAGACTCGACACAAGTTGATCAAACTCCTACAAGAATATAAGGACATTTTTGCTTGGTCGTATCAAGACATGCCTGGTTTAGACACCGACATTGTTATACACCGCTTCCCATCAGGCCCGAATGTAAGCCTGTGCAACAGAAGCTAATGATGATGAAGCTTGAAATACTCCTAAAAATTAGGGATGAAGTGAAAAAGCAGTATGACGCTGGTTTCCTTGAGGTGGTTAAGTATTCTGAATGGGTGTCTAACATTGTCCCAGTTCCAAAAAAGGTGGGAAAGTACGAATGTGTGCTGATTATCGAGACCTTAATAAGGCAAGCCCTAAAGATAATTTCCCATTATCGCACATTGACACGCTGGTGGATAACACAGTAGGGATTTTCTTTTCTCTTTCATGGATGGATTTTTAGGGTACAACCAAATCAAAATGTGCCCAGAAGATATGAATAAAACCACATTTGTAACATGGCGGGGAACCTTTTGTTACAAAGTCATGCCTTTTGGTTTAAAGAATGCAGGGCCATCCTACCAATGTGCCATGGTAACTTTGTTCCATGACATGATGCACGAAGAGATAGAGGTATATGTTGATGATATGATAGCTAAATCCTGCTCAGAAGAGGAACATATCGAAAACTTGGAAAACTTTTTAAAAGGTTGAGAAAATTTCAGTTAAGACTCAATCCGTCCAAATACATTTTTGGAGTGCGATCGAGAAAGTTGCTGGGATTTGTTGTGAGTGAGAAGGGAACTGAAGTCCATCCAGACAAAGTTAAGGCCATCCAAGAACTTCCTCCACCGCGAACACAAAAAGAGGTTAGAAGATTCCTTGGAAGGTTAAATTACATTGCCCGTTTTATCTCCCAATTAACGAAAAAATGATGCCCTATATTTAGATTGCTTCGGAAAAATAATCCGGGAACATGGAATGAAGAATGTCAAGTGGCCTTAAAGGAGATCAAGAAGTAGTTGACGAATCTTCCTGTTTTGGTACTTTTTGTTTCGGGTAAGCCCCTGATCTTGTACCTAACCGTTCATGAAAACTCAATGGGATGTGTATTGGGGCAGCATGATGAAACTGGGAGAAAGGAAAGAGCAATCTATTATCTAAGTAAAAAGTTCACAGATTGTTAAACCGGATATTCCCTAATTGAAAAACTGTGTTGCGCTTTGATATGGACAGCCAAAAGGCTTAGGAAGTACATGCTATACCATACCACATGGATGATATCGAAGTTAGATCCCTTAAAATACATGATAGAGGTACCAGCCTTATCAGGAAAAATGGCTCGTTGGCAAATGTTACTCTCAGAATTTGACATCCAATATGTGAGCCAGAAAGTAATAAAAGGGAGTGCAATACAAGACTTTTTGGCAAGTTGTGCTTCTGAAGATTATGAGGCCTTGAACTTTAATTTTCCTGATAAAGAATTAATGTGCATTTCGATTGACGAGGATGATAGCCCAGAGGAATCATGGGTGATGAACTTTGATGGAGCTGCAAATGCATTGGGACGTGGCATTGGAGCAGTCTTAATTTCACCAGAGGGGAATTACTGCCCTTTCTCTTGTCGGTTAAAATTCTTATGTACCAATAAGCAGAATACGAAGCTTGTATATTGGGTTTACAAGTGGCCATTGAAAGAAATATCAAAGTTCTAAGAGTTTTTGGAGATTTTGCACTGGTCATTTACCAAATCCGCGGAGAATGGGAGACCAAGGATGCAAAATTAATCAAGTATCACAAGATAGTTCTTGAACTAATCAAGGAGTTTGACGAAATCACCTTCAGGCATCTCCCGAGAGAGGATAATTAGATGGCTGATGCCCTCACTACTCTGGCTGCCATGTTCAAGGCTAGTGAAGGTACTAAAATAATTCCGGTCAAGGTACAAATGTTAGAATCCCCAGTCCATTGCTACAATGTGGAAGAAGAAGATGATGGTCTCCCATGGTACCATGACATTTTACGGTATATGAAACCCCAAGAATATCCATTACAGGCAACTGACAATGATAAGAAAATGATCAGGAAGTTGGCCACGGGCTATGTCCTTGATGGCGAGGTTCTATATAAAAAGAGTCAAGATCAAGTGCTATTAAAGTGCGTAGACGCTAAAGAAGCTCAAACGATCTTGGAAGAAGTGTATGAAGGGGTTTGTGGGACTCACCCTAGTGGCTTTACTATGGCCAGGAGAATTATGCGCTTTGGATATTATTGGTCCACTATGGAAACAAATTGAATCAATTATGCCCGTAGATGTCACAAGTGCCAGGTTTATGTAGACAAGATTCATGCACTTCCTCTACCGCTTCATGTCATGACTGCCCCCATGGCCCTTCTCAATGTGGGGCATGGATGTAATTGGCCAGATTTACCCTAAAGCCTCGAACGGCCATAGGTTCATCTTAGTAGCTATTGACTACTTCACAAAATGGGTAGAAGCAGCCTCATACGCGAATGTCACCAGGTCGGTTGTTTGCAAATTTTTGAAAAAAGAGATCATTTGTCGCTATGGCTTACTAGAGAGAATCATCACCGATAATGCATCCAATTTAAATAACAAGATGATAGATGGGGATTGTGAACAGTTCCAGATTAAACACCACAATTCGGTAATATATAGCCCAAAGATGAATGAGGCTATTGAAGCTGCAAATAAGAACATCAAGAAAATAGTCGCGAAGATGGCTGACACTTACACTGATTAGCATGAGAAGTTGTCATTCGTATTGTATGCTTATAGAACGGCTATACGAACTTCCACTGGGGCAACACCGTTTTCATTAGTATATGAAATGGAAGTTGTGCTGCCAATTGAAGTTGAAATCCCTTCACTCCGTATTTTGATGGATGCAAAACTAGAGGAGGCCGAATAGATTCAAACAAGATATGACCAGTTAAACCTCATTGATGAAAAGAGGTTGAAAGTAATTTGCCACGGCCAGATGTATCAAAAAAGAATAATACGAGCATATGACAAGAAGGTCCACCCGATGAAGTTTAAGGAAGGGGATATCGTGCTAAAGAAGATGTCGTCAATCCAAAAGGATTCGCGAGGAAAATGGGGACCTAATTGGGAGGGGCCATATGTGGTATCAAAAGCTTTCGATGGAGGGGCGCTAATTCTAGCTGAAATAGGTGGAGACGAGCTCAAGAATCTAGTGAATTATGATTCAGTCAAGAAATATTACGCATGAAATGAAGAAGAAAAAAAAGTGAAAACCCGTAAAGGGCGCTCAAAAATGAAAAAAAATGAAAAAAATAGAATAATGAAAAAAGAAAAAACGAAAAAGGAGGGTTCAAGATGAAACCCCGCAAAGGGTGTCTTGAAACCAAAGGAGGATTCGAGTTGAAAACTCGCAAAGGGTGGCTCGAATTATTACAGACAACGAATAATTCCTTCAGAGGCTTGGCTATTCAGAAGGAATTTCATATCCTCATTCATCGTTGTAGTGGACGAAATTTTCTCGACAAAGACATCACTCGAGATCATTTCGAGGAAAGTTCGGGCCTTTGATATCTGGATACCTGTCTTTTGACCCTGTCTTTTTTACTTTTTTTTCATGTTTGCCACAACATTAATGAAATACTTCTTTTAAGCCTTTCTTCTTCGAATGCCCCATTTACATGAATGTCTTTTATTGGGTTAAGGATCATTTTGGTTTAGACATCATTAAAATATGCAAGAGATTTTTGTGCATTACTTTAGAAATGACTTGAAAAATACAAGGACTATGACATGATTCATTGTTAAGATTCATCGGCATGAGGCATGTTATAATCAGGGATAATTAATACCCAACAGCTTTGATAATAAGCCTGGAAAGAAAAAGCTTAAAATACCGTATCATTCGAAGATGTTTTACGGGAATTCATGAATATCCTCAAAAGGGCCTTGTCATACACAATACCGCTTGAAACTCAGGCACACAATACTGATGTATCAACGATAATAATATTTGAATATGTGAAAGAGTATGTTTTCCATAAAGCAAAGAGGTACAAAGATTGAAAATGATAAAGCAGAGACAATTGAAGAGGCCAGTTCTTCCATCGGGAGTACAAGATTACTGGACTAAATGACCAAATATGCAAAGATCAAATGTTTTTCAATAAGCAAAAAGATACAAAAAATGGGAATGGTGAAGAAGAAAGCTACCATTCAAAGAATGGTGAAGCAGAAGATGACCATTTGATGAAGCAAAGAGATACTAAGAATGTGAATGACAAAGCAGAGATAGTGAAGATGGTCATTTGTCTAGATTAAAACAAGCTAAAAAGAGATTAAAAATTAGCATGCATTCATGTTTTAGACATCCTCAGGTGCATGCGCATCATAATTGCATCATATTACAAGTATGCAGAAACTCTTCAGCAAAAGAACCCACCATCCATTTAGGCATAAGGAGAATGGAACCCTGGTCATCTATTCGAGCACATGGAGAATAGAACCCACCTATCTGTTCAGGCATAAGGAGAATGAAACCTTGCTCATCGGGCATATGGAGAATAGAACTCGTCTATCCGTTTAGGCGTAAGGAAAATGGAACCCAGCTCAACTATTCGAGCATATAGAGAATAGAACCCGTCTATCCATTTAGACGTAAAAAGAATGGAACTCTACTCATCTATTCAGGCATATGGAGAATAGAACCCATCCATTCATTCGGAACAAAGGAGAATGGAACCAGCCTATCTATTTAGGCATTTGGAGAATGTAACCATCCTATCTATTCAGGCATTTGGAGAATCGAACCTGCCTACTCGTTCGGGCATCAGGAGAATGGAGTTGACTAGCAAATTGGTAAATGGTGAAAATTAGTGCCACATGTTCTTTGCTATATCCCTGTTTCACTGGAATAAGCAAAGAAGGGGCAATTGTTGTCACTAATTTTTTACCCTTTTTTAAAAAATAGAAATTAATACATAATAAAAATGAATAAATAATAATAATATCCTTTCGAATAAAACCCTTCTTCAAAGGAAATAATAATAATAATAATAATAATGAGCCCATTTTAAAATAAAATACAAAAAAAAAGAATAATGGTAAACCCATTTAAAATAAAAAATGAAGAAAATATAGTTCATATAACCCATTTCTAAAAAATAATAACCCAAAATAAATCCATTTAAATAAAAAAACCACTAGAAAAATAATAAATAGGGAACCCATTTTATTTTTAAGAGGGCCAAACTAACCTATTTGTTGTTTTTTTAGGATTAATCAAGGCCATTCGATATGGGGTTGAAAGGATTCAAGGGTTTAGATCGAATGAAGAAAAAAAGGGAAATGGGGCAAACTCGTGCCACCGCACGCCTAGCGCGTACGCGTCACGCGCGCGGGATTGACTCCCCAAATCCCCTGCTTCGAATGGTAGGTGGCCGGCTGCCGGTGCCAATTGTGTCACCCATGGGCCACGACGGCTGTCGTGGTTGGTGTCGGTAGACTCGCCTCGGCCTGCTGAGTCCAACGTCGTCGACCTCGTCCCTTGACATCGCCGGTAGCTCATCAATTGAAGGGGGAAAAGGGTTCGAACCCTAATTTAATTTGTGGGCAAAGTTTCCCAAATTGGAGCCGAATTAGATGAAATCTGGGATGAAGTTCAATAGGTCAAAGGATTTCTGATCGGATTGGAAGATTTTATAGGACGAAAATGGGGATTTTGTCCCCATTTTAATTTGAATCCCCAAACCCTATAAATAGTGCCCAATTTGCATTGTTCAACACACACTGAAATTCATCCAAAAATACCTAGAAAAATACTTTGAAAATTGTTGGGAAGTTGCTAAAAAAATTTCAAGTTTGGAGCAGCTCCGGTTCGAATTTATGAAGAAGAAGCAACCTTTTTCGGTGGCATTTGGAATAGGTTCGAGAGAAAGAAGCTTGTGAATTCTCCTTTTTTGGTATAGTTTTCTTTTCTTTACGATTTGAATTTATTTTGTTTTGTTGAATTGCTTATGATTTTGAAGTTTAAGTTTTGTGTTGTGGTACTCTTTCTTCATTTTTGATCTTTAATTCGAATAAATTTGTTCTTCAAATTTGATTTTGATATGAATGTATTTGATCTTTGTTTTTTTAAAAAAATATACAAAAAAATGTTCTTGTGGAAATAAAAGATTACAAAAAAAGAAAACAAACAAAGAATAATAAAACAAGTTTTTTTCATTAAAGTAAAAAAGTTTTAATTTTCAAAAAATAAATAAATACAAAAGTTTTCGAAATCCGAATAATAATCTTTTTTTTAAAAAAAAGAATAAAGGTAGTGAAGTAAAAAATAATTTTCTAAAATAAAAAAAAAACTACAAATAAAAGTTTTAAGGAACTTTTTCGAAATATAAAAGAAATTTAAAAAAAAAACTCTTTAATTAAAAATTCTTTTCTTTTTTTCAAAAAATAATAATAATAAAGGTGTTTTTTTGAAACTTAAGAATAAAAAAATTCTCTAAACACAATTTTCCTAAAAATAAAAACATAAAAAATAAAAAAAGGTTTAAAAACGTGAAAAAGTAAAAAAGGTTTAGAAAATTAAAAAATGTTACAAAAACATAAAAATTTTAGGAAACTTTAAAATATAAAAAATAAACACTTTTCAAATAATAAAAATAAAAGTTTTAAAACTAAAAATGCTCCCAAACAAGAAATAAACAAAAAAAATCTCAAAATAAAAATAAAAATTGTTTAAAGTTTCAAATAAAAAAAAGTAAAGAAATTTAAAAGAGGTTAAGGTTTTAAAACTTAAATTATGAAAAGGATAAACGAATTTAAAAATTAAAAAGAATTTTTAAAAACAAAGAAGTGGTGAAAAATAAAGTTTTTCAAAATAGACTCGATCTAAGCTCAAAACATAAAATTAAAAAAAAATGTTTTGTTTGCCTTTTAGTAATAATTTTGAACCTTAGGGATAAGTTCTACAAGCCTTAGTCAGAAACTTTTGTTTGATAAAATTTTCTTCATAAAAATAAAATACACTTAATAAAATTTAAACCCTTAAATAGGAATAAAAAAACTTAGACCTTCTTTAGGATTAATAAACTTTAATTTAGGGAAAAATAAAAAATCTTCAACAAATCAAGTTTCTTTATTTGTTTGAAAAGTGGAATCTAAATAATGTGGTGTCTTACTAAACGAAAATGACGGGTTAGCGCCAAAAGTGTTGGCGGTGATTGAAGTTCATTTTTCGGATAGTAAGACCATTAAAATAAAATTAAACTTATGAACGGACAATAATTTAAGCTTTACTTGAATTTGCAAAATCCGATTTTAAAACTTTTTATAACCGACAAGGTACAAGTTTTTGGGCATCGTGGGGGTGCTATCCCTTCCCCACGCGTAACCGACTCCCAAACTCATTTTTTTGTGTTTTCATAGACCAAAAATGTTGTTTTAATAAAATAAATGATTTTTATTAAAATAACTTCTTTTAGGTGATCCAATCACACCTTCATTAAAGATTGGTGGCGACTCCGTTGTTTTGTTTTTTAAACATTGTGTCCACTCTTTGATTTCTTCGGTAAAGGATCAATAATATAACGTATAATGTTAATGCATACTTTAAATCATGTTCGGTACCTCACTAAGCATCTGCTTACCCTATTTCCTCTGTTATATTTCAGGGTAAATGAGCTTTCGGTCTTCCCTTGAATCTGGACGTGATCATAAGGATCCAAAGTACGATTTGAATATTGTTCTTAGAACTCCTAGATGGTGGCATGTAGTTTGTTAGGAATGCATTGTGCATTACAAACCATATTCATTTCGTATGTTATAAGTCTCATGAGTGTTCAAGGTTTTGTAATGGGCCTATAATTATTCGTTAATTGCTTGCTATATGATTTGTATGGTTAGAATGATCGTATGGATGATTAAATATTTACTTGTGATCTAAGTTGCTAAACCAGCTTAATGACATGCTTGTATGAGGACTAATGCATATATGTCTATTAGATGAATAAGTGGTCGAATGGTTAAGTTGATAATTAAATCAAACAATTGGTAAGTAAGTCAATGAACTAGTGCAAGGCAATGTTAATGTCTAAGATCAAAATATGTTTGAATTGAGTAGTGGGGTGTGAATTAAGCACATTGCACCTTATAAGTTATATGGTTTAAAGCAAAAAAGAATCCTATGTGGCCGTAAACCTGTGTTAACAATATGATCTCAATGTGTACATGTATATGCTTAAACGGAATGTATATGTGAATGTATAGGTGTGTATATGTTTCATTCAATATGATAAGATCCTATATGTTAAATAATTTATATTCTTGGTCTATGTGTTGGTCTCTTACATGCCAAGTAACCTATATTCATGACCTGACAAGTGAAGTTAGAATCTTGTGTGATAAGTTAACTGTATATGTCACAGTAATTTTGATAACTTGGAAATTTGAACCTTTCTTGACCTAGATAAAAAGTTTAAATTTTCCATGATTTTCTAGTTACTCCTCGTTGAGAAGTAACCACTCGCAGCATGTTTCTTTGAATGTTTGTTCCCTAACACTACCTAATTTGATTTACTCCTAAGTCAGGTTTGGGGTGTTACAGTCTTCTTGCACGAGTGCAAAGGAGATATGGGACAAGCTCGAGACCACATATGAAGACACAAATGATGTTAAGGAGACCAATATTGGACTCCTCAACTTGAGCTACGAGAATTTTAAGATAGAGCTCGATGAGAGCACCAAGATGTTCGATCGTTTCTCCGTCATTGTCAAAGGTCTCAAAGGCTTTAGAGAAGTCATCCTCGATGACAAGCTTGTTTGGAAGCTCATCTACTCCCTTTCTGAGTCATGGGATGGAAAGAGGACCACCATCATCGAGGCCAAGGACCTCAAAACCTTGAAGCTCGATGCTCTTATGGGATCTCTTCTAACCCATGAGATCATGAAGAAAAAAAGAGAATATGAAAAGAAGAGAGAAGAGAAGAAGGTCTAAAAGAAGGAAGTAGAAAAGAAAATTATGGGAATTGCCCTCAAAGCTTCACAAGAAGAGAGTGATTCTAGTGAGGAGGAAGATGAAGAAATGGCCATGCTAGCTAAACGGTTCAATCGGTTCATGAAGTCCAATCGGGGGAAGAAAGTTCCATCAAAGAGAAGACTTCAAAAACAAGAACAAGGAGGAGGAGAAGGATCAACTCATTTTCTATGAGTGCAAGAAGTCAGGGCACATAAGAACCGATTGTCCCCAACTCAAAAGGAAGAGCTTCAAGAAGAAGAAGAAGAAGAAGAAAAAGAAAAAAAGAAGAAGAAGAAGAAGAAGCTCAAGGCAAACATTGCTACTTGGAGTGATGAGGAATCATTTGATGAAGAGGAGCAAGAAGTTGCCAACCTATGCCTCGTGGCTCGTGAAGAAGATCCTAAGGTAACTTCTAACTTATCTTCATTTGATTTATCTTTTGATGAACTTCAAGAAGCATACAATGAGTTACAAGAGGTTTATAACGAGTTGGAAAAAGTTTATGGAATCGATTTTGAAAAAAAAGAAAATGATTTTCGATTTGAAAAACCAAAATGACTCTCTTTCTAAAACCAACTCTGAACTTGAAAAGAAGGTTTTTGATTTACAACAAAAACAAAATGATTTTGGAAAGAAAAATCTTGATTTAAACAACCTTCTTTCTAAAGTTCATGATGATCACCACAAGGAGGTGAGTGATCATAAAGCTTCTCTAAGCAAGGTTGGGAAACAAAGTTTTGAAGAAGCAAGTTCTTTAAAACACAACTAGGTAAAGAGAAACTTTAATATGTACAAACAAAGAGGCTTTCTAAGGCCCTCATATGGTAAGAAGGTTAGAAGTGTGTGGGTTCCTAAGGAACTAATTTCTTCTAACAACATTAGTGCTTTGTCTTCTTGGATTCCCAAGGGAATCAAGATTTTGGGAGCTAATACTCATGGACCCAAAATGATTCGGGTACCAAAAACCAAGGCTTAATTATTTGTTTGTAGGGGAGAATTGCTACAAGGCCAAAACTGTATGTGCAAATTCGTGGTACCTTGATAGTGGATGCTTGAGACATATGACCGGTGACAAGAGTCGGTTCTTGGAGCTAAAACCAAAGAGTAGAGGGGTAGTGACTTTTGGTGACAACTCCAAAGACCACATTGAAGGAATCGGTTCCATTGGTAATCACTCTTATATCCTTATAGACAATATTTTATATGTCAATGTTCTAAAACATAACCTTTTAAGCATAAGCCAACTTTTTGATAAAGGTTTCAATGTTCTTTTTGATTTAAATGGTTGCAAAATTTTAAACATTAAAACTAACAAAATTGTGCTTATTGGTCATTACATAGGAAACATATACATGGTGCATTTAGATGACATTCATATTTAAAATGCATGTTTTTTTTGCAAAAGATGAGCATGACTCATGGTTATGGCATAGAAAACTAGGGCATGCGAGCATGAGTGTTTTAGAAAAAATGGTTTCAAAAGATCTAGTAAGAGGTTTGCCAAAAATAAATTTTTCTCTTGATAAAATTTGTGATGTTTGTTCAAAAGGCAAACATAAAAGAGTTTCTTTCAAACCTATTAATGATGTTTCTACTAGTAGAGTTTTACAATTGATCCACATGGATCTCTTTGGCCCTATTAAGACTATGAGCTTGGGTGGAAAATCATATGCATTTGTTTTAGTAGATGATTGCTCTAGATACACTTGGGTTCTATTCTTAAGTACCAAGGTTGAGGCTTTAGAAAAATTCATCAAGTTTTCAAAAATTACTCAAAATGGTGTTGGTCAATCTATTACTCAAAAGGATTTTTGTAATTCAAATGGTATAAGCCATAATTTTTCTGCTCCTTGTACTCCTCAACAAAATAGGGTTGTTGAGAGAAAAATCAAACATTAGAAGAAATGGATAGAACCATGCTTCGTGAAAATAATTTGCCAAAGTATTTTTGGACGGAAGACACTAATACCGCTTGTTACATTGTCAACCGAGTAATGATTAGGCCGATTTTAAAGAAAACACCTTATGAGATTTTAAAATCCAAAAGCCTAACATTAGCTATTTTCATCCTTTTGGATGTAAATGTTTTGTTTTAAATAATAGAAAAGATAATTTGGGAAAATTTGATGGTAAAAGTGATGAAGTTATTTTTTTAGGTTATTCTTTAAACTGTAAAGCCTATCGTGTATTTAATAAAAGAACTTTGGTAGTTGAAGAGCCTATAAATGTGGTTTTTGATGATAA
The DNA here is from genome assembly GCA_019671005.1 of Hibiscus mutabilis. NCBI lineage: Eukaryota > Viridiplantae > Streptophyta > Magnoliopsida > Malvales > Malvaceae > Hibiscus > Hibiscus mutabilis. The sequence continues at coordinate 33,846,126 of CM033721.1, forward strand.
CCTCCTTCCGATGAAGGATTCTTATGATGTAGGAATTTTTGAAGCCAATGATGGTGGGCAATCATCAAAGGTAGATGAAGTTCCTTCCAAAGAAGAAGATGCACAAGATCCACCTCTAGAAGCCTTGAAGGATATGACTTTAGAGGAAAAGGAAGTGAACTACCCAAGGGAGTTCAACTATGTCAAAGATGGTGAGATTTTGGGTGACCCATCCAAAGGGGTAACCAGTAGACTTTCTCTTAAAAATGCTTGTAATGTTATTGGATATTGGCTATGCAAGAGAAGTTAAATCAATTTGAAAAAAAAGTCAAGTTTAGACACTAGTTGATAGTGTAATACCCCAAAACTAGGCTTAGAAGAATGTTACCACTTTTGATTCCTAAGAAATTTATCCTAATGTGCAATAAGGTAGCTAATTTAAAAGCATAGGACCAAAAAGAGAGAAATAAATGAAAGGATGCTCAAATACAAAGGATTAAACCGAGTAATGCCTTAATATTTGAGCTTGCATGCTAAAAAGGAAAAATCATAAGGACTTGTATATGTGTCACATGCAAGAGAATGCATGTGTTGAGGGATTTCGGTGGTGGAAAGAGAGATAATCAAAAATCTTGTTGTCATCTTCTTCATCCTTTGAACCAAAACCATTAGAGAGAAAGAGAGTTGAGAGAAAGCTTGCTTGAGGTTTTGTTTATCCTACATTCTTACTTGAATCTTGTTCGGATATGCTTGGGAGAAAGGTAATTGCTTTGTCTTTTCCCTATTCATGTGAATGTATACCAAATTTGTAGATATGTATTTTAGATCATGAGAATGGTTAGAAATATTAAGGATTTGTGTTATGTCTGTACGAGCTTTGTTGCATTTAGTGGTAAACTTTGTAATGCATAAAAAGGGACATGGATAATATGCTTAGGATTGTTCAAATAAGTCCTTATTGGTTGCGGATTTGATGCCTGAGTTTGTTTTGGATGTCAATGCTTAATTAAAATCCATTAAGGACTACTTTGAGAGTTGTATTTGAATATATATATATATATATATATAAGCTGGATTGTTTTGGATGTTAATGCTTGTTTAAAATCCATTGAGGACTACTTTGAATGTTGCATTTGAATATATATATATATATATAAATAAGCTGGACTGTTTTGAGTAAATTGAAAGTATGCTAGACTGTTCTGAGTGTTGTATTTGAATATATATATATATAAGCTGGACTGTTTTGAGTACATTGGAAGCATGTTGGACTGTTTGAGTTATATATGTGTTCCTATATAAAATTTGGGACTGTCTTGAATGTAGAATGGAATATATGGACTGTTTTAAATAAATTAAAATAGGGGATTGTTCTGTATGTATTTAGGGACTTTTATTTGCACAATTAGGGTGGTCTGTTTTGAATGCTTATGAACATAGTGGACTACCTTGAATATTTATACGTGTGTATGATTGTGTATTGGAACTGTTTTTACATCGAGATAAAGGCTAATGGATTGTTCTGAATGTATCTAAATAAATTTGAGACTGTTTTGAGCTATAGAAAAGATGAATACAAGTGTATGGGACTGTTATGAATGAGTATAAACAATAATGGACTGTTTTAATGAATTATATGTCTATATATGAAATTGGGACTGTTTTGCATGTATAAGAACAATTGTAGACTGTTTGTATATATATTTATATGAACACATGTAATTAGGGACTATTTTGGACACTTGTACATATCATGGATTGTTTTGTGTTTATATGATTATATACATATGTATTTTGGGCTATTTTAGTAAATAGGAAAGTATGGTTTTGTTTATAGTATAATGGAATGAGTTTTAATGGGTATCATACTTGCTGTTGTGTTAGACCATGAACTAGCTAATGACACAAGGACTAAGTCTCGTAAAATTGTAGAAAAGTAAAAAGGAATCATGATTCGGAAGCATACTTAGTTTGGATTAATCTGCGAGTGTACTTTAAAGTCTTGTGATGGGCTAGTAACCTTCCCAAGCATTTCTTGTTGTTTTAACTATATTGCTTTACCTTGAATTATATCATGCATAAGCAAGCTTGGACTTGAGGTAAGTACCTAATTGTTAGGTATGATGTGTTATGTAATCCTTGTTTCAATGATATGCTTGTAGTAAGATCTATGTATGTTTGTTAAGCAACCTTCGTTGTGTTATCATTCGACTAAATAAAATAGGTTGTGAATTGAGAACTACGTATATGAACTATATACGCACTTGAAATGAATAACAATAAGCCATGTTCACTTGATGCCTTGATTATGGTTGAATATGTTTGAGATGCTAATGCATACTTAGTTCGAATGAAACATGTGGTTGAACTTGTGGATATGCTATGAAATAAGGCTTGATGGCATGATAGCAAGAATGTGGAGCAATGCTCATCTTTGATAAGAATATGAAAAGTTCATGACTATATGAATAAGGAGCTAAGCTCAACCTTGATTCTGATAAAGATAAGATTATGTGAAAAGCCTTGGTTTCGAGTCAGTCATAGGTATAGTTGGCATGCCATAGAGTCCATAGAGCTCGTGTTTTGGGGTGGACTACACTCTTTTTTTGGCGACAGTAGGAGGGAAGTGTTGTGATCACTTGGCAACAATAAGAGGGATTGACCGGTACTATGAGTACTTTTTGTTGGCGACAGTTGGTTGGGGATTTGTGTACCTAGGCTGTTACTTTATTCTCAAGGCTATGTTAAAGACAAATAATGAACTTGCAACTAAGTTAATGAATAATTCTAATACCTCTAGTGACAAATATCTATGCCTACAATATGCTATGTTTGTTATCTTATATGACAAGTAACACTTGATCATGACATGCTATATTTGATTACTTGTTTGATAAATAGTAGACAAGTAACTTACGTATTGATTGGCTATATTAAAGAGAAACCTTAACAGTTTATAAGTTAAATCAATGAATTATTAAAATAACTTACATAATAAGTAATATGTATCTAATGATTAATGAATATATTTTTGGGTGAATAGATATGTGATAGTGTTCAAAAGTACTATTTTTCTTACCCTTTTTACTCATATTATTGTTAGACTTAGGCTCATATTAGTTGCATAATTATCCATTCATGCATTAATCCATGTTTCCTTTCATCGTTGAGCTTGATTACATAACTTGGTAGTTTTTGTGGGAAAATATGCTGCTTTGGTGTGTTTTGTGTGTATGTGCAGGATCACTTGCCAAAGCAAGGCTAGAGCTAGTTGCCAGGGTAATGCATGAAAGAGATGCCGAGCTAGTTGCCAGGGCAATGTATGAAGGAGACGCCGAGCCAGTTGCCAGGGCAATTGTCGACAAAGAATAAGGTGATATGGTAGTCGAAATTGATGACTAGACAAGCCCAAGATGACGTGGAGCAAAGCTAAATCCCAAAGGAGTTTGATTTCCATGAAGAGATTAAAGAAGAATTAAATTCCAATAAGATAGAAGAAGTTCTAGAAGGAATATAATTATAATAAAGAATTATATTCTTTAAAGATAATTTAATTCCAACTTAACTTCCTCCTCAAAGAAGGACTTTGACCTAGCCCTATAAATTAGAGGCCATGCCGTTAACTCCAGAGAAAGAGATGAGAGAATTTTCGACAAGCATCTAGGGCAAGGAGGATTTCGACAAGCTTTATCCTTCATCTTTTTCTTTCTTGTTCAATTAGGTTCATGCTAGGGATTATTTATCTTGTGTTTCTGTGGAACCTAGCCATGAACTAAATCTATTTGGCTAAGGTTATTGTGTCTTGTGGTTGTGAGAAACTATTGGATTTTGTTTAGGTAATAAGAGTTTGCACTTTTCTATTCAAGGTTTATTCATTCTTGGTTCTTATTCTTGTTTGTGAGTGAATTGGGAGAGGATCTCGTAACTTCATCTATTTATCTAATATCGGGAGAGTTAGATTCAAGAAATGAATGAATATGATCTTTATTCAATCTATTGATGGTGAAGATTAATCCGGCTTAGGAATAAGTTAAGGATTTCAACGGCTAAGAGGAGCGCAAGATTGGTTGTTGTTCACCCTTGATTCACTCAGGGATGTATTATCAAGGCATGCACAAGTAGCTAGAGTTTCGACTTAGGGATAAGAAGAAACCATTGAAGAACACTCTGCCGAACCTTGAAGGTTGCTGCTCAGACGCCCAAGTAGTTGCCCAACTAGTCGCCCAGGCAACCATCGATTAGTTGCCAAGGCAACCCCGTTGTGCAAGTTGCCACGGCAACTGAGTTGCCCGTGCACTCTTTTACCAAGACGATCCAATCGGCTATCACACCTCAACTCACGATAACCTGGCCTATCTCTCTCATTTGATCTCATTTATTCTTTTACTTTATTGCCTTCTAGTTTAGTTATTAGTTAAACTCCTATAATCTTCTATTTGTCTTTTTACTTTTTACAGTGCAAGAGACTAGATTCTTGAAGTGGCACCAATCCCTGTGGAGATGATATCTTTTATACTATAACTTGCAATGTGTATACTTGCACAATTACGTAGCACTTATTACGCGCAACAAGCTTTTGGCACCGTTGCCGGGGATTGGCAATAGCGACTTTGTTTTTATTTTCTTCCACTTTCTTTTTACTTTTCTTGTTTAAGATTCAAAAGGCTAACAAACTTTGGTTTTGCATTGGTATATGACCAGGGCGAGACCGATTACACCAGAATATCCCTTTGATCCAGAAATCGAACGAACCTTACAAAGACTTAGACAAAGGATAAAAGTAGCAATGGCTAATCAAGATGACAATATGAATCAAGATGTTCCAGCATGAGGAGGAGTGATTCTTGCACGAAACAGAACTATTAGAGACTATCTTGAAGAATATTTTGATGGACTTAATCCAGGAGTTGTCACACCTAAATTTGAAGCCGGCCACTTTGAGTTGAAACCGGTAATGTTTAATATGATCAACACAATTGGTCAATTTGGCGGCTCAGCAACTGAAGATGCATGACAACATCTAAAATCTTTCCTCGAGATTTGCAACTCGTTCAAAATACACGGAGTCACCCCCGATGTTTTACGATTAAGATTATTCCCCTATTCACTTAGGGATAGGGCAAAAGCATGGTTGAATAGCATTCCTGCCGGATCAATAGGATCTTGGACCGATCTTTGTCGTGATTTCCTTGATTGGTTTAATCCTACAAATTTGACTGATAAGCTTCATAACGACATTACTTCTTTTCGGCAAGCAGATGATGAATCCATGTACGAGGCTTGGGAGCAATATAGAGAACTTCTACACAAATGCCCCTACACGGATTCCTGGTGTGGACTTAAGTAACAATGTTTTACAACATCGTGAATACACCAACAAGGATGATGCTAGATGCCTCGGTAAACAGCATACTCCTAGATAAGTCGCCGGAGGAAGCAATGCAAATTCTAAACAGGCTGGCCAAGAATGATTATCAATTCCCCTCTACTAAAAGAGGAGGAGTTAGATGCCAAGCCACAATACGTGAACTAGGATCATCAGATTCAATTTCGGCACAATTGGCCACTTTAACCAAGATGGTCCAGAACATGCAAAAACCAAACAATACACATGAGGTCAAGGTAATGGATTCTTTTTGTGAGTTATGTGGTGATAACCATGATTCTTCTGAATGTATGCAGAATCTGGAATCCAGATTCTATATGGGGAATTACAATCGAAACAACAATGTGATGTCCAATACATACAATTCAGCTTGGAAGAAGCACCCAAATTTTTCATGGAGTAATCCTAACAATGCTCTAAACTAGAACAATCAGAATGCATAAGCATCGGGATTCCAGCAGAATATGCCACGGCAACAGTTGTCGCAGCAACAACCTACAACATCTAGTTTTTTGGAAAATTCTCTAAATGTTTTTATGATGAAAACTGAATCTTATATGGCTGAGAATAGTAACTTCATAAAAAGAACTGATGCTTTTATTAACATGAATGAGATGAGATTGCAAAACCAAGAGGCGGCAATCAAATCATTAGAAAATCAAGTCAGACATTTTGCTCAAAACCTGAATAGTAGACCGTAAGGAGGTTTACCTACCGATACTGAAGTCGCAAGAAGAGCTGGCCATGAGCAATGTAAGGCGATCACCACTAGAAGTGGCCAACAACTTAAAGAGGCTCAACCCGCTCATCAAACAAAACTCCACAAAAAGAACAAGACGAACCTAGCGGTAAAGCCTCATATGCTGAACCAGGAATTGCCGCGGCAACCGGCAATAAGCATGCCTCGGCAACCGACGATAAGGATGCTTTGGAAACTTGTGATAAGCATGCCTCGGCAACCCCAATTGATAATGCCTTGGAAACTCTAGTTGTCCCGGCAATGTCGTCAATCAGGTTCCAAAGCAATGAAAGGATTGAAGATATCCGACTTCCACCACCATTCCCACAAAGGTTGAAGCGACAAAAGTAAGAATATCAATTCAAGAAGTTTCTTGATATCTAAAGCAAGTCCACATCAACTTTCCAATGGTGGAAGCAATTGAACAAATGCCGAACTATGCCAAGTTTCTTAAAGACATTGCGTCCAAGAGAACAAGGCTAGGAGAGTTTGAAACAGTTGCCACAACAGATGGATGCATGGCCATGTAGCACAATCGTATGCCACCTAAGTTGAAGGATCCCGGAAGTTTCACAATACCCTATTCTATTGGAAACCACTATGTCGGGAAAGCATTATGCGACCTTGGGGCTAGCATAAATTTGATGCCTAAATCAGTTTTCCAGAAACTAGGAATCGGGAAGGCAAGACCTACAATAGTTATGATACAGCTAGCTGACAGATCCTATGTGCATCCAGAGGGAAAAATCGAAGACATACTGGTAAAAGTTGATAAATTTATTTTTCCCGCTGACTTTATTGTTTTGGATTGTGAAGCAGATGAGCATGCACCTATCATTCTCGGGAGACCATTCCTAGCAACAGTGAGAACCTTGATCGATGTTGAAAAAGGAGAACTCACAATGAGGGTGAATGACCATCAAGTTAAACTAAATGTGTTCCAAACACTAAGGCATGTCGATGATCCAGAAGAATGCCAACTTCTTCATGCCACGGCAGAGTTTAACTTCGATGAGGAATTTAGTTGCCTCGGCAACTACATTGCCGATCAAGAGGAACCTAAGGAGTATGAAGAACTGGTCGATGAGGAACAACAAGAAGAGGCAAATTGGCTAGTCAATCGACCAGGTACATACTTTGAAACACTGGATTACTCAGGTAAGGAAAGTAAGCTCGAAAAACCCTCTATTGAACAACCACCGATTCTTGAGTTGAAATAATTACCAGAGCAACTAAAATATGCATACTTAGGAATCGATAATACATTGCATGTAATTATTTCTTCTAAGTTACAGCCTGAGTAGGAAAAGAAGCTGATCAAAATGTTGAAGCTACACAAAAAGGCAATAGGATGGATAATTGCCGACTTAAAGGGAATTAGCCCGGCAGTGTGCATGCACAAGATTTTGTTGGAAGATGATCACAAACCTTCAATTGAGGCCCAGAGGAGACTGAATCATGCCATGAAAGGGGTTGTAATGAAAGAAATCATCAAGTGGCTTGACGCCGGCATTATATACCCTATCTCTGATAGTACATGGGTAAGTCCGGTACAATGTGTACCGAAAAATAGAGGTATAACGGTGGTAGGTAATGAAAACAATGAACTCATTCCAACCAGGACTGTGACCGGTTGGAGGGTTTGTATGGATTATCGAAAGCTAAACAAAGCCACTAGGAAAGATCACTTATCATTACCCTTTATTGATCAAATGCTTGAGCGTCTTGCAGGTAAACCCTTTTATTGTTTTCTTGATGGATATTCAGGTTACAATCAAATTGCCATAGCACCAGAAGATCAAGAAAAGACAACCTTCACATGCCCATACGGTACTTATGCTTTCCGAAGGATGCCGTTCGAATTGTGTAACGCCCCGGAAACCTTCCAAAGATGCATGATGGCACTCTTTTCAGACATGGTCGAAGACTTCCTTAAGAACTTCATGGATGATTTTTCTATTTTTGGTAATGACTTTGACAGCTGTCTCGGCAATTTAGAGAAGGTGTTGGCAAGATGTGAAGAAAGTAATTTAGTCATCAATTGAGAGAAGTGCCATTTTATGGTAGTTGAAGGAATAGTGCTCAGCCACAAGATTTCATCCAAGGGAATTGAAGTAGACAAAGCCAAGGTGGATGTGATCGAGAGATTACCCCCACCAAGTTTGGTTAAAGGAATTCGAAGCTTTCTTGGACATGCAGGTTTTTACAGGAGGTTCATTCATAATTTTTCTAAAATCACTAAACCCTTGTGCAATTTGCTTGAACAGGATAAAGTCTTCAATTTTGATGATTCTTGCACCCAAGCATTCGAAACCCTAAAGGAAAAGCTTGCCTCGGCACCCATTGTCGTTCCACCAGATTGGACGCTACCTTTTGAGCTCATGTGTGATGCAAGTGATTTCGCGGTAGGAGCAGTCCTAGGCCAACGCACAAGTAGGACCTTCCATGTGATATACTACGCTAGTAAAACTCTTAATAGTGCTCAAGTGAATCACACAACATCGAAGAAAGAGTTACTAGCTGTAGTTTTCGCATTTGACAAGTTCTGATCCTATTTGATTGGTACAAAGGTAATTGTTCATATGGACCATTTAGAAATCAAATATCTATTTGCTAAAAAAGATGCCAAACCTTGTTTGATTCGTTGGATATTAATTTTACATGAATTTGATATTGAAATTTAGGACAGGAAAGGAACAGAAAAACAACTGGCCGATCACTTATCACGTTTAGAATGCAATAGGAAGGAGGACGCGGATCTAGAGATATGCAATACATTCCCGAATGAACAACTTTTAGTTGCCTCGGTAACCATGGACATGCATGCCTCGGAAACCCTCGATGCCTCGGCAACTCTCGACGCCGTAGCAGCCTTTGACGCGCACGCCTCGGCAATTTTAGGAGCAGTCGCCACGGCAGCACATGCCTCAGTAATACCCGGGTATGCATATTTAGTTAATTTCCTTGTTTGTGGTATTTTACCTTATGGCCTTACTCACCAAGGGAAGAAGCGGTTCCGCCATGATGCTAAGCATTACTTTTGGGACGAGCCTCTTTTGTTTAAACAATTTACAGATCAGGTTATACGCCGATGTGTCCCTGAAGAAGAGCAACAGAATGTACTCCGGCAATGCCATTCTTGACCCTATGGAGGATATTTTGGAGGAACTCGTACCGTGGCCAAAGTTTTGCAATCCGGGTTGTATTGGCCAACATTGTACAAAGATGCCCAAAACTTTTACACGCAATGTGATCGTTGCCAGAGGACGGGCAATATCTCTAGACGACATGAGATGCCACTCCAGAACATCATCGAGGTGGAATTGTTCGATGTATGAGGGATCAATTTTATGGGACCTTTCCCATCTTCATTCGGCAACCTCTACATTCTACTTGTCGTCGACTACGTGTCTAAATGGGTTGAGGCAGCTGCAGTTCCCAACAACGATTCCAAGATCGTGCAACGATTCTTGCAGAAAAACATATTTACACGGTTTGGGATGCCGAGAGCAATTATCAGTGACGAAGGCAAGCATTTTGACAACAGACTTATTGCCAAGATGTTGCAACGCTTCGGCATATCACACAAGATCGCCACGGCATATCACCCACAAACCAACGGGCAAGCAGAAATTTCCAACCGGGAATTGAAGGGTATACTGAGAAAGTTATAAACCCCTCTAGGAAGGGTTGGTCATTAAGACTAGATAACGCACTTTGGGCATATCGCACTACATTCAAAACACCCTTAGGTATGTCCCCCATCTGACTTGTCTATGGCAAAACATGTCATCTACCGGTGGAAATCGAACACAAGGCATATTGGGAAATCAAGATCGTGAATATGGATTGGGAAAGTGCTGGACAAAAGCGTTTGTTGGACCTCAACGAGATAGAAGAATTTCGTGCACTCGCCTATAACAATGCACGAATCTACAAGGAGAAAACAAAGAAATGGCATGACAAGAAACTATTGTTGCGGCAATTCATGCCAGGGCAACTAGTTCTCTTATTCAATTCTCGACCTAAACTTTTCCTGGGAAAGCTGAAATCAAGATGGTCGGGACCATTCGAAGTTGTCAAACCATTCTCCCATGGTGCCGTGATAATCAAGTCCAGCACTGACAAACATGAATTCAAAGTTAATGGACAAAGATTGAAGCACTACAATGGTGCCCATGTGGAACGTAACAAAGAAGTTGTTAACTTAGGAGATGCATGAGCATGCTCTCCCTTCGATATTTTATTTTTATTTTTTATTTTTTTTATTATTTTTGGTTTTTTTTTAGTTTTTTTTAACTAATTTTTTTATTATTTCTGATTATTATATTTTTAGGATAGATTTATTTTCTTTTTTTTATCTTTTTAAGTTTAAGAATCCCTTTACACATCTTTATTTAATTTCTTTTATTAGTTTATCTTTAATTTTAATCCTTATTTGATTTGTCTTTGAATTGTAGGAAAAGAGTTCAAGATAAAGAGAAATTTTGATCCAAGAAGGAAAACATCTTCAACAAGGAAATTAATGGGCTGAATCTAAGGCTTATATAAAGCCTCCAACTTACCCTAATTAAACCCCCTTTCCGTCACCCTTCCCCTAAACCGAAACCCTCTTTTTCGTCTTTCCAAAAAATTAATCTCACCCACCATATTTACTACCTATCTTTTCTATAAAACCCATCACCCTTAACCTATTCCTACTTTTCATCTTGCAACTCTTTAGTTTCTTTTATTTTCTTTTATTTTTTTTTACAAAACTCACAACCAAGATCATCTATGGCATCCAAAATTAAATTTTTAGTTTATCCAAGTTCCTCCAAAGAACCAAGATACAAGAAGTTTGCTACACTGGTGGTTCAAGAAAGATTTCACTCCAAGTTCGAAAGCCGGAAGATTTACGAAGAACAAGGCTTTGAATACTCCAACTCTCATCAAGATTTCGGCCTTGAACCATTCATCTTCGAGAGGATTGCACATCAAAAGTGGCAAATCTTTTGCCATCAATCGGAATCGGGTAACATCTCATGGGTAAGAGAATTCTATGCTCACTCACCTAACCCGGATAATCCTTATGTTTTTGTTCGTGACAAGGCCATACTCATAAGCTCCGAAAACGTCAACACCTTTTACGGGCTCTACATTGAGAATGACGAGCATCAAGCCTTTGTTGATCAAATCACGCCCAAGCAACTCGACAAGGTGCTTCAAGAACTCACTCAACCGGGAATTCATTGGAATGACGGTAAATACAAGGGCATGGTAAATCTCCTTCGGCTTCAACTCGAGGCAAAACTATGGAATAAGTTTGTTAAAACTTCTTTAATGCCCACCACACACAATACTACCGTTGATATACCACGTCTTTTGCTCATACATTCTATTTTGCATAATCGCATCATTAACATTGGAAAAATTATTTGTGATGATATTTTTTTATGTAGCTCAAAAGATAAGGTTTTCTTCCCTTGCTTAATTTCTAATCTTTGCAAGGAGATGCATGTTCCAAGTGAGTCAACCGATGAAAAGGCCCTACCAAAGTCCGGTTGGAATCAAGCACAAATCCGAAAGCTAATGGGAGAGGCACCGGAAAAATCCTCAAGGCCTCCAATTGTCGCAGCAACTCCTACCGCCACGGCAATCTCTAATGCCCAAGCACCTAACGCCCGGGCAACTCGGCCATCAACCCCGGGACACTTTGAAACACTCTTGCAACCATTGGCGAGCCACCTAAGGCAAATTGAAGACCGGCAACTAATGTTCATGCGGTACATGAAGGAGCACAGCAATGCCATCACCCAAGTCATCCTAGAAAAGTACCCGGACAATCGCGTGTCGTTCCCAATTATTCTTGTCGAGATCCTTGCCCCAGCAACCAATGAAGCAGTCACCATGGCAACCGCAACAGATGATGCCGCGACAACCTACATCGTGCCTGCACAAGCAGATGCCACGGCAACCAACCCTGAAGATGCCACGGCAACCAAAGCTAAAGACATCCCGGCAACCACTGCAAAAGCCAAAGGTAAAGCACCTATGCTCGAATCAACTCCTACGGAATCATTGTCTGATTTTTCAGATTCAGACGAGTCCTCCATTGCACCAACAAAGATCGCACCAATTGAATCCTCCAAGCGAAAAGCCAATGACATTGATGAAGCGGACGATGATGACAACCCCGTACGAGGATCGATTCCACCACTGGCAACAAGGAAACAACCATCATGTTCAAGCAAGAGAATCAGACACCGACCAAAAGGAAACTAATCATCCACGACAACAAACTCTCAGAGTAAGTCCTCGTTTGCATTTTTCGTTATTTTTATTTAATACATGCATTGAGGACAATGCCTCACTCGAGTTTGAGGGGATTGTTTTTAGTAGTTACCATGTTTAGTTACATTCATCTTAAGTATTACATTTAGGATACATAAATTGCTTGCCATGCCTTTAGTTGGAACAAGAATTGCCTAGATTTGATGAATATCTGATGATGACTTTGCCAATGCACTTAATTGATAGAATTTTTATTCTAGGATAACCATGGAAAAACTTAGAATTTTACTATGATGCTAAATTTGATAAAACACTATTGTGGTTTGATTGATTTAATGAATTCTAGTGAACTTAGGTAGATAATTAAACAAATTGGGGGATTAGAATAAAAATTGGATGAATGCTAGAGGTGCCCGAAATTAGCTCTAGCGTGTGCTAAAAAATTGGTCGCTAGAGGTGCCCAAATTTGGCTCTAGCATGTGCTAAAAAATTGTTCGCTAGAGGTGCTCGAAACCGGCTCTAGTATGTGCTAAAAAAATTGATCACTAGAGGTGCCTGAAACCAGCTCTAGTCGAACAAATTAATTAACTTAAGAAAACTAAAAACAAAACACTAGAGGTGCCCAAAACTGGCTCTAGTTAAAACATGTTAAAAAGAACCCAATGCAGTAATTTGAAAACCTCTTGTTTGCATAGAATCCGAAAAATAAACTTGCACACAACTCCGCACACACTTACAAGCATTATAGTTTGATTCCGAGTAACTCCTAAGTTTTTCGAAAAATGAAAAAACAATCATACTTTGTGCCCCGGTTCTGAGAATTGAAATCAAGTTCAAAGCTAAGTTTGTGATAATTGAAGTCTTGGCAGGTAATTAATAGTTTGCATTGCTTGAGGACAAGCAATAGTTTGCGTTTGGGGGTGTGATAAGTGTTCAAAAGTACTATTTTTCTTACCCTTTTTACTCATATTATTGTTAGACTTAGGCTCATATTAGTTTCATAATTAGCCATTCATGCATTAATCCATGTTTCCTTCCATCGTTGAGCTTGATTACATAACTTGGTAGTTTTTGTGGGAAAAGATGCTGCTTTGGTGTGTTTTGTATGTATGTGCAGGATCACTTGCCAAAGCAAGGCTAGAGCTAGTTGTCAGGGCAATGCATGAAGGAGATGCCGAGCTAGTTGCCAGGGCAATATATGAAGGAGACGTCCAGCCAGTTGCCAGGGCAATTGTCGACAAAGAATAAGGTGATATGGTAGTCGAAATTGATGACTAGACAAGCCCAAGATGACGTGGAGCAAAGCTAAATCCCAAAGGAGTTTGATTTCCATGAAGAGATTAAAGAAGAATTAAATTCCAATAAGATAAGAGAAGTTCTAGAAGGAATATAATTATAATAAAGAATTATATTCTTTAAAGATAATTTAATTCCAACTTAATTTCCTCCTCAAAGAAGGACTTTGACCTAGCCCTATAAAATTGAGGTCATGCCGTCAACTCCAGAGAGAGAGAGATATGAGAGAATTTTTGACAAGCATCTAGGGCAAGGAGGATTTCGACAAGCTTCATCCTTCATCTTTTTCTTTCTTGTTCAATTAGGTTCATACTAGGGATTATTTATCTTGTGTTTTTATGGAACCTAGCCATAAACTAAATCTATTTGGATAAGGTTATTGTGTCTTGTGGTTGTGAGAAACTATTGGATTTTGTTTAGGTAATAAGAGTTTGCACTTTTCTATTCAAGGTTTATTCATTCTTGGTTCTTATTCTTGTTTGTTATTGAATTGGGAGAGGATCTCGTAACTTCATCTATTTATCTAATATCGGGAGAGTTAGATTCAAGAAACGAATGAATATGATCTTTATTCAATCTATTGATGGTGAAGATTAATCTGGCTTAGGAATAAGTTAAGGATTTCAACGGCTAAGAGGAGCGCAAGATTGGTTGTTGTTCACCCTTAATTCACGCAGGGATGTATTATCAAGGCATGCACAAGTAGCTAGAATTTCGACTTAGGGATAAGAAGAAACCATTGAAGAACGCTCTGCCGAACCTTGAAGGTTGCTGCTCAGATGCCCAAGTAGTTTCCCAACTAGTCGCCCAGGCAACCATCGATTAGTTGCCAAGGCAACCCCGTTGTGCAAGTTGCCACGGCAACTGAGTTGCCCGTGCACTCTTTTACCAAGACGATCCAATCGGCTATCACACCTCAACTCACGATAACCTGGCCTATCTCTCTCATTTGATCTCATTTATTCTTTTACTTTATTGCCTTCTAGTTTAGTTATTAGTTAAACTCCTATAATCTTCTATTTGTGTTTTTACTTTTTACAGTGCAAGAGACTAGATTCTTGAAGTGGCACCAATCCCTGTGGAGAGGATATCTTTTATACTATAACTTGCAACGTGTATACTTGCACAATTGCGTAGCACTTATTACGTGCAAAAATATGCTTTGTTGGAATGCCTACATATCTATGTTGCTTTGAATGCTTAAATGCATACGTTTTGATGGAATACCTTGTGTATATATGAATATGTTTGGTTGGAGTACTCATGTATATATATGCCTATGTCTTGTTCGAATACCTTGTGTATATATGTATATGTTTCGTTTGTGTACTCATGTATATATGCCTATGTCTTGTTTGAATACCTTGTGTATATATGAATATGTTTGGTTGGAGTACTCATGTTTATATATGCCTATGTCTTGTTTGAATACCTTGTGTATAATTGTATATGTTTGGTTTGAGTACTCATGTATATATATACCTATGTCTTGTTCAAATACCTTGTGTATATATGTATATGTTTGGTTTGAGTACTCATGTATATATGCCTATGTCTTGTTCGAATACCTTGTGTATATATGAATATGTTTGTTTGGAGTACTCATGTATATATATGCTTATGTCTTGTTCGAATACCTTGTGTATATATGTATATGTTTGGTTTGAGTACTCATGTATATATATATATGCTTGTGTCTTGTTCGAATACCTTGTGTATATATGAATATGTATGGTTGGAATACTCATGTATATATATGCCTATGTCTTGTTCGAATACATTGTGTATATATGTATATGTTTGGTTTGAGTACTCATGTATATATGCCTATGTCTTGCTCGAATACCTTGTGTATATATGAATTTGTTTGGTTGGAGTACTCATGTATATATATGCCTCTGTCTTGTTCAAATACCTTGTGTATATATGTATATGTTTGGTTTGAGTACTCATGTATATATGCCTATGTCTTGTTCGAGTATCTTGTGTACATATGAATATGTTTGGTTGGAGTACTCATGTATATATGCCTATGTCTTGTTTGAATACCTTGTGTGTATATATATATATGTTTGACTTGACCACCCATATATATATGCCTATGCCTTATTCGAATATCATGTGTATATATATGTATATGTTTTGTCCGAGTATCATGTATATATGTAAATTCCCAGGATGAATATCCTTGTATGTAAGTGAATGTTGATTCGAACGACATGTTCTAAAATGGCTAATTCTCTTGTCCAAGCTTAGAATTTTATATGATTCATAGACTTTGGAGAAAGGGATAGATTATGGTTTCCTGATTTTATTTGCTTTAAGCTACCTCACTAAGCAATTGCTTACTCTATTCCTTCATTACATTTCAGGGTAAATGTGTCTTCAGTTTTCTCCTAAGCCTGGACGTGATCACAAGGATCCATAAGTATGATTTGAAATAATACCTTTAGAACCCCTAGATGGTGGCACATAGTTGTTAAGCATGCATAGTGAATTTAGATCCCATTTTGACTACATATGTTTATAAGCTTTATAAGTATTCAAAGCTTTGTAATAGGCCTTTAATTATTTCATAGTTGCTTGCTATATGAGTTATAATAGTTAGTATGTTTGTATGGTTGTTTAAATATCTATATGTGCCTTAAGTTGTTAGACCACCTTGTTGTCATGCGTGTATGTGTGCTGATATATATATATTATCATGTGTTAAACCTTAAAAAGGTATGACTAGATTGATGGTTAAAATAAGCAATTGGTAGTATGTCAGTGAATACGTATATGGTATTGCTATGTAAAAGTTATATGTGTTGGAGTATGCCCAAAGACTAATTATGAGATGGTTGTAAAAGACATACTTATTTTATCTTGTTTATTAATAAAAAGTCATTATTATTATTTCAGTCTTATTTTGTGTATCTATAAATAAACTGAATTATAATAAAGTCCTTAGAATAATATAGTTATTCTTAAATGTCCTTAGTCAGGAATTATTGTGGGCTTGGACAACAATAATGTATTAAGACTAGTATGTAGTTGATTGATGACAAAGTGTTGTCATTGACATGGAGATGTCAAAATCAATTCATAAGTATGTGTTAGGGAATGACATACTGGACTGACCCGCTATGAGCATGTTTCTTGGATTATTATGTGACAGTCACAACATTGCTAATGGTGATAACTACATGTATGATCCTCATACTTGATATCATCTTTATTTCAACATCGTGAGTGACATATTTTGATACGGCCAAACGTGTGTCGTAACTGACTACACTATAAAGATTGATATTGGATATGTCACAATCCATGTAGCGAAATATGGTTGATCAAGATAGAATTTGTCCCTCCTACATAATAAGAGTAATATCATAGGCCACTCGATTAAGTGAGACTAGAAAATGCATGACCATGATCAAATAAATTGATATGGGATATCATAGTTATTCGTTTATAATAGTCTACTCAAGATATCAAGAAACATTAGATGGACTATACAAGTCTGACTAATCCATGACTTGTGTCTGATCTATATATGAGGACAAAAAGATTAAATACGTAAAAGAAGTTAATCACAAAAAAAGGTTAAATCGAACCATGATTTCATGTAACATAGGTAGCAATGATGTATTGCTAGATGCCACTCATTGCTTATAATATTAGAATTGTTTTGGATATTATTGCTAACATTACATGAACCTACAAGGGTCACACCCTATGATTGAAACGAACAAACATCGACTAGATAGCAGTCTACAAACTTGTTGTACACGAAATTAGGGACTAACCGAAATTGTTATAATTATTGTAATTATGTATAATTTCGTTTTTATATATATTTTGATATTTGATAAGTTATTGTAATTATCAAATACTATTAATATGTATATCTCTAAAAGAAACCTAATTAAAGTAGAATCAGATTCTACATATTTAATTATATTCGGTTAAATATATTGTATATTTAAAGAATCCGAATTTACTTAGAATTAGGTTTTTAATACTATATAAAGTTATAAGGTCTAGCGGCCAACACATGTTTTTCGAAAATCCCCTCTAACAGTTAGAGAAGAGAAAAATTGTTCATTTTATTCGGGTGGACTGCGTAGAGGTTAGAACGCTGCTATGATGGCTTGGATTTGATTTGGATTCTCCTATACTCGCTTTGGAATTCTAGATTACTTGAGGTAATTTTTCATCCTTTGTCACCCCGAATTCATCCCTTGTACATGGATCACTGGTGGATTATGCCGAATAATTTTTCCACTGTGCCATGGGGTGTACCGATGTTTCTCAACAATATGTAACTAGATATGATTGGTTCAAGCTTTGAAATAACTTTGATCTTAGTATTTGAATGTAACTATCACCTTTTTGTTAATGGTCTATTATGCCTCATGATTGCTTGTTGGTTAAGCTATGTTAGATATGTTGTTCAAATGATTACTTGTTAGTTAAGCTATGTTTGACATGATGGTCGAATACTTGTTACCATGGATACATGTTTGGTTGTGATATGTGATGCTTAGATGGTAATCTTGGATAATAAGTTTGAATTTTAAATAATACAATATGTAAGCTTAAAGATCATTAAACAATGGTTTACGGTTATCTTGAATGATCTTAAATATTGATCGATATGTCTTGGAAATGGTTAGAGGTATCCAAGTTTGTAATTGATCTAAGATTAATAATGTGTATGAATGAAAATAAATCTTATGTGATAGTAGAAATATGTAATAAACTTTGTGATCTGAAATACATAATATATAAGGGCATGCTATGAACTAGTGGTTGAAGTGTATTGCTTAATGTATGTATATTTGGTTGTACATGATTTAAGGTTGAAGTTAGACCTATGAAATATTTAAAAAGTTTTAAGTTACTCTGTCTTTTGAAACCATGTTTAGTTTTTATATTAAGTTTATCAAGAATGTTTGTATGTTTGTTTAGTAACATGTCCTAAGCCAGTTTATTTCCTAGACCGGGTATGGATGTTACATTTATTGGTATCAGATCCTAGGTTTAGTCGATTCTCAGACTAAATAGGAACTCGTTGCATCATTATAAGTTATTGTGTCACCTAGGAGTTAAATCTGATAAGTACTTGTGATCAATGTCTAATAAAAGCTCTCTTTTATACATTATTAACCTTTAGAAACGTTTGGGACACATCATAGTCGGGTTTGTATGAGCTCGGTTTGCTCTTCCAATGGAGGAGGAAGTGTAAGAATGAACCAAGAACAGCAAAATTCTCAGAATGCTACTAGCAACAACAAAAAGCTCCTCCAAATTATCATGTTCAGAAAGAAAGTCTCCTTAAATCATGTATAACGAAAATTCTCAAAATGTTCAGCAAGATTGTGTGTTTGCTGCTATATCAGAAGTTGATAAGACTAAATTCACCCTTGAATCTATCTTAACCATTTCTAAATTCCCTGACGTATTTCTTGAAAAACTTCTAGGATTACCTCCAACCTTAGAAGTGAAGTTCCAATTTGAAGTTTAATCTAGATCCAACTTAGTTCCATCACTCTCAATCAGATGGCTTGATACAATTTAAAGAACTCAAGAATTAGTTGCAAGATTTACAAGATAAAGGCTTCATCAGGTTTAGCTCATGTCCTTGGGGAGCCCTGGTGTTATTGTTAAGAAGAAAGATAGATCGATGAAGCTTTGCATCGACTATCGCCAATAGAGCAAGCTTACCATCAAGAACAAGTACTTGTTACTGAGAATTGAAGATTGGTATGATCAATTTAAGGATGCTACAGTACTCTTCAAGAACGAACTCCTATCATGATACTATCAGATGAAGATTAAAGAATTAGATGTTCCTAAGACTGTACTCAGAACTCGATATGGTCACTATGAGCTTCTTGTAATGTCTTTCGGCTTAACAAATGTGTCAACTACATTCATGCACCTTTTCAGGTTATTGAGAGAATTGGCCCTATAGCTTATCGTCTAGCTCTCCCGAAGGAATTTGACAAGATATACATGTATTCCATGTTTCTATTCTTCACAAATATCGGCATAACAAATGTATTCCATGTTTCTATTCTTCACAAATATCGATACGGATTTCTTTTAACGGGAGGAGAATTGTAATACCCCAAAACTAGGCTTAGAAGAATGTTACCACTTTTTATTCCTAAGAAATTTATCATAATGTGCAATAAGGTAGCTAATTTAAAAGCATAGGACCAAAAAGAGAGAAATAAATGAAAGGATTCTCAAATACAAAGGATTAAACCGATTAATGTCTTAATATTTGAGATTGCATGCAAAAAGGAAAAATCTTAAGGACTTGTATATGTGTCACGTGCAAGAGAATGCATGTGTTGAGGGATTTCGGTGGTGGGAAGAGAGATAATCAAAAATCTTGTTGTCATCTTCTTCATCCTTTGAACCGAAACCATTAGAGAGAAAGAGAGTTGAGACAAAGCTTGCTTGAGGTTTTGCTTATCCTACATTCTTACTTGAATCTTGTTCGAGTATGCTTGGGAGAAAGGTAATTGCTTTGTCCTTTCCCTTATTCATGTGAATGTATACCAAATTTGTATATATGTATTTTAGATCATGAGAATGATTAGAAGTATTAAGGACTTTGTAATTAATAAAAAGGGACATGGATAATATGTTAACGTTTGTTCGAATAATTCCTTATTGGTTGTGGATTTGATGCCTGAGTTTGTTTTGGATGTCAATGCTTGGTTAAAATACATTGAGGACTGCATTGAGTGTTGTATATATATATATATATATATATATGTTGGACTGTTTTGAGTACATTGGAAGCATGCTGGACTATTTGAGTTATATATGTGTTCCTATATAAAATGGTGTTGTCTTGAATGTAAAATGGAATATATGGACTGTTTTAAATAAATTAAAATAGGGGATTGTTCTGTATGTATTTAGGGACTTTTTTGCACAATTAGGGTCTGTTTTGAATGCTTATGAACATAGTGGACTACCTTGAATATTTATACGTGTGTATGATTGTGTATTGGAACTGTTTTTACATCGAGATGAAGGCTAATGGATTATTCTGAATGTATCTAAATAAAGTTGAGACTGTTTTGAGCTATAGAAAAGATGAATACAAGTGTATGGGACTGTTATGAATGTGTATAAACAATAATGGACTGTTTTGACGAAGTATATGTGTATATATGAATTTAGGACTATTTTGCATGTATAAGAACAATTTTAGGTTGTTTGTATATATATTTGTGAACACATGTAATTAGGGACTGTTTTGGACACTTGTACATATCATGGACTGTCTTGTGTTTATATGATTATATACATACGTATTTTGGGCTGTTTTAGTATATAGGAAAGTATGATTTTGTTTATAGTATAATGGAATGGGTTTTAATGGGTATCATACTTGTTGTTGTGTTAGACCACAAACTAGCTAATGACACAAGGACTAATTCTCGTAAAATTGTAGAAAAGCAAAAAGGAATCGTGATTCAGAAGCGTACTTAGTTTGGGTTAATCTGTGAGTGTACTTTAAAGTCTCATGATGGGCTATTAACCTTCCCAAGCATTTCTTGTTGTTTTAACTATGTTACTTTACCTTCAATTATATCTTGCATAAGCAAGCTTGAACTTGAGGTAAGTACCTAATTGTTAGGTATGATGTGTTATGTAATCCTTGTTTCAATGATATGCTTGTAGTAAGATCTATGTATGTTTGTTAAGCAACCTTCGTTGTGTTATCATTCGACTAAAGAAAATAGGTTGTGAATTGAGAACTATGTATATGAACTATATACGCACTTGAAATGAATAACAATAAACCATGTTCACTCGATGCCTTGATTATGGTTGAATATGTTTGAGATGCTACGAAATGCATACCTTGTTCGAATGAAACATGTGGTTGAACTTGTGGATATGCTATGAAATAAGCCTTGATGGCATGATAGCAAGAATGTGGAGCAATGCTCATTTTTATAAGAATATAACAAGTTCATGAGTATATGAGTAAGGAGCTAAGCTCAACCTTGATTCTAACAAGATAAGATTATGTGAAAAGCCTTTGTTTCGAGTCAATCATAGGTATAGTTGGCATGCCATAGAGTCTATAGAGCTCATGTTTTAGGGTGGACTACGGTCCTGAACTTCGGTCCTTATTTCGCGACAGTAAAAGGGAAGTGTTGTGGTCACTTGGCAACAGTATGAGGGATTGACCAGTACTATCAGTACCTTTTTGTTGGCGATAGTTGGTTGGGGATTCGTGTACCTAGGTTGTTACTTGATTATCAAGGCTATGTTAAAGACAAATAATGAACTTGCTACTAAGTTAATGAATAATTCTAATACCTTTTGTGATAAATATTTATGCCTACAATATGCTATGTTTTTTATCTTATATGACAAGTAACACTTGATCATGACATGCTATGTTTGATAACTTGTTTGATAAGTAGTAGATAAGTAACTTATGTATTGATTCGCTATATTAAAGAGAAACCTTAAAAGTTTATAAGTTAAATCAATGAATTATTGAAATAACTTGCATAACAAGTAATATGTATCTAATGATTAATGAATATATTTTTGGGTGAATAGATATGCTTTGTTGGAATACCTACATATCTAAGTTGCTTTGAATGCTTAAATGCATGTGTTTTGATCGAATACCTTGTGTATATATGAATATCTTTGGTTGGAGTACTCATGTATAGATGTGCCTATGTCTTGTTCGAATACCTTGCGTATATATGTATATGTTTGGTTTTAGTACTCATGTATATATGCCTATTTCTTGTTCAAATACCTTGTGTATATATGAATATGTTTGGTTGGAGTACTCATTTATATATATATTCCTATGTCTTGTTCGGATACCTTGTGTATAATTGTATATGTTTGGTTTGAGTACTCATGTATATATATGCCTATGTCTTGTTTGAATACCTTGTGTATATATGTATATTTTTTGTTTGAGTACTCATGTATATATGCATATGTCTTGTTCGAATACCTTGTGTATATATGAATATGTTCGGTTGGAGTACTTATGTATATATGCATATGTCTTGTTCCAATACCTTGTGTATATTTGTATATGTTTGACTTGATCACCCATATATATATATGCTTATGCCTTATTTGAATATCATGTGTATATATATGTATATGTTTTGTCCGAGTATCATGTATATATGTAAATACCCTGCATGAATACCCTTGTATGTAAGTGAATGTTGGTTCAAATGACTTGTTCTAAAATGGCTAATTCTCTTGTCGATGCTTAGAATTTTATATGATTAATAGACTTTGGTGAAAGGAATATATTATGGTTTCCTGCTTTTATTTGCTTTAAGCTACCTCACTAAGCAATTGCTTACTCTATTTCTTCGTTACATTTTAGGGTAAATGTGTTGTTGGTTTTCTCCTGGGCTTGGACGTGATCACAAGGATCCATAAGTATGGTTTGAAATAATACCTTTAGAACTCCTAGATGGTGGCACATAGTTGTTAAGTATGTATAGTGCATTTAGTTCCCATTTTGACTACATATGTTATAAGCTTTATAAGTATTCAAAGCTTTGTAATGGGCCTTTAATTATTTCATAGTTGCTTGCTATATGAGTTATAATAATTAGTATGTTTGTATGGTTGTTTAAATATCTATATGTGCCTTAAGTTGTTAGACCACCTTGTTGTCATGCGTGTATGTGGGATGATATATATATATATATTTATCATGTGTTAAACCCTAAAAAGGTAGTGTAGTTCGTATGATTAGATTGAGGGTTAAAATAAGCAATTAGTAGTATGTCAACGAATACGTATATGGTATTGCTTTGCAAAAGTTATATGTAACTGGATATGATTGGTTCAAGCTTTGAAATAACTTTGATCTTAGTATTTGAACATAACTATCACATTTTTGTAAATGGTCTATTGTGCCTCATGATTGCTTGTTGGTTAAGCTATGTTAGCTATGTTGTTCGAATGATTGCTTGTTAGTTAAGCTATGTTAGACATGATGTTCAAATACTTGTTACCATGGTTACTTGTTTTCTTGTGATATGTGATGCTTAGATGGTATTCTTGGATAATAAGTTTGAATTTTAAATAATACAACATGTAAGCTTAAAGATCAAACAATGGTTTACGGTTATCTTGAACGATCATAAACATTGAACGATGTGCCTTTGAAATGGTTAGAGGTATGAAAGTTTGTAATTGATCTAAGATTAATAATGTGTATAATTGAAAAGAAATCTTATATGATAGTAGAAATATGTAATAAACTTTGTGATCTGAAGTACATAAAATATAAGGGCATGCTACAAACTAGTGGTTGAAGTGTATTGCTTAATGTATGTATATTTGATTGTACATGATTTAAGGTTGATGTTAGACCTATGAAATATTTAAAAAGTTTTAAATTACTCTGTCTTTTGAAAGCATGTTTAGTTGTTTGTATTAAGTTTATCAAGAATGTTTGTATGTTTGTTTAGTAACACGTTCTAAGCCGGTTTATTTCCTAGATTGGGTAGGGGTGTTACAGATAGGCCTAGTAATAAGTCTACCATAGGAACTAAATGGATTTTAAGAAACAAACTATATGAGAGTGGTAACATAGTGACGAACAAGGCTAGACTTGTTGCTCAAGGTTACACTCAAGAAGAAAGAGTCGATTTTGAAGAAACCTAAGCACTTGTAGCTAGAATGGAAACTATTAGGATGCTTCTTGCATTTGCATGTTATCATGAATTCAAGCCTTTTCAAATGGATGTAAAAAGTGTTTTTCAAAATGTTTTTATTAATGAAGTAGTGTATGTAGAACAACCACCCGGTTTTGAAGATCCAAAATATTCAAACCATGTTTTTAAACTTTCAAAAGCTTTATATGGTTTGAAACAAGCTCCTAGAGCTTGGTATGAAAGGTTGAAAAGTTTTTTAATTAAAAAAGGTTTCGACAAAGGAAATGTGGATACTACACTCTTTATTAAAACAAATGGCAAATACATTTTAGTAGTTCAAATTTATGTTGATGATATAATTTTGGTTCTATTAATGAATTGTTTTGCCAAGATTTTATTAAATGCAAGGTGAGTTTGAAATGAGCATGATGGATGAGCTCTCATTCTTTTTGGGACTCCAAATCAAACAAAGGAAGGATGGCATCTTTATCAATCAAGCTAAGTACATCAAGGACATACTCAAGAAGTTTGGCTTGGAGAATGTGAAACCTCAAGCCACACCAATGAGCTCTTCTACAAAGCTTGACAAAGATGAATGAGGTAAGTGTGTTGATATAAAGCTTTATCACTCTACGATTGGATCTTTCCTTTATCATACCGTATGTAGACCGGATATCATGTTTAGTGTTTACTTGTGTGCTAGATTTCAAGTTGTTCCTAGAGAATCACACCTTATAGCCGTTAAGAGAATCTTTAGATACCTTAGAGACACACCTTGTTTAGGCCTTTGGTATCCTAGAGATTCCTCCTTTGATTTGCATGCTTATTCGGATGCAAATTATGGAGGTTGTAAGATAGATAGAAAAAGTACCTCCGGTACTTGTCAATTCCTAGGTAGTATGCTCATATCTTGGTTCTCTAAGAAACAAAATAGTGTAGCATTATCTACCACCGAAGCGAAATATATATCGGCCGGAAGTTGTTGTGCTCAAGTTATTTGGATGAAGCAAGAACTTTTAGATTATGGAATTGATGTAGGTATCATTCCTCTTAAGTGTGACAACACTAGTGCCATATGTCTCACTAAGAATCTCATTCAACATTCTAGAACCAAGCACATAGAGATAAGACATCATTTCATTAGAGATCATGCCTTGAAAAATGATGTTGTTCTAGAATATGTAGATACCTTGAATCAATTAACGGATGTCTTTACCAAACCTTTAGACAAAGAGCGTTTTTGGTCTCTTAAGAGAGAGTTAGGTTTAATTAGTTTTTCTTGAGCCTTAGAGCCTTTTTGGTCTTAAAATTTTGCTTGAATTTGGATGATTGCTTTGCTTATGTATTTTTTTGCTCCTATATGAATCTATGCTTGTTACTAGGGGAGTATGCATATGTTTTAACTCATACATGATGTTCATATATCATTTGCATGCATTTCGATTCGATTAAGTTTGAACTTTTGAGCACCTTGCAGCCAAAAATGACATTTTTGGCTCAGGGGTATCGATACGAGGTAACGAGTATTGGTACGGGTATCATGAGACAGTTTCGGTACAGGTTGACCTGTACCAGTACGGTGTTGCATATCGAAACGACTAAAAACCATTTCAGTACGGTGTTACGATACGCACAGATGGCGTATTGATATGTGTAGCTGCGGAGAGTTAAATGGGCATTAAAAGAGGGTTTCCAACTTTAAATCAAACTCTACTTTTCTCTTAAATCCTAAATACATTTTTCACCTATATAAATCCATCCAAACCCTTTAATTTTTCACAAATCATCAAAATCTTTTGTGGGCTTTTGGGTTATTCATCAAACCCTAGCAAAATCATCAAGATTTGTGCATCATCATCTCCTCATTCATCCATAATCTCATACTCAAGGTATAAACTTCTTTTCTTTATTTTTTTTTAATTTTGTTCTTATTTTTACATTGTTTCGTTTCTAATTTATATATTTAGTATGTATATGAACTGTTTTTCAAAAAATTTGTAAAAACTTTTTCAAATCTAAAATTTTTTCGTTCGAATATAAAATTATATCATATATTTTTCAACTATGTTTTTCAATTTTCTTTTTACCAAAAATTATTTTTATACTTGTATTCGATTTTAAACTATATGATATAGTTTTTTTAATACCTTGATCATTAGATTGTTCATTGGATCTAATGTGATGATTTATACATACATTTTTTTGTGTGGTTTGATTTTGATTTTAGGTCTTGTTATGACTCTTAAGAAAAGACAAAGAAAATATATGGCATTTAGTTCCAATCCTCCTAATCAAAATCTCGAAATTCATGGTAATAGACTCAATCTCACCCATATTTTCCCAAATTGTTTTAATGAGCCAAGATTTCCAAATGCTATGGATTGTTTTAAACATTATCAAGGTTTTAAAATCCTCCGTGAGTGTATTTTTTTGATCCCATTTTTATCTTCCAAAAGATTTCAATTTAAATATCTTGAGTTGATGCAACAATGGAAGTTCATGCAATTTTTAGCCTTACCCAGGATCTTATACTGAAACCTTGTTTTGATTTTTTACTCCAATGTCTGGTGTGTTTATAATCAAGATAGATTTGAAGTTGTTGCTATCGGATCTTATCTTATGGGTAAAAAGTTTCAAATTGATTCTTCGGTTTTAGCAAATTTTTTGGGTTTTGAGGATGTGGGAGTTGATAATGAGGACTCGTTGGACATGTTCTTGGTGGCTCTGTGACCGTGCTTGATGCTCACGATCGCATCCTTCACTTGGTGGTTTTGCCCATCCGGTGGAAAATTCTCAACGATCCGCCAAGTCGACGACTTTTGGATTCATTGCTTCCGTGAGGGTAAGGGACCAAACCTTGCTCAAATCATGTTTACCGAGATTGTCTTCCTTGTGCAAAACCTCCATACAACTCTTGTCTCATCCTTCACCTATGGCACCGATTTGAGCTATTTGTTTCACAAGATTGGAATTAATTGTTCTCATGATGTTGCTGAACCTCTCACTGATCCTATTGATGAGCGTTCTCTCCACCGAGCAAAGTTTTCATACTACTATGGAGAATGGATCCAAGGTGCGGATCTTCCTCAAGGCGTTCAACCCGATTCGGTGGCGGCTCCTAAGCGGTTTCATTTCAAGAAGCTCTGGTACCCCAAACTTCTCTTGATGCTCTTATG
Source organism: Hibiscus mutabilis (assembly GCA_019671005.1). Taxonomy (NCBI): domain Eukaryota; kingdom Viridiplantae; phylum Streptophyta; class Magnoliopsida; order Malvales; family Malvaceae; genus Hibiscus; species Hibiscus mutabilis. The sequence continues at coordinate 33,873,657 of CM033721.1, forward strand.
GCTTATCTCAATGGGAAGTTTGCATCTTTGGACACTACCATGACCTCCAATTCTGCCGCTATTGACACTTGTTTTACATCTTTGGAGGAGAGAGTTACTTCTATTGAAAATCGCCAAGCTTCGATGGATTTATCTCTTACCGCCTTTCATGGGGAGTGACGACAATCTCTTGGAACCCATGCAAATGATAAAGATGAGGATGAAGATGCTCCTTAGGCTCTTGCATCTCGTGACATATCATATCATATTAGGATTAGTTTTATGCACCTATGTCTTCATGTTATGAACTCTTATGCTTTGGTTTATTTCCTTTGATTTATGTTTTTAGGAATTAAGTTAGATTTTATTTTGTTGCTTTAAACTATGCTTTGAATTTCAATGAATATCTATGTTGTTTCCTTTAATGTTTGGAGTACCTTTAATGTTTATATCTTGCTTTATTTATATCCTATTGATTTTGATCTAACAAAAAGGGGAGAAGTAAAGAGCACTTATAAATTTTTCAAAAATACATCTTTTAGTCTTAGAGAAAGGGGGAGTATTTTAAACCTACTTAAAAATTTACTTTGGTTTTGTTATATCAAAAAGGGGGAGATTGTAAAACCTATATTTGATTTTTATATAACAAAGAGTTTAAGGACCAATTTGTAAAATTGGATAAATTTTTAAGTATTCAAAAGTCTCACAAAATGACAAGGATTTGAACCTAAAATTGTTTATAAGTTAAAAACTTAAAAACTCAAAATTTCCTAAGTGTTTTCGTACTCAAATAACCAAAAACACTTCAATGTATCGATACGCTTCTTTGTGTTTCGATGCGGCTTTCATCTGGGTTTGTGTTTTTAGTTATAAGTATCGATACGGCCTTCACCATATCGATACAGGGTGTTGAAATTTTTAAATCTTTACATTTAATTTTATTACCGTTGCCTTGTCAGTTATCGGAATCAACAATCTTTAAATTCCAGTTAACCCATATCGATACGCCCTTTAGGCATACCGATGCGTTTTCAATAGACCTTTTTCTTAGATTCCAATGAGCAAAAATTGTACCGATACGGCCTATGCATATCGATACACCCCTGATTTTACACTATTCCGTTTCGATGTGCCTTAAAGCATATCTATACGCCTTTGTACAATGGCTCTTTCTTTTTTTTAACAAGTACTGATACAGATGTTCATGTACCGATACGGTTGGTCACCAAACAGCATTTATTGCATGAAAATGGTCCCCAACAGCTATATTGATGATTTCAACCACCCAAATGGTTAGAAATCAATGAGGGGATATAAAATCAAGTCTCAAAAGCTTCAACAACAAGAAGTCAACAAGTCTAAAACATTCAAGCAAAATTTCAACTTACTTTGAGCCTATTAGAGTCATATCCTTTGTAACCCACTTGTGTTGAGCAAATTTGTAATTATTTATTTCAAGTTGGGTTGAGTGTAAAAGAGAGTGAGTTTGATCAAGCTTTGGGTAGAAAGCTTTGATCTTTGTAATGGTTTCTTCCTAAGCCTAGAAAAGGGGAAGAATTTCTGAGTGAAGTTGTTTGAAATCCTTAGTGTTGAGCTAAGGTAGTGGATGTAGAGCTTGTTAGAAGCTTGAACCACTATAAATTCCTTGTGTCATATTTTTCATTTATCCTTTTGCTTCCCTTCAATTTTTTTATTGACAATTCACCCCTTTTTGGTCAAACCGGGTTGATTAATCATCCCAACAGAAACCAAGCTTGAAAAAAAATGGAGGAATGTGTGGGAGAAGAAAGATGAAGAGAAAACAATGGTCTTGCAATTTCCCTATCCCCACGTGATAGACAAGGAAATAAAGCAGAATCAGCCCACTTTATTCAAAAAGTGGTATATTCACCTTATAAACCCTCAACTTCTATTCTTGCTACTATTTGGTAACCACCCAACCTCATATAGCTTAATTCTCATCTAAAAAGGCCTAAACTTGGCCCAAAAGTTCCAATTACTCAAACCAACACGAAGGTCCATAACTCGTATCAACATCTAATCGTTGACTTGAAAATTCAGGTCGTTACAGGAAACTTAACTTATAAACTAAAGCTGCATGACAATTCTAAAGTCCACTCTATTTTTCATGTCTCACAGCTTAAGAAACAAATAGGCTCGGATCTAGTTCAATCTGAATTACCTGTGGTGGATCCAGATGGCAGCATTAGCAAGGAACCAATGAAGATTGTGGACCGCAGGATTGGGAAGAGGGGCAATAGGGCAGTCACTGAAGTTTGAAGTTTTGGTGGAATGGTCAAACTCATTTCCTGAAGACGCAAATTGAAAAGTTCTTCATTTGCTGAAGTAATAAATTTCTTAGTTTGATCCTTGAGGTCAATGATCATTTTGGAAGGAGGGAGTGATGTAAAAGCCTGAAATACTTTGCTTTTGAAGACCGTTAGAAGTTTTTTGAATTATAGTTATTATTTCACCGTTTTATTAGCTGTTAATTTCGTTTAATGAAACAATGCGTTTAAGGGGCCAATGTAAGTAGATAAAACGTGGTTGTTTTGCCACGGTAGGGTTTAAAGGGTTGAGATGAAGGCGTAATGGGTTATCGATTATCTGAATGAAAAACTCAGCCTTTTCTCCAAATTTCCTATCTCTTCTTTGATCTATTTCTCTTCCTTCTTTTGTTGTTTAAAAATTCTCAAGTTCGATTCGGATCGTAACAATCAGAGGGAGAGAAAGCATAGAAAAATAGAGAAGATACGAACTTCAGAAGAAGATAGACGGATAAGAAAAAATGGCTAAGCATATTTTTCATCTTCTAACTCGTAATTTCAACCTCTTTTACCCAAGTATAAAAAAGTCTATTTTCATTAAACCAAAGCTCAACCCAGATTATTTATAAATAAAATGAGCTTGTAACATCTTTATCTCTATTTTTTTAATTTTTCATATGTTTTCTATGTTTTTTATTTATAAATAAAAATTATGTCTCGTTTACAAAAGGTGTGTGCCTACATCTTGCACTTAAGAGTCTTTGCGCCTCGATGCATCTTGCGCTTTTTAAAACTAAGACCACCAAGCGTTTAGACCAATCGATACATAATTATTTAAATTTAATCAAAATTTTGAACTCGAGACATTAAAATGCAACAATATTAAAAAAATTTTGAATAGTCTTAAGGTGATTACAATGTAGTATATGTTCACATATATTCTTAACCCTTTGACAAAGCATGTACACCTTGCAAACAAAACGATTTGAACTTGAATCTCTTAAGATGAATATCATCTGTTTTTTTAGTAGGACCACTTATTAAGTTCAATATTAAATATTACTTGATTGCAAGTTTTACTATCCTTTTTAGTCAAGGGCATTGTTTTAACAATTGTACCGTATACACGAGACTTAGGTTACTAAGCTTGGTGCAATGTGATGGTTAAGGCCTTTGTCCTTTCTCAGAATGATTTTGATTTGAGTTGGAATCTAAGCCGTTGGCATTTCTCATGTCATTGTTTGGTATCATCAAACCATATGTCAATATTTTCTTCGTGTCATTGGCTATTCTCCTAAGAGACTAATGTTTGATTTCTGTCAAAAAGCATTAAATTTATTTTAGCTTTAATAAACCCTTGAACCAGATGTTTCAGTTTGTAATTAATCGATTCAACCGGTTCCAATTTATGGTTCTTAATCAGTTTGTAATCCTGATGACCTGCCATTTCTCGGCTCCTATAATCATATAAAATACACAAATATTCTTCATAATTTTTTATATGTGATATATTGAGCATAATTGAAGGAATCGAACTTGAACTTGAACTTGAAAATTGATCCACTAATTATTAAAAATTTTGAGTTACTCGAATTTTTATTTTATAACTCAAACTTTATTTAGATTTTTTTCAAGTCCAATTGAATTTTTCGCGTCGAGTCGCCAGAAAATTCAATTTTTCAAGTTAGTTTGAGTTTTGCTCATCCCTATTCTCAAGTATATGTTATATTGAATCTTAACTATTGATATTTGATAAGTTGAATATTTGCATGTTTTTTATATATAAATCCCTATATTTTAATATTCTAATCTATCTCCAAGTCTTTGCTTTTGGAAGTATTTGATATTTCAAGTTTTAGCCTAATTTAAACACTTTAAGAGATTCAATCACACATAGCAGAAGCACTTGGCTTGGAAAAATTTTAATTTGATTTTTTTTTAATTTCCGAGAACTTAAGCCTATTCATCAAAATTTTAAATCTTACTTTTTTTTAAAGGTGAAATTGAGGGATTAAATCTATATTTCATTTTCATTTAAAAGAAAAGAAATGTCAAACTATTTCCAAAACCCCTTGATTTGAAACAATATTTTTATGAAAAATGTCACGTGACGTTGTAAAAGAATATCAGGTGTCTCTAACGTCATCTATTAACAACGTTAGACTTATCAACAACGTTAGACTTATAACGCATGGGACATTTCGGGGACAGAAGTAAAGTATAAGGGACACATTGATCGTTTTAAAACTATAGACACCACACTAACAAAAATAACAAAATATAAGGGCATTTGTGCCATTATCCCTTGTTTAAATAATACCATTTTTACATTAATATTTTTTATATCAATTGATTATTGATCAATTTAGAATCCGAGCAATATTTTAAGGACATCTGATACAATTAGTCGTGCATGAAATGGCTTAACCCCTTATTTATTTGATCCATTTTTTAAAAAAAAATATCAACCCTTTATTTGATCCTTTTGAAAGGTCAATCGCTTCTAAAAGTTAAGCCCCGAAATTCAGCTTTTAGCCAAAATATAAAATCATCTTTTATTCATATAAGAAAGCAATGCAAACAGCATAATCATGTGCTGAATCCAAAGGAAACTAAAACCAAGTCTTTATCTATATGGTCCTCATCCAACAAGTAAGCAACGATCATATTTGTTGGAAGGTAATAACAGATCTTACAGGCGAACGAAAGACCTTCACTTTTCAGGGCATCCAAACTTTGAACCGAAGGCTGAAGCTTAGCACCCTTAGCAATAGCCTGGTTTTCTTCGGCAGTGCCACCCTCTAAGAAAGCTCCAATCACCTTCCCCTCTTTGATCCAGTAAGATCCGAACTTCGCCTTTAGAGATTTCAGGTTGTTGTCACCAAAAATCACTGTATCACCAACATTGTCACCGTAAAATTGCCATGCTAGATCAAAGGAACGAGAATAGAAGTATTGTAGGTAGTCATATTCATCAACTAATTTTCCCTCCTCGCTTGCCTTGATGGCCTGCATAAATTGCGGGAAGTAACATTTAGCCGATGTTTGAGTATATGATCAGATCATAAATGTAGAAGTAGAAAAACTAAGTGAGATAACACACTTACCGCCTGTTCAGCTGATTTTCGGGCATGGTCAACATGCTCAACCCTTCTCAATTCATTATACAACTTCAGAGGAAAAGTGGCTACATCACCCACGGCATATACATCAGGAACACTTGTTTTGAAAAAAGCATCAGTCTGCAATGAAACAAATTATGTTATACAATCACATATCATTCTTTAGAAGGAATTAATGTTTAACGAATAGTACGGAGATGAACGTGGTACAAAATTGAAAAACACTTCAGGTGACTGCAGATTTTAACAGTGCAATGAGAATTTCAAACTACCATTTATAATTGAAAAGGCATTTGAGATTATGTCACTGATGAAACCAACCTTTATTCCACCCTGTTCCTCTTCAACCTGCCCTTTGAATAATGTTGTAAGAGGCCTTCCACCAACACCAACAACGACAATGTCAGCTTCCAGGACTCTTCCATCCTAGAGTTTAACTTCCTTCACCTGAACAGTGTGCAAAATGTATCAGCATTAAAATGATAACAGATTTTCATTCCCATTAAAGATTACCTAAAGATAATTCCTTAGTTACTTACCTCTCCATTTGAGTCGGCAGTGAATCCAACTGCAACTGTTCCCTTTATAATTTTGATCCCTTTATTAGTATAATAATCCTCATAGAAAGCGGCGATGTCTGAGGTGAAAAGCCGGGGCACTGTAAGAACAGTCTTGAAGTTAGAAATCCCCTAGAGGCCAGATTAGTTCCTTCGTAATATATCCTGCTGCCATATATTATTAAATTAAACTGGAAGGCCTACAGTAGGAAATTGACTTACTGCACCATGGTTCAGGGACACCATGCTGACATCAAAATTGTTAATGTTCATTATTGCACCAAGCTCAAGACCAATATAGCCTCCTCCAACAATAACAGCTTTTCCATTCTTCTTAGCTTTGATTGCTTCAACCAACTTATCAGCGTCATCAATTTCTCTCAAGTAAAAGATGTTTTTGGAATCAGCTCCGTGCACGCCAAAATCTGTCAACCTTATAACCTAAAAGAAAAGGTGTGTTAAACTATGCAAGTTTCTATGCCGGACAAGACAAGGAATGTGTTCTGTTAGAAACTTTAACTCACTGTGGAACCAGTTGCAATGATCAAAATTTGATACTTGAATGTTTCTCCAGCTCGTTAACTAGAGTCTTGGCGGGAAGATCTGCTTTCACTATTTCAGTGCTAAGGATCAACTGAATCCCTGCAAGTACCAGAACAGGAAAAATATATCAACGAAGGCCATTTCCAAATCTGAGTTAAATTCCCTTTTAGCAGATCCATTATCTATTGTTTGAGCAATTTTCAAACTCCACGTTGAAAAAAATCTAAGTAGACACCTTTGTTACTAACCTTTTTCCTCGTACCACTCAAGAAGCAATCTTTCTCCGCCGCTTCCAACACAAACATGGAAACCAGGAAGTCTTGCAGCTCCTGCAAAAGAACAAATCACCACATAGATCCAGGAAACAAACAAACCAGAAGGCCAACAAACATGTGGCAGCTAAAAGTATGTGTAGGTTATTACAGGAATATCTTATGTATTTAATTATGTATCTGTTATTTATAGGAAGTTACCTTGTAGTAGGATATCTTTAGGAATATTCTTTAGGTCTATATCTACTGTATTTATTACAGAACATTTAGTTGCCTACTTCTCAATTTTACCTATGTGTATATATTCTGATGATTATTCATCAATAAAGTAAGAGTTTTTCCCTACTATTCTATATGGTATCAGATTAGATCGATCCCTCCCTGACTTACCTTCCCTCTTGATCGATTCAATCTCTCTTCATGAATAACTCAGTTTCAGAAGTTACTTCTCCGCACAGCCCTCGTTCTTCTGATTTTCCTATGTCCGAAACATCCCTTTCCACAATCACATCCTATAAACTCAATGGAAATAATTATCTCCCTTGGTCCCAATCCGTGCGGCTGTATATCACAAGAAGAAGAAAGGCTTCCTATCTCTCAGACTCTGAATTTGTTCTTGATGAGTCTGATCCAGCTTATTCTAACTGGTTGAGTGAAAATACCATAATCATGTCATGGTTGATCAATTCGATGGTTCCCGAGATTGGAGAGAATTTTATGCTCTACAAGACTGTGGCAGAAATCTGGAATGCAGCCAGGGATACTTACTACAAGGAGATCTGACTGTCACACAATATTTTGGAGTCCTCACCAAATGTTGGCAGCAAATTGATTTGTATGAGACTAATGAATGGAAATGTAATGATGATATTGGCTTCTACAATAAACTCAAAAATCAGAGGAGAATTTTCCAATTTCTTTCTGGTCTAAATGGGGAATTTGATGGCGCCAGAGGCAGAATTTTAGCAACAAAACCCCTCCCTCTTGTTCGCAAAGCTTTTTCATAAATTAGGAGGGAGGAGAGCAGGCATTCCCTAATGATTCCACCAGTGGCGGCAACTGATGCGTCTGCTCTTTTCACGCATTCCAACTCTGGAAGTACACAAAAAAGGGGGAGACCTTGGTGCACACATTGCAAAAGGGTTGGGCATGTGTTGGAGGCTGCATGGGAAACCTGCAGATTGGAAACCTCCTAAACCACGAATTCAGAAGGAAGCACATCTTGCTTCTCCTGATTGTTCCTCCAGCAGCTTTAGCAAGTAGCAGATTAAGGAACTTCAGCAGCTTTTTAATCATCCCTCCTCTTCATCTACTCCTACTGCCTTAACAGCTAATGAAGGTACAGTGTGTTCCTTGCCTACAACTAATTCCTTAAATTGGATAGTGGATTCTGGTGCCTCTGACCATATGACAGGGGATTAGTCTCTTCACCACTTTTTGCAAACAAAGATCATCTTCTTCCATCAAGATTGTTGATGGTTCTCTCTCCACAGTGATGGGCAGTGGTTCCATTCGTTTAAATGAAACCCTAGTGCTTTCTGATGCCCTCTATGTTCCCAACATTACTTGTAATTTATTATCTGTGAGTAAATTGGTTAAGGATGCTCACTGTGATGCTCATTTTGGAGTTACTGATTGTGTTTTTCAGGAACATGACTCGAAAATGGTGAGTGGCAGTGCTAGGCTGCATAATGGCTTATATATCCTTGATGGTTTCTCCTCTTCCAGCTCTTCTACTTCCAGTTGCCTTTTGACTTCTGTTTTTTCTTCTAGTTTACTTTCGAATGTTGTTATGCTATGGCACTTTCGATTAGGCCATCTTAATTTCTCTTATCTTGCTAAGTTGTTCCCTAAGCTTTTTATTAATGAGAAACCATCTTCCTTTTCATGTGAAGTGTGTCAAATGGCAAAACATACTCGGCAACCTTATGTTTCTACTACATTTAATCCTACTTCACCCTTTTCTATTATACACAGTGACATTTGGGGCCCTTCTAAAGTTAAGAGTATTTCAGGGTCTAGGTGGTTTGTGTCCTTTATTGATGATTACTCTCGGACTACATGGACTTTTTTGATGAAGGAAAAATCTGAGGTTGATGCAATATTTAGAAATTTTTATCAAATGATCCAAACCCAATTTAACACTCAAATTAAAATAGTTCGGAGTGATAATGGCAGTGAATATCTTAATCAATCCCTTGGGTATTATTTTAAAGAAAAGGGCATTTTTCATCTTACATCTTGTGTCTCCACACCTCAGCAAAATGGTGTGGCTGAGAGAAAAAATAGACACCTTCTAGAAGTCACTCGTTCTCTCTTGTTTTCTGCCCATGCTCCTAAATACCTTTGGGGGGATGCATTACTTACTGCTACCTACCTTATCAATAGAATGCCTAGCAAAACTCTAGGCTTCAAGGTTCCTACTAAAATACTTTTGAACCAATTTCCTCATTTTAAGCCCTTGTCTTCTGTTCTTCCCTTTCGAATCTTTGGATGCACAGCTTTTGTTCATGTGCACAATAACAATCGAGGGAAACTTGATCCTAGGTCTATTCGGTGTGTTTTTATAGGGTACTCATCGAGTCAGAAGGGTTACAAATGTTACTGCCCCACTACAAGGAAAACCTATGTATCTTTTGATGTCACTTTCTTTGGAAATCAACCTTATTTCGTAGGGACTGATATTCAGGGGGAGACATACACAGAACTTCAGTCCTTATACAACCCACAACCTATTGTTACCTTACCTATCCTTGATACTGAACCTCATGTTTCTTCACAACATTTTGTTCCTCTAAATAAAACTGTGATTGTTGCTCCTAATAGCCCAATGGACATACCCTCTCCCCAGTCAAAACCATCTATTCCATATACAACACTTAAAACCATACCACACATATCACCAGATACTGTGACTCCACAACTTGCAGATAAACAACTTAGTGTCTATACAAGGAAAAAAAGACCTTTAACTGATGCTGTTAGTCGGCCTAACACCTGCCAAGAGCTAGTTTTAAGTCTCGTTGCTGAAGAAACAGAAGGTAATATCACTCAAGACCCTGCAACTGTTAATTTGGATGATTTTCCTATTGCTATTCGAAAGGGGGTAAGAAAATGTACCACTCATCTTATTGACAAATTTTTGGCCTATGGAAAGTTATTATGTGGTTTTAAGGCCTTTACAGCTAGTATTGACAGTGTGCAGATTCCTAAGATAGTGGAAGAAGCCTTTGAAAAACCTGAGTGGAGGAAGGCTGTCGAAGAGGAAGTCATAGCATTGCAAAAGAACAACGCCTGGAGTTTGACTAATCTGCCAGAAGGGTAAAAGGCCGTTGGGTGTAAATGGGTCTTTACAGTAAAGCACCATTCAGATGGGAGTATTGAAAGATACAAGGCAAGGCTTGTGGCTAAAGGGTTTACTCAATCATATGGAGTAGACTATCAAGAAACCTTTGTTAAATACCATTCGAGTGCTCCTTTCAGTGGCTGTTAACAAAGACTGGAAGTTGCATCAATTGAACATAAAAAATGCATTCCTAAATGGAAGTCTTGAGGAGGAAGTTTACATGGAAATCCCACCAGGTTTGAAGGAAATAAAGCAACATCGACAGTGTGCAAACTTAACAAATCCTTATATGGATTGAAGCAATCCCCTAGGGCATAGTTTGATAAATTTGCTAAGGCTATGGTAAAAAATTGATTCAAGCAAAGTCAAGCAGATCATACCTTGTTCAAAAAGGCTAAACTCAATGGTAAGATGACTCTCATAATCGTCTATGTTGATGATATGATTATTACTGAGGATGACTTAGAAGAAATAGAGAAACTGAAAATGGCTCTAGCAAAGGAGTTTGAAACCAAAGACTTGGGAAGCCTTAGATACTTCTTGGGAATGGAAGTAGCGAGATCCAAGGAGGGGATAGTTATCAACCAAAGGAAATACATCATGAATCTTCTCACAGAAACTGGAATGCTTGGGTGTAAACCAGCTGAAACCCCAATGGATTCAAATCTGAAATTTAGTAAAAGAGGGGGAAATCCTGTAAATAAAGAATCCTACCAAAGATTAGTTGGAAAACTGATCTATCTCTCACTTACTAGGCTTGATCTTGCATACTCAGTGAGCATAGTTAGCCAACAAATGAGTGATCCTCGAGAAGAACACATGGAAGCAGTTAAAAGGATTTTAAGATACTTAAAGTTTACACCAGGGACTGGACTTATTTTCAGGAAAAATCAAGACAGAACAGTAAAAGTTTACACAGACTCGAGCTGGACAGGTGAACTAACAGATAGAAGATCTGTGAGTGGCTATTTTGCACTCGTATGGGGTAACTTGGTCACATGGAGAAGTAAAAAACAGACTGTGGTGTCTAGAAGCAGCGCAGAGGCAGAATTTAGAGCAATGGCCCTTGGAATTTGTGAAGGAATATGGATTAGAAGACTGCTCACCGAACTGAAGTTGAATGAAAAATCAGAATTCGAGATTCACAGTGACAGCCAATTAGCAATAAGCATTGCTAAGAATCTTGTACAGCACGACAGGACCAAACACATTGAAATAGATAGACACTTTATCTATGATAAGGTTAATAATGGGGAGGTAAAACTTCACTACATTCCTACCAGGAATCAGCTTGCTGATACCTTTACAAAGGCACTTCCAAGAGTAATTTTTGATGAGTTTTTATTCAAACTGGGTGTATACAACATATACACATCAGTTTGAGGGGGAGTGTAGGCTAGTACGGGAATATCCTATGTATTTAATTATGTACCTGTTATTTATAGGAAGTTACCTTGTAGTAGGATATCTTTAGGAATATTCTTTAGGTCTATAGCTACTGTATTTATTATAGAACATTTAGTTGCCTACTTCTCAGTTTTACCTGTGTGTATATATTCTGATGATTATTCATCAATAAAGTAAGAGAGTTTTTCCCTACTATTCTACAGTATGGTTACATCGCATTTAAAGGTGTTAAGAATTTATTTCAAATTTGCAAATTGGTATATAAAAAGCATAGTAGGCTTACCTTCAGGGAAGAGATATGCTTTACTCAGAGCAGGACGTTCATATGGAGCCACCTACACGTATAAGAAAGCAAAAGAAAAGAAGAGGTAGCATACAATATTAATTTTATCCCTTCAAGGGATCAATAAATAACAAAAATAACAGTTAAAAGTTAAAATGAGTGCTTTAATGTAAATGGCAGCGTAGCTGGCCTCTAATATATTAGAACACAGGAATCCCCACAAGGACAGCAGAATGAGAGATTTTCAAAAGCTAAACAGTGTTCTCAAAAGTCAATTAAGTGATGCAATCTTAAAAAAAAAAAAAAAAATGCTCTTGGTATGGTAAAGAGCATACCGCTTCCTTGGAAATAATTGCTAGCTCACCAGGCTGAACTCCCTGCTTGGCAAACTCCCTCGCTGCATATCCCTATAAAGTCCATTTTTCAGGAAAAGGAAGCAAAGGTTAAACAAACCTAAACACCATTTCAAACTTACGCAACACTCTACATAATTATAACAGCAAAAGAAGCATTGGATTATGAAACAAATTGGAAACATGCTTGATTGATTGCCTAATCACGGATTTTCCGAAAATTCATTTCAAGAACTGCATAAAGCTTAAATCAGTTGGGCATTTATCTTCATCCAGTGACTACACGAATAACAACTAACCTAATTTCTAAACCTTCGATTTCGCATTCAATTATTTTTCTTCTTGTTCCGTTAATATTCGTATTTCCTTTTCATTTTTCCCAGCAACGCTAGATCCATATGACTTTAATACATTAACCGATAAATGATAAAATATGAAACACAAAAATAAAATAAAAAAAGGCGAAAGCATGGATAAACATCATAAACTCGAACGAAATTGAAGAAAATGATAAAAGAATTAGAATCGATGAGCGAGAAGTGAACGATGGAACTTACCGCAGCCACACCACCGCCGAGGATGACGTACTTAAAACTCTTCTCCGCCATGGATAAATCAAAAGCTTAGCCTATGCTCTCTCGTTTGTTCAGTGACTTTTCGATCCCTTTTCTTTCTTTCTTTCTTTATTTGTTTTTGCTAATTAACAGGATTTTTTAAAGTACATCATTGAGAACGTGGAATTAGTAGGCTCCTCATTGGCTGAGCCATACATGTATACATGATTTTGCCACGTGGCATCTACAGTGCCGTGCGTTCTGTTTCTGCTGCGGGCCCTTCTTGTATTTTTAATTTTTAGGGTTAATTCCAGCAAAAATCCCTCAAACTAACCAAATTATAAACGGATCACTAATTTCAAAGATTTTTAATTGAGGCCTCAATCTACCTTTATTGTCGAAATCAGGTTCTTCCTCAATTGTTCCATATGTCTGATAAAAAATATTAAAAGAAATGACAGGAAAGTTTTTTTTGAACGATGACATACGCATTTTATTAAATACCATAAAAGATATTACAAATACAATGCATAAAAAAAAAAAAAAATGAGACTAGTCCACTATAATCTCATACAAATGTGCAAAGAAAAGAAACACTCCCATAGAGATTAGGATACCATCAAAACTCAAAAACCTTCATAAATATCATTGTCTCTAGCTAAACGAGACGCTTTGCGGGAATAAAAAGGAGTGGTGAACGAACCAAACTATCAGGCAAATTGCTCTGCTACACAGTTATGATTACATCGGCTAACAAACCATCAAACGAGTAGGGATCAATCTTTTCTATGACCACCGACAGAATTAAATCAGAAAACTAGCATAGTGAGGATCTCTATACAATCACCAAACGACCGCTAATATGCTAAAATCGTGTCAAACGACAGATAAAACGAACCATAAAAGCCAATGAAAAATATGTCACAAAGGCAGAGGAAATGTGTGCCAGATATTTTTATTAAAATAAAAAAACTCAAAGAAAAAAAAACTAAGAACATGACAAATAAAGATATTACAAATACAATGCAACAAAAAAAAAAAAAAAAAACTAGTCCACTATAATCTCATACAAATGTGCAAAGAAAAGAAACACTCCCATAGAGATTAGGATACCATCAAAACTCAAAAACCTTCATAAATATCATTGTCTCTAGCTAAACGAGACGCTTTGCGGGATTAAAAAGGAGTGGTGAACGAACCAAACTATCAGGCAAATTGCTCTGCTACACAGTTATGATTACATCGGCTAACAAACCATCAAACGAGTAGGGATCAATCTTTTCTATGACCACCGACAGAATTAAATCAGAAAACTAGCATCGTGAGGATCTCTATACAATCACCAAACGACCGCTAATATGCTAAAATCATGTCAAACGATAGATAAAATGAACCACAAAAGCCAATGAAAAACATGTCACAAAGGTAGAGGAAACGTGTGCCAGATATTTTTATTAAAATAAAAAAAACTCAAAAGAAAAAAAAACTAAGAACATGACAAATAAAAGTAAGAGAAATAATAAACATCGACGATCGATAACCAACACCTAAATGATTGTCATTTGTTGGCTAAACCAAAAATGAATAAAAGTGCGATTAAATAGTGGAAATGAAGGGACTTATTTAATGCCAGTATCTAGAGGTGGCAAACGGGTCGTTTGAATCGGGTTCGATTCGGGTCATTTCGGTTCAGGTCAAGTTCGATTTTGACTACATTTAGTTCAATTTAGGTCAGATATAGTATGGTTCGGTTTTAATTTGGGTATAGAGTGATTGATGATGGGTATCAAGTCAGATCGGGTCACATCGATTTAGTTACTTTTTGGGTCGATTGATAATGGGTCGGGTATTTTCGGGTCGGTTGATTTCGAGTCAGGTCAAGATCGGTTCAATAGGAGATCGATATGTTTCAGTCGGGTTTTCTGGCCGGATCAATTTTTTAAACACATATATGGCTTTATAAACCCAATATATTTGACTTTATAAAGCCAATATATTTGACTTTTTGGTAGTTGTGCGACTATTCACATCAAATTTATCATTATTTCTTTTAATATCTTTTCTTTATTTTAGGTTGCCTTCGGTTCAGGTTACTTTCGGTTCGGGTCCATTCGGTTCGCTTGAAAATCAGTTCGGGTCCGTTCAGTTGAAAATAAAATCGGGTTCATATCGGCTCAACCAAAAATCAGGTCGGTTTCGATTCGATTTAGTTTGTTCCGAGTTTCGGATCAAGTTTGAATCACCATGTTTAAACCACTTCTACCCGTATCATGGCTTTGAAAACTGGCAATATTATTAGTTTTTTATTATAGTTTAACTCTCGAAACTGAACAATTTGTTGAGACAATGTATAAAAGTGGGTTCATGAGTAGAGAATTGAAGACGCCTTTGATTACCTAGAACCTTTGGTTGAAAATTCACAATCTTGACATTCAAATATTTTGAAAATGTCTACCCTTGAAAATAATAGGTGAAAATATTACCTTAACCAAGATGATCTAAATTTTAGGTTGGTTAGTTTGCTGTGGAGGATCAAAACTTAGGAAAGTAACAGAAATCATGTAATATCAGAGGCGGATCCATAAATTTAAATTTGATAGTTCCTCGACCAGTGTAATAATTTAAAATTAATTTACATAGCAATATATTGATAAGAGGTAATTGTGTAGTGCAAAGAAATATGGTTTATAGTCGAGACATATTGACATTGAAGAATCAATCTATATTATGTGGATATGTTTAAGAGATTAAGACTATCTTACATATGTGTAATTGTGTTTTAAAGAGTACAAAAACTTACTCCAATGAAATTAAGTATTAATAGTGGCAGTTGTTGTGCAAGCAATCATCAGTTTTATATTTGAAAAATGATTTGGAGTTCCAAAAATTTTCAAAAAGATTACGAAATCAAAATCATTTTAGGTTTCAAATACTCAAATCGTTTGCCACTTAGGGAAAAATCAAAGAGGAATTTAAGTTTCAAAATAGTTTAGACCAAAAGAGCTTTTTTAAATGAAGATGATTAGACGATTAGAAGAAAAAAATACTTTTGGAGATAAACGTGTTTCTTTGAGAACTAAAAACATTTTACTAGTTTTTTATTTTATTTAAATTAAGTTCAATTACTTTTAAAATTTTAAATCAAAATTTTAGTTTATTTTTTGCTCAAAAAAAGTATGATTTATTAGAGTCGAATCATACAAGCCACCATTCCACATGCTTCCTTAAACCTAACCGGAGGAAAAAAAAAATACCCGTGGAAATGGTATGTTACATAACTCACAATGGCCAAAGCACAACCAATGACACAGACCAACGTCCTAGTACATGAATGCACACCCCAAGGCCAACACAAACCCACACTCGACCAGACTCTAACCGAAAATACCCCAAACCAAGCACCAGTACGCACATACTCAAAGAACAATCCCACAAATAAATCCTAAGCAACCACTCGGAACCGTGATCCACGGTCTACGCCCTCATTAGTTAGGGCATCGACCAAACTATTTGCCTCATGAGACACATTATGGAAAACACAATTAACCTCCGAGCATACCATATCAAGCTATCGAAATAAGGACAAAAAATGCTACGGTCGACGCTTAACATGAAGAACCCAGGCAACCGCTACGGTGGAATCAGACTCAATTATACATGTCATCTCACTCCATTTGGATTCCCGAAGAATTTTCAAAGGCATACCTTATCGCCTGCGATTCTGCCTCATTAGAGTCAATCCCACCTAACGGCCCAAAGAAGAGAGCTAACACTTGTCCCTTTTCATTCCGCAACACCCCGCCATAACCTCAATGACCCAATTTCCCCCTCGCCAAACTATCAACATTAAATTTCAAGAGGTCACTGACGGCGAGCACCAACATATCCCCACCCGAGCCTTTCGCACTAACGGCCTAACCTCACATAGCCACGAGCAATCCTACTAAACTGATTTCACAATCTCCTCTTGTGACGATATAGCTCGTATCCAATAGAGCAACCATAGTTTAATTAAGAAAAATAATGCCGCCACTTGAAGACACCGATCATTGAACAAAATGTCGTTGCGCGCAAGCCACATTAATCACAACACCATCGTGCAACCTGCTAGCTACCAGCGTCTAGTCACACCCGAGAAGAAACTATCAAAGCATTGTTGCACAAAATCCTCCAGCGATGCTGGCCGCACCACTCCAACACGCCACCATTGGAAGAAAACAATTCATACCTCCCCCATAACACGACAATTATAAAGAATGTGATTCATTTCGTCTGCACCCTCACAACACCAACGACAATACACATTATCGGCAGCAATAGGCAATCCCCGTCTTTGCAACAAACACAACGTTGGCAAGCAATGTGGCAATACAAACCACACAAAACATTGCACCTTCGGTGGCACCTCTAGCTTCCAAATTGCGAACAACTCAGTCTCTTCCGTTAGCACAAAAGATGACATAAAATTGAATAACATGGCCACTAAGAATTTGCCCACCTTCGAAGGCTTCCAAATGAGCACATCATTCACAATTTCCTTCAGCAAGAAATGCCCAACAATAACCAAGAGGTCTCGCAACTGCATCTCTTCAAACGACCTCATTGTTGGCTAAAGTATTCCAACCATCTACTATATGCAAGCTTATTTCCACGCGAGTAATCCTTCAATAATGCCCATTTATTTCTGGCAACTCGAAACAAACGCGGGAACATGAGCTGTAAGGGCTCATCCGAGCACCAGCAATCACGCCAAAATAGGATTTTCGCACAATTCCCAATCAACCAAAGAATGTTGGACACGTCCGTAAAACGTTGCACACATTCAGCCTTATGTACCTTTACAATCTGTCTCCAAACAGCTGTCATGTTCCTTTTTTGTAGCATTAAATCGCCAACCTAGAGCATCTTCTCCATACTTAGCAATAATGATCGAATGCCATAGGGAATTTCTTTCTGATGCATTACGTCAACTCTATTTTGCTAGAAGTGTCAGATTTCGTTGTCGCAAATCAACCACATCCAAATCCCAATACTTCTTCGGGAGACAAACCACTTGTCAATTTATTCTACTCATTTTTTGTTGCGATTTCGTTCCACCCCACAAGAATGAGCGGTGAATGTGATCAATACGAAGAATAATATTCTTCGGCACCAGGAATACCCCCATATAGTATAAAAATAACGAGGATAAGATTGAATTAACAAGAAGTAATCGCGCAACAAAAGAAAGAGAACCTTTTTCTATCCTGCCAAGCATTTGTGAAACCGTTGCAACAAAGGTTCCCAAATACTCAAGCTACGCAGATTACTCCAATTGGGAGTCTCAAATACACCATCAGCAGCACACCTCGATCACAACCCAACATTTTCGCCATCTCACTCATCATCTCTTCTCCCACGCCAACCCCATATAAGCAAGACTTTTCGTAATTTATTGTCAATCCTGAAGCATACTCAAAACAAGTCAAGACTCGCTTTAAATTAATTGCCATCTGAACCTCACCCCGTAAAAATATCATCATGTCGTCACCAAATTGTAGATGCGAAACAGAAACATTTGCTTCTACTTGAACCCCTTAATGAAGCCCTTCACTTCAACATTTAGCATCAATTGATGTAACAATTTCGCCACGACCACAAATAATAACGGCAATAATGGATCACCTTATTGAAGCCCTCGTTGCATAGCAAATTCACGTGTTGGACAACCATTAACCAAGATTGAGAGGCGAGTCAAATTTATACACTCCGTCATCCATTCATGTCAAGTAACACCACATCTCATTCAAAACAAGATCTAATCTAGGCAGTCCCATTTAATGCATTCATAGGCTTTTGCAAAGTCTAATTTGAGAACCACCCCTCCATCACTAAATTACCACTTTTGCATCGAATGTATGACTTCATTAGCAAGCATTATCCCATCCACTATCTGTCTGCCCCTTACAAATCCGAATTGAGAATCACTAATGAGCGAGCCTAATACCACCTGAAAATGCTTAGTCGAACACTTAGCCAAGATTTTATAAAGTGAGTTCAAAAGGCAAATTGGACGAAAGTCTCATAACTTCTTTAGATTGTCCTTCTTGAGGATCAAGACCATAAACATGGAATTCACTCCTCGTGGTAAAGAACTCGTGTTAAAAAAATCATGAATGAACTTCATCACATACACCTTCAGAAAATCCCAGCCCTTTTTGTAGAACACGAAAGTAAAGCCATCCGGTCCAAGTGCATTGGATCCTTTACAACCCCATATAACTTGACGAATCTCATCTCCCGAAAATGAAATTTCTAAACACACTGCTTGTTCTTTATTTAGATTCCTGAAATTTACAACAACATCTAGTACTCCTGAGGAATGCACTCTCGAAAAATATTTCCTAAACTCCCCAACGAAAGCATGGTGCAACCGTTCCGAGTTCGTTTCCCATTGCCCATTCACTAAATGACGTGTTTCGATCACCTTTTTTAACCATTTTACCCTTGATTTTTGTCTCCATATTGATTCGTAATATATAGATAACCTCCACAATTTAGATTACAGCTTTCTTTTCTCCACCGTCATCGCTTCAGTAAACATAATCGTACCTATACTACCATCCAACGCATCAATCCGCTACTTTGTTTCCTCAATGCACTGGTCAATATTACCGAAGAAATAATTGTTCCACCCTCGTAGAAAACTTTTTAACCCCCTAAGCTTCTGTAGCACTCCCCGACCAGTATTACCATCCGACAATTGATTCCATTCATGCTCCAAAACTTGGACATTTTTCTTCTTTGCAATCCATATATTCAAGAACCTAAACGGTCTCAGATCCCAATCCATATCATCAGTCACGAGCAGAAGATGAGTATGATCCGAGTGCCCCATCGGCAAATTGCTCAACAACAGCCTCATAAAGCGCTCAATCCACTCATTAGACACTAAACACTTGTCAATTCAGCTACATCTATTTCTAAGGCCAAATCAAGTGAAAGATTTTCCATGCATTGAAACATCTATTTCTAGGGCCAAATCAAATGAAAGATTTTCCATACCTCGAATTGTGGTGGAGCATCCCAACCTCTCACTGATGTTAATAACCATGATGAAGTCGCCTATCAAACACCACTGTACATCAAGGCTTTCGATCTCAATAGAGAGCTCCCGCCACAAGTTCACTTAATCCTCTAACACACAAGGGGCGTAGATGGCCGCAACACCACAGACCTAATTTTCCATCACCCAACGACCTTCAAGCATCACAAATCTCTCTTTCACCGTTGATCTACCCAGCTCAAACCGAGCCTTGTCCTAAATCACCAACACTCCCCCTGAGTTCCTCGCGGAGGGCGCAAAAGCATAATCAAATGTATCTGTTGTCCATATCTGACTCACCATATTATCCAACACCACTTCCAGTTTTGTTTCCAATAAAAGGACCATCTCGCATCGATGTTCCCGTATTATATTCTGAAAGTCATTCTTCTTTGATGTCGTTCCAAGGCCCTGCACATACCACGACAACATTCGCATCCTTCTGAAACTATGGATGTTTCTCTCGCACTTCAATAAGACACACGATATCCTTCACTATCTCATCCTTGTTCCCAATTGTCTCCGCTCCAAAAAAATTTCCACCAAAGTCTCATGTGCTTCTCGCAAAATACTACGCTTTCATTGCAAAAAATTCGAGTCCGAGAGGGAGTTGTTTGCTATTGCTAGCGAGCTTGGAGGAGGATTTTTCCAAGGTCTTCCTCTTCCTCTTTTAACCACACGTATCTCTTCTTCGGTTCTTTACTCTAGTGCAAGAAGGTTTAACAATACAGTTTGTCACACTCTCCTTTGTTTACCCGTATATTCGACTAATATAGCAATACCAACCCTAGACAATTTGGTCCTAGGCCCAATGTTGCATGTTTTTAGTGCAACACAAACGGTGCAAGTATACACGTCGCAAGTAATAAAGTGATATAATAAGTATCAAGTATCAAGAATCATCTCCACAGGGATTGGTTTGGGCCACTCTACTTAAGTTATTGCGTTGAAAAGCAATAGATTGATAGAGATAAATATCAAGTAAAATAAACTAAACAAAATAAAGAAAATAGAAATGAGTGGTCGATTTAAGAGAGTAGGTCAGGTTATCGTAAGTCGTGGAATGATAGTTGAATAGACCGTAGTGGTAATTGAGTGCTAGAGTAGCTCAATTGCTCTTCAATTAAATCCAGTCAGATTGCCTGGGTAATTCTGCGATTGCTTGGGCAATTGGGAATGGAGCGATTGTCTGGGAAATCGGGCGAAAACCTTCAAAGTTCGGTGAAGCATTCTTCAATGGTTTCTCGTTATCCCTAACTCGAAACATTGTTAATTGTGCATGCCTTGACAATATATCCCTACGTGAATCAAGGGTGGACAACAACCTATCTTGCGCTCTCTTTAGCCGTTGAAATTCGCAACTTATTCCTAAGTTGAATTAGTCTTCACCATCGATTGATTGAATAAAGACCATGCTCATTCGTTTCTTGATTCTAACTCTCTCGATATTAGATAAATGGATGAATTCACGAGATCCTCTCCCAATTCACTCACAAAATTAAGAACCAAGAATGAACAAACTTTGAATTAAAATTGCCAACTCAAATACCTAAACAAATTCAATCGTTCTCACAACCACAAAACACAATAACCCAAACCAATTTACATCAATTCATGGCTGGGTTCGAAAGTTATACAAAGGAAAAATTCCAGCCATGGATCAAATGGAAACAATAAAGAAGAAGAAGATGTCAAACAACCTCTAGCTTTCTTTCTCAAGTCGAACTCTATTGAAGTAGGCGGCTAGGTCTTCTATTTATAGGAGCTAGCAAGGTTAAAGTCTTTCTTGAGGAGGAAGTTAAGCTGAAATTAAATAGAATAAAAGAAATAGATCTCTTTTATTATATTTTTATTCCTCCAAAAAATCCTCCTAAAACTCTTGGAATTTAATCTCCTTTTGATCTCCAATTCTTCTACGATTCATCCTCATAATTAACTCAAATTAATTGGATTTATCAAACAAAATCGGAAGCTCTCTTCTTCTTATCCTCAATTGCCTCGGCAATTTCCTACTTGCTTGGGAAATTAGATCCTACATACACAAAAACACACATTCGCAGTATCTTTTTCCACAAAAATCAACCAATTATGAAATCAAGCATGACGGTAAAGAAAACAACGCAATTATGCATGAATGACTAAAAATACAACTATAATGAGCCAAAGTCTAACAATAATTAGGAGTAAAAAGGGTAGAAATATAGTACTTTTACACACTTAACACACCCTCAAACTCGAACTATTGCTTGTCCTCAAGCAATGCAAACTAACAATTACCTGCCAAGACTTTAATCATCAAAGACATGCTTCAAACTTGAATTCAAACCTCAGAACCGAGGCACAAAGTATGATCACCTTTTAATTTTTCGGATAGCACAAAAATTACCCGGAACCAAACTATAATGCTCGTGACAATGTGTGTGCGTAGTTGTATACAAGTTGATTTTCAAGATTCCATGTGAACAATAGGCTTTCAAATTAATTCCTTGGGTTTTTTATGTTTTTTACTAGAGCCAATTTCGGGCACCTCTAGTAAAGTATTTAATTTCTTTTCTTGATTTTTAATCGACTAGAGCCAGTTTTTGGGCACCTCTAGCGATCCTTTTTAAGCACAATACTAAAGCCGATTTCGGGCACCTCTAGCGAGAAATTAACTTTTAATTTTAAATTTACCCAAATTTTAAGCAACCTAAGTTCACCAAGTTTTTTCAATCAACAAGCCACAACCGTGTTCATAATATTTAGCATCATAGTAAAATTCTAAGTTCTTTTTATGCAATCCTAAAATTTAAAGTTTCTTTCAATTAAGTGCAGTGGCAAAAATTCAACATCGGATATTCAACAAGTTCAAGCAATTAAATCTAATCAAAGGCATGTCAAGTAACATATGCAACCTATATGCTATTACTAAAGATGAATGCAACTAAACATGGAACTAACTAGAAACAAACACCCCCCCAAACTCGAGAGAAGCATTGTCTTCAATGTGTGCAAAATTAAAATTAAAATGCAAATGAGTTAGTCGGAAAGGTCGTCACCTTGAATAATAAGTTTCCTTCAAGCCGTGTGCTTGATTCTTTTGTTGGCACGTGGTGGTTGTTGGCATGTGGCTTGTCATGCCTCTTGAACCTTTGTCTCCGCTACCTTGTCTCTTTGTGCATCATCCTTTGCGGCCTCATCGATGTTAGAAGCTTTGCGCTTCGACTTTGATTGCTTGTCTGAGGAGCGACTTCATTGGGGCATAAACTTTCAGTGCATCAGTTGTCGTGGCATCTTCAGTTGCTAGGGCAAGTAGTTCGGCAAGAAAACTAGGAAGAGAATAGTGCTATCGGGATAGTTCTCCAATTTGACTCGCATGATGGCCACATCGCAATCCTTCATATACCGTATAAAAAGTAGTTATCGGGCCTCGAGTCGCTCCAATCATTGCACCAAAGGGATGATTAATTCGACAATCTTATCGAGGCTTGCCAAGGTATGTGTACTTGTCGCGGCATTTTTAGTT
The DNA here is from genome assembly GCA_019671005.1 of Hibiscus mutabilis. Lineage (NCBI taxonomy): Eukaryota > Viridiplantae > Streptophyta > Magnoliopsida > Malvales > Malvaceae > Hibiscus > Hibiscus mutabilis. The sequence continues at coordinate 33,896,929 of CM033721.1, forward strand.
GCCCTGGCAATTGTCAGAGAGGGGGATTTCTTTGCTATTGTTGGTTCTTTTGTCAGTTCCTCACCCATTATCTGCATATAGTGGCTCTGAGTCCATCAAAGGTATGCTTGATGGCAGAAGCTTCAACAAGAATTTGCCCTTCCGATTTGTAAACTTGGTGAGGAATCGCTTCTCAATGAGCGGTGATGCAAATCGCCAGAAAAAAAAGCTCAAGTGCTCGTAAAGAACTTACTTCGGGCATGGTTTTGAGATTTTTATCCATAGGTTTGTGGTTATTGTGGGTTCTTGATTGGAAAAACAAAGTAAAACAAGAAGAAAAACTTAAGAGTTCAAAGGAATAAGGAAGCTAGGAAACTCCTTACCCTTGAAACTCATATCCTAAAAAAATAAACATAAAAGGATAATTATCAAAATAAAGGAAAAAATGAAAAATAAAAATATAGACAAAAGGAAAGCTTGAGAAGGGTCGCTTCCAGTATTTCTTATAGTCCATCCGTACCCTCCATCGGGTGACAATATTGCCCAAAAATAGTTGGGCCAATGTGCTTGCAGCTACTCCCTTTTGTGTTACCATGGTGGAGGTGCCTTCCTTGTAGTCCACGTATACCCTCCACCTTGCTACTGTTCCTGAAGGCATGAATATAGTAATAGGAAAAGTTATATCAACAGCCAACAATTTAATAACCTTAATCTCATCGACCTCCATTATGGTTGGATGTAGCCTTCGTTGTCTTGGCAATTGCTGCTCAAGCCAATTACCGTGGCAATCATCTGCAAAAATTCGCTGTAAGTAAAGGGAAAAACCAAGTTTTTGAAAAGCTTCACGAATCCAAACACCATTTTCTTTAGGCTCCTCAAACATCTCCATTAGTAGAGATTTCGATGACTTCAAATCTACCAGCGTCAGTTCCTTAAGAAATACCTGCAATAGATAAGGTGAGTTTTTAAAAAATTCAAAAAGTGCAACCATCACCTACTCATATTCCATTAGAAAAGTATTGTCATCTCGTTGGTCTTGCATGTGGTTGTGCAATTGTCGTGGCAAAGGTGGATGAGAGCAATTTGTTGTAGCATTACTCTTCTCAGCCTCTCAAAATGTTGTCGCGACGTTGCTCTGTTCAAGCTCCTCAATCATTGTCGTGGCAATTTGTTGCATAGGCTCATCAAGTGTTGGGCAGTTTTTCTCATTGGCAGGCTCTCGACTTGGAGGTTTTAGTTGATCCTCACACATCGGGGATCTCTCCTTGTATTGCTCATTCTCATCTTGCTTTAGGATTTCAGCATCCCTAGGAATTGATCATTGGGGCATTTTATCTATGAGATATGTTAATCTCCTCGACCGATCTTCTGCTTCTCTCAATAGCACATCCATCATAGCTATCCTCGCATCCATAGAATTTGATAGCTCTTGACGAGGACTACATTGTCATGACATATCTGTTTCTGCGCAAAAACTGTCATGGTAAAAAAAATTTGAGCTTTTTGATCATACCATGAAGGGTTTTTCTGTTGGTTCCATCTATGGTCCTCCATGTAGCCATATGCACTAGGATTGTGAGGGCAATCTTCAAACACATGATGTTCTACACAACAAGCGCACGAGTTTTCCACGGTATAGGTTTTTCTCAGTTGGTATAGGTAATCATCGGTGAGTGTAAGAAACTCTTGATTGGATTGATTCCTATCTTCCGTAATCAACTCTCAAATAGATCGGCTGTTATTTCCCGACATGTTGATGTCCCTTAACTTGTAGCGCATCTAATTTTTTTTGATAAAACAAACAAAAAAATTAGTAAGACTAATAAGAAAAATACAATAAAAAAACAACTAACATCAATTGCCAATCCCCGACAATGGTGCCAAAAACTTGTTGCATGTTTTTAGTGCAATGCAAACGGTGCCAGTATGCACGTTGCAAGTAATAAAGTGATATGATAAGTATCGAGTATTGTCTCCATAGGGATTGGTTTGGGCCACTTTGCTTAATTTGTTGTGTTGAAAAGAAATAGATTTATAGAGATGAATATCAAGTAAAATAAATTAAACAAAATAAAGAAAATAGAAATGAGTGATCGATTTAAGAGAGTAGTTCAGGTTATCGTGAGTCGTGGAGTGATAGTTGAATGGACCGTCATGGTAATTGAGTGCTAGAGTAGCTCAATTGCTCTTCAATTGAATCCAGTTGGATTGCCTGGGTAATTCTGCGATTGCCTGGGCAATTGGGTGACAACCTTCAAAGTTTGGCAAAGCATTCTTCAATGGTTTCTCGTTATCCCTAACTCGAAACACTGTTAATTGTGCATGCCTTGACAATACATCCCTGCGTGAATCAAGGGTGGACAACAACCTATCTTGCGCTCCTTTTAGCCGTTGAAATTCGCAACTTATCCCTAAGTCGAATTAGTTTTCACTATCGATTGATTGAATAAAGACCATGCTCATTCGTTTCTTGAATCTAACTCTCCCGATATTAGATAAATGGATGAATTCACGAGACCCTCTCCCAATTCACTCGCAAAATTAAGAACCAAGAATGTACAAACTCTGAATTAAAATTGCAAACTCAAATACCTAAACAAATCTTTTCGTTTTCACAACCACAAAACACAATAACCCGAACCAATTTACATCAATTCATGGCTGGATTTGAAAGATACACAAAGGAAAAATTCCTAGCCATGGATCGAATAGAACCAATAAAGAAGAAGATGTCGAACAACCCCTAGCTTTCTCTCTCAAGTCGAACTCCTTTGAAGTAGGCGGCTAGGTCTTCTATTTATAGGAGTTGGCTAGGATAAAGTCTTTCTTGAGGAGGACGTTAAGTTGGAATTAAATAGAATAAAAAAATAGATCTCTTTTATTATATTTTTATTCCTCCTAAAACTCTTGGAATTTAATCTCCTTTTGATCTTCAATTCTTTTAGGTTTATCCTCATAATTAACTCGAATTAATTAGATTTATCCAACAAAATCAGCAACTCCCTTCTTCTTGTCCTCAATTGCCTCGGCAATTTCCTACTTGCTTGGGCAATTAGATCATGCACGCACAAAAACACACATCCGCAGTATCTTTTTCCACAAAAATCAACCAATTACAAAATCAAGCATGACGGTGAAGGAAACAATGCAATTATGCATGAATGACTAAAAATGCAACTATAATGAGCCTAAGTCTAACAATAATTAGGAGTAAAAATGGTAGAAATATAGTACTTTTACACACTTAATACCCAACAACCAAAACACAATGTCCCTCATTCTATAGTCTTTCACAATCAGTTTCATTCATAGTGTGGTGACATTCTTCAATTCTTTCTACAAGTCTTACGCTTTCATCGGCCATCCATTTCTCTAATACCCTTTGTGATTGAGTTTTAAGTGGCGTTTCTATCACCTATCAATCTTCAACTCTATTATCCTCCCACAGTTTGTTTAGTTGCCACAGATTCAAAGTTATATTAGTCAATGAATCGGACACCACTTTCTCCTCTTTCAAAGATATTTTAGCAGTCTCATGCCTCATGTCCCCTTGTTACATGCCCCACCTAGCTGTCACAAACTATTCACACTTACCGCCTCTGTCTTCTCCCTACTTGGCTCATCAACCTCCTGTAACACCCCTAATTTAATAAGGTTAATTAAAAAATGGGAGAATGTTGCCTGGGGGTTTCAAACCCATACTCCTATGTTGCCTGGGGGTTTAAAAACTTGTTGCGCGTATTAAGTGCTTCGCAATTGGTGCAAGTGTACACGTCGCAAGTTATAGTATAGAATAGATATCACCTCCACAGGGATTGGTGTTACTTCAAAAATCTAACTTCTTGCACTGAAAGTAAAAACACAAGTAGGTGATTGTACAAGTTCTAATTTACAAGTAAAATAAAAGAGCAATTAAATAAAAGAAATATGTAATCAAATAAGAGAAAATAGGTCGGGTTATCATGAGTCGTTGAGTGATAATTGAATGGACCATCGTGGTAATTGAGTGCTAGAGTAGCTCAATTGTTCATCAATTGAATCCAGTCGGATTGCCTGAGCAATTATGTGATTGCCTGGGCAATTGGGAATGGAGCGATTGCCTGGGCAATCGGGCGACAACCTTCAAAGTTCGGTGAAGCATTCTTCAATGGTTTCTCGTTATCTCTAACTCGAAACACTGTTAATTGTGCATGCCTTGATAATACATCCCTGCGTGAACCAAAGGTGGACAACAACCTATCTTGCGCTTCTTTTAGCCATTGAAATTCGTAACTTATCCCTAAGTCGAATTAGTCTTCACCATCAATTGATTGAATAAAGACCATGCTCATTCGTTTCTTGAATCTAACTCTCCCGATATTATATAAATGGATGAATTCACGAGATCCTCTCCCAATTCACTCGCAAAATTAAGAACCAAGAATGAACAAACTTTGAATTAAAATTGCAAACTCAAATACCTAAACAAATCCAATCATTCTCACAACCACAAAAACACAATAACCCAAGCCAAATAAAATTAGTTCATGGCTGGGTGCAAATGAAACACAAGATAAAATTCCCTAGCATGAATCTAATCGAACAAAGAGAAAGAAGATGAAGATATCGAACAGCCCCTAGTCGAATTCTCTCCAAGTCGACTCTCCTTGAGGTTGGCGACTAGGGCTCTATATAGGAGATGACTAGGTCAAAGTCTTTCTTGAAGAGGAAGTTAAGTTGGAATTAAATATAATAAAAGAAATAAATTCCTTTTATTATTATATTTTTATTCCTCTAAAAACTCCTCATAAAACTCTTGGAATTTAATCTCCTTTTAATTTCTTCATGGAACTCCAACTCTTCTAGGATTTATCCTTGCTTCTCGTAATTAACTCGAATTTATTAAATTTATCCTATCTTCAAAATCGGCAGCTCCTCTTCTTATCCTCAATTGCCTCGGCAATTTCCTACTTGCTTGGGCAATTAGATCCTGCACACACAAAAACACACTTTCGCAGTATCTTTTTCCACAAAAACAACTAGATTATGAAATCAAGCATGACGATGAAGGAAATCATGAAAACATGCATGAATGCCTAATAATGCAACTAAAATGAGTCTAAGTCTAACAATAATATGAGTAAAAAGGGTTATAAAACATTACTTTTGAACACTTAACACACCCCCAAACACGAACTATTGCTTGTCCTCAAGCAATGCAAACTAACAATTACCTGCCAATGCTTTGATCATCAAAAATTTTACTTCGTACCTGACTTCAATCCTCAGAACCGTGGTACAAAGTATGATTTCCTTTCAATTTTTCGGATGGCATAGAATTTACTCAGAATTAAACTATAATGCTTGTGACAATATGTGTGTGGAGTTGTGTACAAGTTGATTTTTAGGATTCTATGTGAACAATAGGTTTTTATCAAATTAATTATCGATGTATTTATTTATCTTTTTACTAGAGCCAATTTTGGGCACCTCTAGAAAAGCATGCAATTTATTATTTTAATGTTAATCAACTAGAGCCAATTTCGGGCACCTCTAGCGATTTTTTAAGTGTGTGATAACTAAAGCCAGTTTCGGGCACCTCTAGCAAGAAATTATCTTAAATTTTAATTTTAGTTTAAGGCTAGAGCCAGATATGCACCTCTAGCAAGAAATTACCCAATTCTTAAGCAACCTAAGTTCACTAAGTCTCATTTAATTAATCAAGTCACAACAGTGTTCAATTATATTCAGCATCATAGTAAAATTCTAAGTGTTTTCCATGCAAACCCTAAAATCAAAAGTTCTATCAATTAAGTGCAGTGGCAAAACTCATCATAGGATATCCAACAAGTCTAGGCAAATTAAATCCAATCAAAGGCATGGTAAGTGATATATGCAACGTATATGTTATTACTAAAGATGAATGCAACTAAACATGAAACTAACTAAAAACAAACACCCCCCAAACTCGAGAGAAGCATTGTCCTCAATGTGTGCAAGTATAAAAATTAAAATTAAAATGCAAATGAGTTAGTTGGAAAGGTTGTCACCTTGAATGATGGGTTTCCTTCAAGCCGTGTGCTTGATTCTTTTTCCAGCTCGTAGTGGTTGTTAACGTGTGGCTGGTCGTGCCTCTTGAACTTTTGTCTCCGCTACCTTGTCGCTTTGTGCATCCTCCTTTACAGCCTCGTCGATGTAAGGTTTTTCATTAATTAATTTGATTAAGTTCTAATCTATACTTCTAAGGGGTAGATTCACTTCAGAAATAAGCTCATCTACTTGAACATCTTCTTTCGAAGCTTCTCTCCTTAATACCTGGCAACTATCGTTGCCCCTCAAGTTTGTTAAGATACTAAGATGCAATAAGCAAACAATGCCAGCGATCGCGTGACAAAGAATTTAATAAAAAGAACAAGCCAAATAAGGAAACAATGTCAAGGCAATTGATTTATTAAAAACTAAACATAAAATCAGCGTTTAATGCAAACATCCCCCACTAACTGTAAAAGTTTAGTTCATGGTGGGGGTATCCATCCAAAAACCTTCATCGTATCTCAACATCATCATCATTAAAAATAAAAATAACTAAAACAAAGAGAATGGGCTAGAAGGGGGTCTGTCGATGCAGCCCTTCAATGGCTCCAAGCTCTCGGTCAAGCTGGTCGAACCACGTCGTTCCTCGGTGTAGCCTTTCTTTCAATCCAATCGTCAATCGTCGTCCTTGGATCAACAATTGATCTTCTTTATATAGGCAAGCACGGGACGCCTAGGATAATCCTTGAAATTTGAATGCGCAAAGGATAAGGGATGTGATCATCTTATCCAAAATTTGAATCCTAGGGCTGACGTGTACAAGGTCCAAATGCTACCTGGTCGGGCATTAGACACCTCTTCTATGCCAGCCGAGCTTTGGCAATTTCTGGTCCATCGCTGCTAACAACAACTTGGCATTCTCTCTGGCATTCATTTTTTTTTGCATTGCTCTGCTCTGCCAAGCCTGTTCTGCTCTGCCAAGCATGTAATAATGCCAACAAAGCAACCTTCACACTGGCATAAACACAAAAATTCCCTATCTCCCTAACTCCTTATGCAAAATGTATAAATTTAACAACTAAATGCAACTAAATGTACTTAAAGGCAAGCAAAGGCATTGTAAAATAAGCATCAAAATCAGTACTTTTGAAGAGTTAACAATCTTCTTAAAGTAAATGAGTGATAAACATTATTAACTTACCGATGTTACTTGAAATGGAAGATTAGATGTCATAAAATTTCCATATGTGCTTATGTGAGACCTAACAACTTTGAGTGAATATAAAATGAAAAGAAGTCAAATCATTCTCAAACCAACAAGATAGAAATCACTAAATTATGATATTGTTTAACAACTTACCGGATCATTTGAAATTGAGGATTGTGAACCCTGACATTTTTATAATGATTATATTGATTCTACTGTAAAAAAAATATTACAAAAATATCTTTTAACATTTTTTAGATTTGATTGCTACCCAATAAACAAATAATTGTACGTAAAAAATACTGCTCTTCAAAAATAAACTTACACGTGCAGCAGAGGAGCTAGGAGTATATTGTGACATCATTAGGTAAGACATCTCATTCATTTGATATTGATCTTGTAAGGAGAAAAAGTTAAACCATAACTTACTTTATTTGATATTTAACCTTTAATACTTGGACATGTTCTTGATTGGGTCTTGTAAAATGTAGGTCCTTTCCATACCCTTTTCCGGTTTGGCTTCTTCCCTTTACCATTACGGTCTATTGGGTCCTTGACTTTTTTTTAGTTATTCGAACCATCATCTTGATTGTTAGGTTCTTTCTCATGTGCAGTCGAAAAATATCTTTCATAAACCTTACCAACTTTACTCACAACTTGGGGATGTCTTTGACATTCTTCGGCCAATACTTTCAATTGTGGTTTCGCGTTAAGCAAATTTTCTATAAAAAAGAGTATGGTTTATTATCTATGATTTCCATTGAAGATAAATCTTCAAATTCTTTATGCAAATCGAAGTATCTCTTGACTTGTGGATTTTTATCTGCAGTATAATATGACACTACGATTTTAATGTAGTCCCTAAACAAATCTTTTCTCTATCAAGACATGATGTATTTTTCAGGTACACAATCCACATCTTCCTCATGATATACACGAATCACATGAGAGCACAATATCCCTTTGAATTTAAAGTTTTTACACTCACAATTAACATCGTAAGTGACTTTATCAATGTCACTTTAAATTGTTGTCGATGCGGCCATTTAGCCTTCTTTGTCACCACTTCTTACACACATACTCTTTGATCATCTTGGACTTTTCTCGCACTAGTATATGTTACCATACGCACTTATCCTTGAAACTCTTCAAATTTCTTTGATGTGCAAAGATGCTGAAACACACTTTCATTCACATATTCAGTAAAACACAATGTTGGCTTGTTAATTGATCTAAAAGATTCATTTTCTTCTTCATTTGCTCATTTACCCAATGCAAGATAGTATTACTGAACAAATTCTCTCAAAGTGGTATTGAGGTTCACAAATGCTTTGAAAAAATTGTTCATACTCTCACTGCGTTGTGTACTAGACATTGAAGCCCAGAAGTCACCTTTGGAGAATATAGGAACCATCGATGTCTTAAAGTAAATATCTCATTAAACCAATTGATCTCTTACAGCTTATATTTGACACCAATTTTTTCCCATTTCTTTTCAAACTCTTCAATGCTAAGGGAATCATGGAGAGCACGCCATAATTCCTTGCGAATTTTATCTCCATCTTCATTAAAATTCAAGTGTTTCTTGGCATTTCTCATAATATGCCAAATGCACCATCGATGCTTCGTATTTGGATATACCTTCTCAATTGCATTTCCTATAATTTAAAGTTAACATACGCATAACGATTAGAAATAACATTTAAATAATATTCGCATCTAATTATAGTAAAAAGAGAGCAACATTTAAATAAAATGGATTAAAGAATAAAGTTAAAGTGTTAAAGAAAATACCTATAGTCATGCATTGATCGATAATAAGACCATGTGGAGCTTTTCCTCCCATACATGATCAAACATAGTTGTTTGTATCTTCACATGAAATTAGAGCACACCCAAGCAACATCTATTGGCTGATGATTAGCACCTATAAATGGACAAAAAGGCATCTTATGCCTATTCTTCAAGTAAGTGGCATCAAATGATACAACATCTCCAAAATCTTTATATGTTTGCCATCATCGCTTGTGCCATACATGTAAAAAAAATTATCTTCAGAAAACATTTCTATAAAATGTTTCTCCATAGCAGTAAAATCTTCTTCTTAAAGACACAAACGTCTATGTTTACTCACCAGATTTCTATAATCTTTCTCAACGAAAGGAACTACACCATATCCTCCATAGCGCACTGCAAATGTGAAATTTCTACCAATAGGTACTCTAGTCTTTTCATTAGTCAACATAATCTTTTCATTGTGTGGACTAATGTATCGATAATTAGGCATGAATTTAGAATTTGAGGGATCCAAGGGGTGGTTATACTCCAACACCACAGTGGTCAATTTTTCTCCAATTTTCTTGTCAAATGGGGTTGTTATTTTATCTTTACAACCGGTAACCTGAGTACGTGAGGCTTTGATGGGTCTTTTCCTTTGAGAATAAATTTTACTTCTTTTGTACATGTTAATCTTATCCTTGTGCAATCATTGACATTGTCACCTTCAACTCCTTTACCACTTTGTGATCCTCTAATTTTTATTTGGAGCCCATTTTACCTTCCAAATTCATGATAGTAACCAATTACATCATCATAACACACAAATGTCATCCCTATATTCGGACTAGTAAGTGGCTCTCCATTTGTGATAGGTGTAGGTTGATCCGCCACAACTTCCATTTATATTGTCATCATCTACCGTTAAATTGTCATCTTCTTCGATCTTATTTTTTATCATATTCGAATCTGAGTGAAAGCTAAAGTCCATAGAAGAACTGTCATTGTTACCACCTTGAGTAGTATAGTCGATATTTAAATCTATCATTGCACATTTCCTGAATAGAATAAAGCAAAGATCGAAATCAAAACACAATAATAAATCTAAAATATCATAATATCTACGTAATGAAAAAAAAACAATAATGAATAAGGTGAAATGAATTCTGTTCATGAACTAATATATTCACCTCAAATAATTTTTTAATAATTTGTTTACGAGTAAAAAAAGTATCATATTAATAATAATATGTGAATTACACTTTAGTCGCACCTGAAATCTTTTGTTGAAGATGAACCAATCAACTATCAAAGGCGTGGGGAAACTCTTTCAAATACTGCAGTTTTTAGAGGGGGCTGATGTGATTTTGGAGAAATGACAAAGTTTTACGACGACAAATTTTTAGAGGGGCTGTTTTTACAATGGCAAGTTTCTCTTACTATATTTTAAAAAAGTAAAATATTAATTATATTACGTTTATAGTTTTGGAAATGATTAATTGGGTAAAAATATATTAATTATATTATATTTATGATCTTAAAAATTCTTCATTGAGTAAAGATATATTAATTGTATTATATTTATAACTTTAAAAGTTGTGTATTAAAATATATATTGTTAACAATTTCTAAAGCATGGGGTTAAAGTTCTTAGTTGACATTCTCCCCTTCTGTGGGTTCAAGACCAGTAGGTAGGAGCAAAATTTCCTTCCTTCCTCCCCTCTAGGTAGAAATTGTTCAAAAATATATATATATATATATATATATTGTATATTACATTTAATAAGTTGTCATGTCATATGCCGCATCAGCTGAGTAGATGACCCAGTAGGTAGATGTAGCATTGCCCAGAACGTTATCGTTTAAAACACAATAAGCTAACATTTGTAATTAGGTTATTTATCTAACTACTTATTTTTAGGGGTATATTGGAATGATTTAGCCCAATTAAAAAGAAAGTTCTCCAAATAACCTAAATTTAAACAACTCACATATGCTTTTGAAGCAAAAAAAAAATATCCCTGGTATAATTTAAATATTTGTTTTCCTTTCAAATAGATTAGATTAATACATATTCTTCAAATATAGTTTAAATTTATTAATTAATAAAACCATATTAAAAAGATAATTTTATAAATAAAAAATTAATATATACATCATTTAAATATGTTTAACAATGTTATATTAAAAAACTAATTATTTTCATAATCTAATACATGTATAGGTATTAAATATTGATAACCAATAAACTATTTAAATATGTATTGTCATTTTACTTGTTCAAATAAACGAACAACTATCATCTAATATTTAATTTTATCAAATAATTTTATATAATCAGTTATTCACTAATTGTCAAATAAAACCGTACAAATCTTTATTCAATTAAACAAAAAAATTATACATAAAAAGACAAAAACACGAAAAACATGTATAATATTATCTTACTGTAAAAAAATACTAAGGTGCATGTGACACTTCACTTTTTATTTTAAAAAAGCCAGTCAAATTATTTTATTAATAACAAAAAAAAGTCAACATCAAAATGAAAATACATATTTCAAAAGTAAAAAATATATAATAAAAGAAATTAAATACGTCAATCTTGTATTTATATTCATATATATTACTTTTTCATTTAGCATATTGTGTATTTATATTCTTCAATCTTGGTTTTTCATGTTGTATAATTGTGGGCGAGGCTAAACTGCGCAGGGATGCGGTACGACCCAAGTAGAAAATGTTACAAAATATAAAATTTAAAATAAAAAATATTATATTTTTTATAATATTTTAAATTGGTAGTTAAATATTAAAATTTAATTCCGAGTATCGATATTTATAATTTATGATAATATTTTAGATTTTTATAAATTTTAAAATTTATTTATGAGTATCGATATTTTACAAGAGACTATCAATCTAAAATATTATAAAAATATAACATTTTAAGTTTTGTGTTTTGTAACATTTCGGTTAATATCGTGCCATCGCCTCCACATGTGGTTCCAAACCTACCCCATAATTGTTGTGCAGCTTCTATCTTTCTGTTCATATTCTACAAGCTATATAGACCCTCATCTTAGCTGTATCACAGAAGCACACCTCATTAGAAAAAAAGATCCAATTGGTTTTCAACCATGTCTCATCTGTCCTTTATTTCATTCTCTGTGGGCACTGAATTCAGGAGAATCCTTAATATCTTATGTTTTTTGTTGTTGGACTATATTATACTTGAGATTTTATCATTATGCTTCAATTTTACGTAAATTGATTGTTTTATTATTGTTATTAATGTTAGTACAATTATTTCACATACATATGGTGTAAAGTTTTTTTATATAAGTGTGTCTAATTCAAGACTAAAATCTAAAATTAAAATTTCTAACCTTAAACTTTAAAAACTAAACATTAAATTTCAATCATAATCTCTAACTTCTATGCTATATAATTTAAAACCCTAACTCTTAAATTAATCCGCTTGTGGAAAGTAAAGTTTCTACTGCATGTGTATGTGATAATAATACTTAATGTTTATGCTTTAGTTCAAATCATTAATATCGTTATTTTTTTCCTCAATCAGCTGATCTATTTTTCTGGTAAAATTCACAAATAGGCACTAAACTATCTAAAATATTATAAAATAGTCATCAAACTTTTAAAAGTTACATAATGTGCATTAAACTTTAATTTTTGTTGCAAAATTGTCAGTGAATCGTTAACCATCGTCAAGGGGTGACGTAACAATTAAGAAAATTTATATAATAACACTTTTAATCTTTTATATTTGCACATTCAATTAATTTAGTCCTAATTTTAAAAAATTAATAATTTAGCTTTCATTATTTACGCATTCTTTTAATTTGATCCTATTTTAATTAAAAATAATTTAATATTTTCCTCCAATCTTATAGTGACACGTGTCGTCACCATTTGGTTGAAGAAAAATAAATGGAAGATATCTGGGAATAAGGGGGATCAAACCTAAGTAGGGGAGGGAAAATGTAACGTGACTATCCACTAGGTTAAAGCCTATCTTTTTTTTTAATAGGTTAAAGCCTATCTTTGGGTACAAATGACAACAATTTACTATATATGCTATACTGTTTCTTATTGTTGGAAAATAAATGAAAGAATAGAGGGAATCGGGGATTTGAACACGGGTGTGAGAGGGGAAAAGGGGCATGCCTAATGATAAACATATATTTAATTTTGATATAATAAGGACTAGTTTATAAAAAGAAATAAATTTTTAAAAACTCATAAATTGACAGACATTCGAACTTAAAATAATTTTTAAGTCAAAGCCTTAAACCCCAAATATATTCTAAGTGTTAACATTGCTAAGATGCTAGGTGCGAAAAGGTGCTGTTGAAGAGTCTCTCTGAATAGGGTCAGGGTTAAGATAGAAGACTAGGAATCTCCAAGTCAAAGATATGAAAAAAGGTTGAAAGATTGGAACTTAGCCCTAGATTCAGTATCTGGTATGAGATGAGTGTATGGTGATACACATTTCCAAAGAAAGAATGGAGGACTAAAAGAAGGCTAAGGAGCTGCAACAATAGCATTAGGCTAAGGACTGAAATGGCCTTGTTGTACCTTACTCTCATCTTTAATGGGGTCTGCTCTTTTTTTCGGAGAGTATGCCAATATGATCTTTAATGAGGTGCAGGGCTTTGCATTTGACATTCGTTGGGCTTATCTTTTCGGGAGCATGTCCCGACATTTTTGTGCAATAAACCCCTCCGGTCGAAGACTAGTGGTAGATGGTCCCACAGAGCTTTCGGAGAAGGGTAGCCTAGTGTGTAAGCACAGCAATGAAGCAGCGAACTCTCAGACGACCTATCTAAGATTAGAGGGGAGATCCTCAGTAGTGGTGACCCTTTAACTCTTCCACGAACTAATACATGTATTGAATGCTCATACGAAAAAGTTGACTCATGGGTCTGGAACTGATACACCTTAGGTCGTATCAGTACGCGTTTTTACTACTGGACAACTGAATTTTGCTTAATGGCTATAGGGTACCGATACGGCTAGTCGCGTATCGATACGCCTTTTTTAAACTTAGAAACCAAATTTGCTTATGAGTATTGGTACAACTTATAGCTAGGGATGGCAAACGGGTGGAGCGGGTGCGGATACCCCCTCCCCCGTCCCCACCTAAAACTTTCCTATCCACCACTTACCCACCACCCACGACGGGTGGAATTTTCAAATCCGCACCCACCCATGTGGGTACATTCTCAAATCCATCCCACACCCACTACCCAACTGGACATCCACCACCCAACTCGTATTTGCCTGCAAGCAACCACTAATATCGAATTATGTATAAATAAATCATATACTTTTGTAAATAAGAGTACAACTTTGCATACTTTATTGATTGATCAAGTGTGCATATATATAATACATTTACACCGGTATAAATTTAACTACAGATAACTAACTAACGGTCGCTAACTTAACTAAAGCACATTTGCACCAGTATAAATTCTACTTAACTACAACTAACTAATTAACTATAACTAACTTAACTAAAGCATATTTGCACTTGTACAAATTATACTTAACCACACATATTACAAAATTACAACCTAATTAATTCAAACTCGATCTTAAACAACAAATTCAAGCTCGATTATAAACCATCATTTTTTAAAACTAAATTAATTGAGTTAAAAGTTTATAGACTTAAGGATTAACGTAGATTTTAAAACAAATCAATATCTTAGTACATAAAACACCATAATAAAAGGCATAATCAAAGTCTACAAACATAATTGGTCCAAAATTCATATGGTGGGTAGTTAGTGGGATGGTGGATGCGGGCGGATACGGTGCGGAAAAGGTCTTAAACCCATCACCTACCTACTAGCTACGACGGGTATAACTTTTTACATCCACACCCGCCCACTACCTACCAAACTCATACCTATCTCCACCCCAACTAGGGCAGGTGCGGTGTGAAATCCGCGAAACCATACTCGTCTGCCAACCCTACTTATAACGTATCGATACGGGGTTAAAGATTTTATAAATCTTTGCATTTAATTTTCGACTGTTGCCTTATCAATTTATTGGAACCATAAGTTTTAAAAAACGGTTATGCGTACCGATACCCCTATGGGCGTATCGATATGACTTTTTGTTCAAAACTTCCAAGGATTCCAGTGGGCAAAATCGGTATAGATACTGTAATGCCCCGGTTTGGGGCCTAAGAGTTTTTGGGTTGATTAGACGGTCTAGTGGACCAGGACTAGAGATTCGAGTCGGATTCAGGATTTAAATCGGAATAAATATTTTTGATGCGAGAAAAATATGGGAAAATATCTAAAAATCCTTATTTAATATATGTATATTTTTGTTAAAGTCAATTTTGAAAAATAAAATTTGGAAAGTTGACATTTTGGCTAGTGACCAAAATGTAAAGAATGAAAACTATTCTTAGTGATTGTTTTGTAAAAGGGTAAAATCTTAGAATCTTTAAGGAGCTATTTTACCTAAATGTTTTATCAGAATTTTCTCTCAATTGGGATTATTTTAATGATTTTATTTAAAGATTAAAAGATGATTAATTAGGATGAGGTGGTTATTTCTTAAAAACCAATTTTAACGTAACTTTCTTTCTCTCAAGTTTTCTCTCAAAATTCCTTCAGCCAAACACTCTTTTGTTCATCAAAGATTTCAGGTAATGACCTTGATTTTCTAAACTATTAATTTCTAATGGATTTTTCAATCTTAATTTCCAAAATCTTATTGTTTTTCCTTTGCTTTTCAAGAGTAAACATCCAATTGAGGGGAAATTCATCCATTAGAGGTAAGGTTCATTCTTCTCCTCTAATGAATGGTTTTTTACCGAAATTCCCAGGTATTTGATACTTTATATATGTTTTCTAATGAGTTTTGATGATTTAATTATGGAAGTTAGTTAAATCAATGTTTAATTGATGAGATTATATGATTTTCAAATTAGATCTATTTTGATGAGTTATTGATTGATTTTAATCATGGTTTCGATGTTTTATAATGTTAATAAGATGGATTTGACATTGGAATCCCGAAGTTAGATGAATCTCTAATTTCTTAGGTTGCTAGTGTGGTGTTTTTGGCGAGTTTTGATTGTTTAACGAATGCTGGAAGTATAAGGATGTTAATAGGTTGTTTTTTGATGTTAATTGAAGTTAATTAAAGGATTAAACCTTTAGGTTTTGGTTGGTTAAGTTTGGAAGATGTTTGATGTTGATTTCAGTTGTTTTGGAGAGGTTTCGGCTAGAGTTTGAAGTGGATTTTTGTGGATTGATATTGCTAGGTTTATGAATGCATTTTGATGCATTTAATCCCTATTTTTGTGTGGTTAAATCAGGGGAGGTTGATCCCCAAGCTTGTGACATCGTTTCAGAAGCTTTAGAGGAGTAGTTCGTATCGGCGAACGAGGCTTTGCAAAGTCGGTGAGTGAGAACATGGATTTCATCTTTGAAATGGTTTAAAGGTTGTTTTGAGAGTTTAAATTAAGCTTGAAAAGCTGGTTTAAACTCGGAAGTAAGTATGATGAGATTTCTCCCTCAATCGTGCTTTGGCGAAATTGTTTTTATGCACTCATTTTTTATTACATAGTACATATTTTTTAAAAATGTTTTAAAGAATATTTTATATTGTTTTTGATCATATATTGATGATGGATGCATTGGGAAAATGATCCATGTAAGTATGAGGAATACTTGTTAATGCATGGTTTAATGCATTGAAAATGGTTTTGATTGTTGCTTATAAAAACAGTGAGGTATATGGTTAATAATAAATTATATTGGCAAGTGGTATGGTTTAAAATGTTATCGGATATAGTTGGCCGGCCATAGGATTGATAGTGCACTATAAATAAGTTGCCTTGGGTGTTGAGAGATTTATGCGTACTGAATACTCCACCACGAGTACCCTAACGATCAATGGGTTATATGATACCAAAAACTCCCGTTAGTGGATTATGCGTCTAACCAATGAGAAGGGTTGTAATTGTACCCCAATTGTGAGTGTACCGTAATTTTAGTTGAAATGGTATGAAGTGTTAAGAGGATACTTGTTGAATTCATGTATCCGATGAAATATTTTGTGAAAGTGGAACTTGGTTTATGATCACTTGAAAGCCAATATAATTGTTAATGTATCATGTTGATGGGTGTTAATGTATAATGTTGGTTTATACATGTTTACTCTTTAAGCTTTGCATATGGATTGTTATGCATGGGAAAGCTTAAATTGAGGGTTAGCAATGGGATTTGATGTTGATCCATGATACATGTTGCAGATGGTTTAATATGCTGGTTTTTAAAAGTGTTAAGTGCATGGTTTTCAAGGCATGATGTTTTATAAGATGATTGAAATGGCGATTTCAATATGGTTTTGGGAAATGGTTTCAAAATGCATTTGATGGTGTGTTGTTTGAGCACTCCTTACTAAGTCTAGTGTGCTTACGCTCTCTTTGTCCATCAATATAGAGAATTAAAGGTTTGGAGGCAACAAGCAAGTGAAGGGAATCCAAGGACTTCAGCTATTCAAGAGTATGGTTTCAAATTAGACTAGTAGTAATAAGGCAATGGGGTTTCATTGTTGTTTTAGGAGGGTTTTTGCTAAACTCCTTGCTTGAGCAAGTTTGATATGTTGTTTTGGAGTTGTAATTGGCCTCATACGTTTGGTTGTTGCTTCGAGTTTATGCTTTGTATGATGGTTGATTGTTTTCTAGGAAGCATACCTCTAGATTTCTGTTTGAAGTACGATGCCATGATTTAATCACGTCTCTACGATGTCTTAACATGTTTGATCTTTATAATTGTTGTGTATATGTTTGGAACCTTGATTGTACGAAAAATAAAAAAATGGACATTTCAGGTCTAGGCGTATCAGTACAGGTAGAGGTATATCGATAGGAGTAAGTGTATTTTTGGCCTTAGTATCGGTACGGGTAGATGTGTATCAATACAGTTTTGAGCTACTGGAATTATGGGAACATGATTTGTAACCCGTGTATCGATACGCTTAGAGGTCATATCGATACGCCCCCTCGTATCTGTACATTTTGAGACCGTATCTGTACGCTTGGTTGTTATGTTTGTTGTTATGGATATCAAAGGTTTTAGATTCTTCCGTTTTGGTCTCTAATCAATATGCATGCAATTAAATGAGTTTGGGTGGTCGTTTTAAGCTAAAATTTGATATGTGAGCATGAAACTTGACTAATTGAGGATTGGTAACTTCAAAATGGATTAAGTCCCTGTAATTTTCTAGAATTGCAATTTAGTATTGCAATTGCGTGCAATTGGATGTTGATTCAACACCCGATTGAGTTGAAATTTCACCTGCTGCTAGTATGTACACCATAGGTTATAATATTGCATTTATATAAGATAAAAGAAAAAAACACTGACATGTTTCGAGTTAAATCTTTTCAGGTTTGTTTCGGCAAACCCAATGTAGCTCGCTCGGTTCGGTCTTACGTCTAGACTGGGTCAAGGGGGTTATAGATACGGCTTCTAGTATACTGATACCCTTTGTAAAATTCACACTCCGTATCAATACGACTTCCCGCGTATCGATACCCTTTTGTTGCAACGACTCTTTCTTCTTATAGCAGGTACCGATATGAGTGTTCGAGTACTAATACCAGTGTTGCCAGACAATATTTATTGCAGAAAAAATGTAGCCCAACGACTATAATCAATATCTCAACTACCCAAACGGTTAGAAATCAATGAGGGGGTATAAAATCAAGTCTCCAAAGCTTCTTCAACAACGATTCAACAAGTCTAAAGCATTCAAGCACACATCCAACAATCCTTGAGCTCTTAGTGTCAAATCTTGTAAACCCACTTGAGTGATTTCAATTGTAATCTTTTTATTCAAGTGTTAGGGTTTTAGTGAGCCAAGAATTATGCAAACATTTTACCTTGTGAGGGATTTTCAATTTGCTATCATTTGTATTTCTCTTTGTGAGAGTTCTTAAGGTTTTGGGTATAAACCTTAAGGGAGTTGTAAGGTTATCTCCTTGTGCCTCAAAAGGAAAGCAAAACTAGTGGATTTGAGAAATCGAGTATGGATAGCTAAGGTAGTGGATGTAAACCTTATTGAAAAAGTTGAACCACTTTAAATTGTTTGTCTTTTTTTCTTTGCTTCCACCAGTTTTTAAATTGTCAATTCACTCCCCTCTTGGCCATCTTGCATTGTTTGTGTTCATCCTAACACCTAACCACTTTACTAAAGCAAATCTTTGATTAAAAATGACAACAATTTAATATATATTTTAAATTGTAATTAATTCTATGGTATTAATATATATATATGTATATATATTAAATTAAAGGGAAAATGATAAATTATTTCTAATTAAAAATATGACTAAATTGAAAGAATGTGTAAATAATGAGGGCTGAATTTATTGATTTTTTTGAATTAGGAATAAGTTGATTGAATGTGAAAATATAGAAGATTAAATGTGCTATTGTACACAATTTCTTAACTTTCACATTACCCGACTCAATGATTATTTTATATTAAAAACCAAAATTAATTATTTATTATGTAATTTTTGAAAGTTTGATCACTATTTTATAATGTTTAGGATAATTTAATGATCATAGGTGAACTTTAGCTATAATTTTTTTATATAAAAAATTCAAAACCCAAAATTTGGTGAAATTATAATGATCAAAATGGTTATTTTCGACTAATTTGTTATTTACAGAACAAAACAAAAAACCGTGTTCCACCTCTCAATTTAAACTAAAAAAGACACGACACTAGCAAATTAATTGAGTCTTTTACAGTAACTTTTTTGACACATTTTAACGGTAACTTTTTTATACACGAATTATGTAAAAAAAAATCTAAGTTTATATATTTACTCTTTAAAAATTAAAATTAAAATCTCTTAAACTTAAATCATAGACTCTAAATCTTAAATTATAACCAGAACCCTAAATTTTAAATCATACAAATTAAATATATAAACCTTACACTCTAAATTAAATCCTTAAACCGTAAAACAAAAAGGGTCATGTAGTCTTTAATATGTGTATTAATAATTTTTAATGGAGTTTATAATTTAGGTAAGGACATATGAGTTTGAATGTATATTAATGTTTAGGGTAAACTACATGGGTGACCACCTAACTATTGAGTTCGTCCTATTTGACCACTCAATTAAAAAATTGAAAATTTGACCACAGAACTATTTAATTGGTCTTATTTTGACCATCAGTTGTTAAAATTTAACGGAAGGGTGACATGGTTGTTAATAGAAATTTGTATACCTACACATTTGGTCAATGTTAGTTACCTATTATATCAATTTGATCCTAATTTTAATTTAATTTAATAAATTAATTACTCAATTAGAAAAATTAAATAAATTGATATAATAGGTAACTAACATGGACCAAATGTGTAGTTATACAAATTTCTATTAATAACATATCACCCCTCCGTTAAATTTTAAAGACTGATGGTTAAAATAGAACCAATTAAATAGTTTGATGATTAAATTTTCTATTTTTTCAGTTAAGTAATCAAATAAAACGAACCTAATAATTAGATAGTCATCCAAGTAATTTACCCTTATTTGAAAATTTAAAAAAATCATTAATAGTTTATACATTAACAAAAAGAGAAGATTGATTCAAGGAATCCGAGGGTATATGCTGAGAGTTGGCTGGGGGGCCTTGATTAAGACGTTTGTTTGCACTTGCCATTTATTTGTTGGGGATGTGAGGGAACGACAAATCTAGCAGGGAAGATGGTGTTGCGTCGTTATCTCAATGGACCATATTCCGAATCGAATAGAATCCGTCTTTTATGCTCTGATGATACTCTTTACTATTACCATTTCATAGAATATCTCGAACAGTTGTTGAGCTTTTAGCGTGATCTAGTAACGGATTTAGAACTAAAATTTTGTGTTAATAAGATAAACTTATAAAATTTTAAAAAATAAATTTATAAAATTTTAAAAGTTAAAAATATTTTTTTAATAAAAATATAAAAAAAATTATTTTTTTAAATTATATACGAATTTTAAATTTTTAAAAGTGACAGTCTCCTTTTGCCTAGCCGGTTGCCACAGTTGCAGTTCCACTCAGATATCATAATCAAATACCAATTTCAATAAAAGAAAGTACACGTTAAAGAATTGACCTGAAAAGAGATAACAACGGAGATATTTTCACCAAATTTCCTTCAATTACTAGGACATCTGACCCATGTCTCAATCTAGATGGTTTTAGAGATCAAATTCCAACATTTACAAGTATTTTATTTTTAAAATTGGCATTTCGATTTGAGATTTTATGTTAAAAAAAGTACAATTTCTATATATATATATATATATATGAAATAGGACCCGCTTACACAACGTAAGAGTTTTCAAATTTTACACATTTTTTGGATTGTTAGATGGGTGAAATAAATGAGTGAGATTAACAATATGATATGTGGAGATTATCACTTGGAAAAAAGTAAGAGTTAATCTCAATCATCCCTTTCACCCATATAACGATAAAAAAAACGTGTAAAACTATGAGTTTTACATTGTGTGTAAGTGGATCTTAACCCTATATAGAGATAACTATACTTTCTAAAACTCAATTACTTTTACACTTTTTGAACCGTTAGATGAGGTTAAATAAATGGTTAAGATTATTATTTTTCTTTTTTTATTGTGATAATCTTCTCATTTTATATTTTTAATTTCAATCATATATTTACTTTCATCTACCGATCTAAAAAAATATAAAATTTTTAAGTTTTACTTAAAGTTTTATATAATGTAATAGGATCATTCTCTCTCACATACATATATATATATATTTGTGTCATTGTGTGTGAATTTCAGTGGACGAAAAACAATATAAACATAATATATATTTATGAACTTGTATTTAATGTGATGTACACTAAATACCCATTGACAATTTCAATTAAGGATTAAAAGGTTTTTAAGGGCTTATAACAAGATGCATGTCAGCGTATAATTTAGGTATACACTTAAACATAAAAAGGTTTGTTAGCATATATGTTTAGGTTTTATTATGTGTAAATATTATATGTGGGCTTTCAACTCAGATCTATTCATGTTTAAGTCTTACTATGTGGGAGTCATATCCAGAATTATTTTAATGTAGAGCAGAATATATTTTGATTATCTCTCTGTTTATATACTGTAATGATATATTTTATTTTTAAATTATAATTATATTCATCTATTGATTGTAATTTTATTTATAGATTTTATTGATTAATTCTAACTGTAATTTAGACATGTTATAATGGTTAAGAGTAAGTTCAAAAAATATTAATTTACACACTATCACTGTATTGAGTACAAACTCTTTATTTATTAACATTTCTATTACAATTATACCATGTTAATTAATTATTCTCTTAGAGAAATTGGAGGAATACAATTTAAGGATCGTTGGAGGTGGGTTGCATTATATTAAAAGGAGTCTATAATTCTATATGACTAAAGTGCAGTACAACTCCTTTAATAATAATGTTTCTTTTAACAATTTTTACATAAAAGAAAAGAAGAGAGAATTACTCAACAGAACTCCTTAACCACTTACTTCAAGTTAGGTTGACAATAATATTATTATTTTTTAAAATTTACAACGCAAGACTAAGATGATGATGACGTACGCAATTATACTTTAATTATGTTATTATAGTAATGCATATTACAATGTCGAGATTTACATGCACGTTTCAAGCGGATCTTACTTTGCACCTGATAAAATATTGGCTCAAACGAAAAGTCAATCCTTAAACTATACACTTTGTTTGTTTTTAGTCTTTAAATTATTTTTTGATTAAAATATGTATTTAAATTATTATTTTTGTTACTTTAAGTATGATAGTTATATAAGTAAAAAAATATTTTAACCAATTAGATGCTGGCATGTCACAAAATTTTTTTGATCAATAGATAATTTAAAGACTAAAAACAAAAATATAGTCATGGGCAGAACATAGGGGGATTTTGGGGGCGAGGGTCTATGTCAATTTTTTTTCCAATGATAATAGAATATTTTTTTTAAAAAATGTAAAATTAGTTCTAGAATCCCTTTAGTATATTTAAAATCTTATTATGGCTCCTCTCAAAATTTTTAATTTCATTATGGTCTCCCCTTTATAAATTTCTGGTTCCGCCCCTGGGTATTGTTTAGGTACTTATTTTGACCAAAATATAGTTTAAAGACTTAAAGTAACCAAAAATAATAGTTTAAGTACTTGTTTTGACAAAAAATAGTTTAAGGACCTAAAGTAAACCAAGTACATAGTTTAAGGGTTGATTTAATTTTTAAATAAAATAAATTTGAATAATTAATAAAATTAAAAAAATAATTTTATAAATAATAAATTAATATATACATATAAATTTAATAATTAATAAAATTATATTCAAAATATAATTAATAAAGTTATATTTATATAAATAAAAAATTAATGTATACATCTAACTTTAATAATTATTAAAATTATATTAAAAAAGATAATTTCACAAATAAAAAATGATATATAAATCTTTCATATATGTTTAGTAATATATTAAAAAATTATTTTTATAATATAATTAATATTAATTGATACAAAATAATAATAACTAATAAATTACTTAAACAAGTATTGAATATAATTGTATTATTATATGTCATTTTACTTATTCAAATAATGAAACAACTAATAATGAAACAACTATAACTATCAGTTAATTCTACTAAATACTTTTATAGAATCAGCTAATATAATCCGCTAGTCAAATCAGTTAATGCTATCAGCTAATATAATCCGCTAATTGCCAAACAAGGTCATTGTATTTTTAAAAATATAATTGTAAATAGGGATAATATAACTTTTGCTATCTAATTTTCGCATAATGTTTAATTTGGTCTTATTTTTTGTACAATTAGGTACCTAAGTATTTTAATGTTGCTCGTAGGGGCAAACTTTTATTTTTGGTGTAATAAGGTGCATAACTATTTTAAATTACACATGTTTATACTTAAAAATTTTACGTCTAATTTTTGAATTTGTAACATTTATTATTTCTTTATCTAAACGACATTAAAATTATAAGTGCGAACCAATCAAAATTGAATATGTATAATTAAAAAAAACATTCGATACCTCATTGTACCAAATACAAAAGTTAGATACTTAAATACACCATTTAAAAAAATTATATTTCTAATTACACCCAAACAAAGTTGTGTATCAACTTGTACATCAATATCAAAGTTAGGTTCCAATTTTTTGACAAATCTTAAATCTAATCTTAATCCTACCTATGGGAAGGGGAAGAGAGACTCTAGGGGAATGAATGAGAGTGCTCTCAGGCCCGTTTTCTGAGACTTTGGTAGCCTTGGGTCGAATTTAAAAAGTAAGGCCCTATTAATAAGTACCGAAAAATTGAATTTTAAAAGTGGGCTCTTAATAACAATTACTAAAAAATTAAATTTTAAGAGTGTCCCTAATAATAAATATTGGGAAGAAAAAGTTTTGTGTAAGAGATGTACTGTAAAGTAATTAAAATGACAATTTCATCATTGGAAAGTTAAAGTTTGTTTTATTGGAAAATTAAAAAGATGGTAGAAAAGGAAATGTATTTAGTAAAAGTTTGAGTCTTTCAAAGGGAATTTAAGTGTGACAATTTTAAAATACAAAATGGACAAGTTTTAGGGACATAGGGAGTATTAGATAACAATTTGGTCTCTAATAACAAGTATTGGGAAAACTAAATTTTAAAAGTATGCCCCTAAAAACAGATGTTAGAAAAAACTAGGCTCCTAATAATAAATATTGAGAAAAACTAGAACCTTAATAAAAAATATTGAGAAAAAATAAATTTTAATAGTAGACCATTAATAACAAATATTAGAAAATTTGAACCCTAATAAAAAATATTGAAAAAATAAGGCCTTAATAACAAGTATTGAAAAAAAATCGGGGCCCTAATAACAAATGTTGAAAAAATGGACCTCTAATAATAAATATTGAAAAAATAAGACCATTAATTATAAATATTGAAAAAAATAGATCACTAATAATAAGTATTAAAAAATTGGGTCATAATAACAAATATTGTAAAAAATTTGACACTTATAATAAATATTACAAGAATTAAATTTTAAAAATATACCCCTAATAATAAATATTAAAAATAATAGACTCTACCAAATATTAAAAAAATGGGCCATGGGCGAGCGCCATGCTCATGCTCAGGGACGACCCTGAGTGCTCCTAGTGAGTCTAGAACTCATGACCTAACGGAATAAGGAACAAAGATGAAATTACATAAATTAAAGTATAATTATAATAAAACAAAATCAAGAGCATTTAATTTATTTAATTAAAAAATATCTCATGCATTGGCAGTGAAATTTTTTTGTTTATATAAGCGTCTTAATTTTAAGGTTTTGAAACTTAGTTTAGGCGTTTAGAATTTAGGTTTTATGATTAGAATTTAGGGTATAGAGTTTAGGGTTTAGGTTTTAGAATAATATGATAGAGATTTAGATTTTAACCTATAAACTTAAATTCTAACCTTACGCCCTAAATTCTAACCACAATACCTAAATTCTAAGCATATAAACCTAAACCCTTAACTATAAACCCTAAACTTGATCTATATTCTCTAAAATTAGGACGCTCGTAGAAACAAAAAGTTTTTACCGCCGGTGCATGAGATATTTACCCTTAAAAAATAAGCAAACTTTTCCTTTCAACTATTTTAGTATTTTAAGAATTTAAAATAGGTTGAAGTTCACAAATTGTCACCAAATTATCCTAAATTGTTCATTTTAGCCATTGAACTTTCAAAAGTTATAAAATGAGCATTAAACTTTAGATTTTGTTACAAAATGAGCATTGAGTCGTTAGATGAAATTAAGAACTTAACGACGTGCTAACTAGGCAACTAAGTAATGTATTAGTTGTCACAAAAGATCATCGAACTCTGTAAATGTTATAGAATGATCATTGAACTATTTAATTGTTACATAATGGCAAATTCACTATTTTAATTGTACAAATTTATCATTGAACTATTTAGTTATCATAAAGTTGTTATTGAACTATTTAATTGTTACAAACTGATCATTGAACTATTTAATTGTTATAAAATGATTGGTTATTACATGTTATGATCTAAAAAAAATTTTGCTTCTGATTTCAAGACTTTTTTTTAGAAATGTTTCATATGAAAGGAATTAAGAGTTTTTTTTTTGTTTCTAGAAATCTTTTAAATGGAAGGAGTTAAAGGTTTTTTCCCAATAAGTGTTTCAAATGAAAGGAATTAAATTTTTCTCCAAGAAATTCTCTTGGAAAACAAAAACGCTTTCATTCCTTCATTTGAAACGTTTTTATATACGAAGTCTCTTGAAATCAACAACAACAAAATTTACAATATAGCCTGTAATAACCAACCATTTTGTAACAATTAAATAGTTTAGTGATAATTCGGTAACGTTTACAAAGTTCAATGAACATTTTCTAACAACTAATATATTACTTTAGTTGCCTAGTCAGTTTGTCTTTAAGCTGTTAACAACATCTAACGACTTAGTGCCCATTTTGTAACGAAATCTAAAATTTAATGTATATTTTATAACTTTTGAATGTTCGATGACCAAAATAAACATTTTAGAATAGTTTATTGATCCTATGTGAACTTTACCTTTTTAAGATATAACTAGTAAAAAACGATAAACTATTTTTTTTTAATCTTAAATATTTTTAATTTAGTATATATTTTCACTATTTCTCTACAAATAGAAAATTTTAGATTAAAGGATGTGAGGCGCCTTTAAACTTTTTTAAATATAATATTCTAAATTATTTTGCACCCAATCAAACTATATACTTTGAAATTTCATTAATCTACTTCTTACTAGCGTTAGATCGTTAAATTTAACGGTTTTTAGATCATTGATAGCACATATCTCTTTTATATTGTTATCATGCGATCTTTTTTCAGATTTTTTATTTTTATTTGAAAATTTATAAAATTTATTAAAAAATCTAAAATTAAAAAATTATATCAATTACAATAGAAAACGTTAAATATTATCATGTGTATGATGCATGTAACCGGTTGTCGGGTCTGATCTCTTATATTACTATATAATTATTATCATGTGTACTTTTTTTTCTATTAAGTTTTGAGGTTTTAATGAGACGCGTGATACTATTTTTTTCATAAAAAATATAACACATTCCTTCATGCTAAAACCCGACTGTTAATAATAATAATAATAATAATAATAATAAAGGGCCAGTGGGAATTACGGAACCCTCAAAATTTTGAAAAATTCGAATTTTGCCTTTAAAAGTTTTAAAATTTTTAATTTGCCCCTCTCAAAATTTTTAAAAATTTATATTAAACTTCAAAATTTTGAATATTTTTAATTAAATTTCCTATCAAAATTTTAAATTTTTGTTAAATCTCTTAAAAATTATTAAAAAATTTAGTTAATCCCTCATTTTTAAAAAAAAATTCATTCAAACCTCCAAAATTTTATCCTTTTTAAAAAAATTTAAGTTGACCCCTCAAACTTTTATTCTAAATTCCCGCATTGAAAGTCCCTTTTGTAATAAAATAATAGTATAATAAGTACAAGAGTAATAAATTGATCACGTATGTCGCATTAATTGAAGAATCTTCAGTAGTAATAAAACACATTATTGAATTTGGTCTTATTGTACTAATTCAGTAAGAAAATAAAATGTAATTTAAATATTGATAAAAATGTTTTGAATTTATCCTATATTAAAAAAGTTATCCCCGTTTAGAAAACAAATTATTTACTTTTGCTTTTTTTTTGACAAATTTTAATCCTAATCTTATTTAGAGGGGGTGGGGACTTTAGGGGAGGGAAAAAGAGAGTATTACTAGTGAGTCTAGAACTTATGACCTAAAGGAAATGAGAGAATAAAGATGAGTAGCTTGACTAACCGACCAAATTAGGGGTGAGTGTTCGATCGAGTCGAGTCGAGTAAAAATTTTTGAGTTATTCATGTTGGCACGTCTTATTTTACAACTTGAACTTAATTTGAAATTTTTTCGATTCGAGTCGAGTTTTTGAGTTCCTATATAAATTTAATTGTAATTATTTACCATGTTATCGTACAGTTTAATTCCAATTTAAATGACTTTCTCTAATCATATAAGATATGCATATATATTTCTTCATATTATTTTTCACGTGTATAAGTAAGATTTGTAATGTTATTTAATAAAAAATATAATCTAAACTTCTAAAATATATTTATAATATTATTTTTAAATAAGGAACTTTTGGGGATAAAATATGACGGGAGTATAAATGAGTCAATGAATTGACATGAAGAAAAAAATACAAAAAAAAATCAGTTGAATGATCAAATTGAATAAAATGTAAAGTTAGAGGACTAAATTGCAAAAAGATTATATTTGTTAAAAATGTGAATTGAAGTTATATAGATATTATATAGTGTTAGTGAATCATGTGGTTTAATTTTGGTCAAAAATAGACTTAAAACGAAAGAGAATTTGAAGAAAGGGAAATCATTCAAAGTAGAGGGCTAGATTGCAAACGTTAAAAATTTAATTTAAAAAATATGAATTGAAGCTAAATATGTATTCTATGGTGGTTTAGGAGCATACGGTTCAAATTTGGTCAAAAATTAACTTAAAACGAACGAGGGATTGAAGAAATGAGGAAATCATACAAAGTTAAGGGGCTGAATTGAAAAAAATATGAAATTTATTTTCAAAAATATAAATTGAAGATAAATAAGTATTCTACCTTTAGGAATATGTGGTTCAAATTTGGTCAACAATGTACTTAAAATGAAGGAGGAATCGATGAAAAATGAAATCATGACTAAATTGCAAAACTGTAAAATTCGGTTTTTCGATTTTTCGGTTGTTCAAGTTGGGCAAATTTCAACTCGAACTCGAAATTTTTTCAAGTTACTCGAGTTCACTCGAATAACTCGAAATTGAAAAAATATCGATTTTTTCGATTCGAGTCGAGTTTTGCTCACCCCTAGGCTAAATAATATGCTTGCTCATCTACTTTTGCTTTTTTAAAAGCATACAATATATATATGGGTAAAACTTTGATACACAAGCTGTGTAAACTAATTTTATACAAGCTTGTGTATTTACACTATAAAACTCAAATCCTAAATTCCAAATCTAACCCTAAAAAATAAACCCTAAACCTTATACCTTAAATTCTAAACACTAACCTTAAAATCTAAACCTTACAACATAAATCCCTAAACTTTAAACCCTAAACTAAAACCCTAACCCCTAAAACTAAAAGGCACGTGTAAACTTTAATTTACCCGGCATGTGTATCAAAATTTTTCCATATATATATATTTTGCATAATGTGTGCGTGCAATAAAATTTAACGTAAAGTTCATAAATGGTAACTAAATTATTCTAAAATGTTTATTTTGATAGCCAAACTTTCACAAATTACAAAATAAACATTAGACTTTAGATTTTGGTATAAAATGTGCATTGAGTCGTTAGATGTTGTTAACATCTTAACGACGGACCGGTTGGGCAACTAAAGTAATATGTTAATTGTTACAAAGTGGTCATTGAACTCTATAAATGTTATAGAATGATCATTGAACTATTTCATTGTTACAAAATGGTCATTGAACCATTTAATTGTTACAAAATGGTTGGTTATTACAAGTTATACCGTAAACCTTTGTTGTTGATTTCAAAAAACTTTGTTTCTAAAAACGTTTAAAATTAAGGAATGAAAGAGTTTTTGGTTTCCAAAAGCATTTATGGGGAAAAACCTTTAAATCCATTCATTTAATTTTTTAAAACAAAAAGCTCTTAATTACTTTTATTTGAAACGTTTTTGAAAATAAAGTCTTGAAATCAATAAATTTTTTTGCAGCATAACATGTAATAACCAACCATCTAGTAACAATTAAATAGTTTAATGATTATTTTGTAACAATTAAATAGTTCAATGACTGTTTTGTAATAATTAAATAGTTCAATGATTATTTTCGTAACAATTAAATAGTAAATTTACCATTATGTAACAATTAAATAGTTCAATAACTATTTTATAACATTTACAAAGTTTAATGATTATTTTGTAACATCTAATATATTAACTTAGTTGTCTATCCAGCTCGCCATTAGGTTCTTAAATGGTAAATAATATTTCGGTTCCTATTTTATAACAAAATTTAAAATGATATCTTATTTTGTAACTTTTGAAAATACTGTGACTAAAATAAATATTTTAAAATAATTAATGACTATTTATTAACTTTATCCTAAAATTTACGTGGAGTCAATTTATTTGAAAAAAATTCTTATAATTCTAAGATGATAAAGTTTGGTTCGGTAGCCAAATAGAGAAGATTTTCAGATCATAGAAGTGAAAGTACCTTTTCTTGTAATAAAAAAAAAATTCAAAAAAATGGGGAAATAGCATCCGTTCGCTCCTCATCTCTTCTTCTTCTTCTTCTAGTGAAGCAGAGTACACGTGGCGGGTCCATGAGTGTCGACCTGATTGAAAAGATCAATCAAAAGATGGACGGAGGAGAATGAGTTGTGGATGGGTCCCATATGCCAAATCTATCAGCCACATCCATCCCTATGCATTCCTACACATCACACGTAGCACTCTCATTTCGCATTTCTTTCATTTCATTTACTTGGAAATATAAAAAAACTAAAATAAATAAATAAAAATCTACCTTCAGATTTTAATTTCCCTTCTCTTTCATTCACGCTACTCTCGGTGTGCTTTGGAACTTTCAGTGGCGAGAAATCTTCTCTCTTCTTACTTCTGGATCTGTCATTATTTTCTTCTTTCCCAAACAGAAAAATAAATACAAAAATACAAAAAAAAAGGAGAAAAGCTGAGAAGAAGTAATGGTTTACAGTGTATCTGGATTACGTTTGCCTTGTGCTCCTTCGGTTTACCGGTCCAGCCAGTCTGCCTTCAATGGCTCTAAGCGAAGTAGCAGTTTCTCTCTTTTGTTGAAGAAGAATCAGTTTTCACGTATTCCTCCTCCTTCCTTTTATACTTTCTTTTAATAATTTTTCCTTCCAGTTGTGTGTGTATATATATTGTTTTTTTCCCAGGAAATTTGTTTCTTCTTCTTCTTCTTCTTCTTCTTCTTCTTCTTCCTCCTCATCTAAATTTATTTTATTTATAAAAATATTGATGGCATGGTTTTTTTTTATGTATGTTTTTTTAATTGAAAAAAGTTAGAAATGGCGGTGAAAATGAGTTAAAAGAGTTGAAGTATAAGTACGATCCTGTTCGAAATGCTGAAGCCAAATGTGTCCAAATACGATGTCGTATTCTCTATGAGGTTTAGCATTAAACAAATTATTTATAGTGTAATAATATATAAATATTCTTTGCTTTACATATGGTAGCTTGTGTGTTATTGGCGTTAAGGATTGTTGAAGAACTGATCAGTCTGGTTCAAAATTTTACCGCTGAATTTTTGGCTGTAAAAAGAGTTGCAATGAAGAAGTTTCTGTTTTTTGAAGTGAAGAAGTGATAGTTTCAAACCGAGGGAAGGTTAGTTTAAAGGTGAAATTGGGATTTTAAAAAGGATGACTGTAGTGCAATGGCGGAAAATAAGATATATACTTTTGAAAATGTTATGGGTGTGTATAATTTGTTCCATTATCAGCTTGTTCGAAAGTCATAGTTGGATCACTCCTTTTATTTTTGAGCATGAGAATATGATTGCTGTTTCTGATTCCTCTTCTTCCCTGATGAAGATTCATCTCTAATGGCTAGTATAATTTTAGTATTGTCAAACGAATTCTCTATGGATTATGAATGCTTTCATAGTAATTTGATTTCCGTTGTGTAGAAAACTAATTTGATGCTTGCTTGTAGGGAAGATCATTGCGCAAAACTCTTCATATGATTCGGACTCCTCACCCCTAACTGTTGCATCCAAGAAAGTGTTTGTTCCTGGTGATCAGGGTGATGGTTCTTCATCCTTGACAGATGAATTGGAAAGCCCAAGCACTACTTCAGATAATCCACAGGTTCGCTATTTATCTGAGAATAATGCAGATTGTATCTTTCTATGTATGAAAACGTCACATTTTAGTTTGACTGTGTATGGGTGAATTTTCAAGAGTGTATGCATAGGAGCAAATTGAAAATTAGAGTTTGAGATGGTGTTGATGTCAATCAAGCTTGTTGGTTTTCTAAAAAGGTCGACTTATTATTGTAAAAAATGACTTGTGGTTCTAATTCTGAACTTTTTTTGGAAAAAATATTATTAAATATAAATGATATAAAATGCTGTGGAATAAGGACACGGAGTGTTATGTTCTCATTTTTTATCTTTGAACTTCTACTGGTTACCGGTTGATTTTGATGCTCATTTCAGGTAACTAATTCAAAACAAAAGGCTAGACTATATCTTTCTCATCTCTTTATGATTTTGTTATAGGTGATTCGTGGTGTATATGGTAAAGAAATGGAAGACAATAAGAAGATTGATGTTGAGGAACAAGAATCTCCTCATACTGAGGAGCTGTCTGCACCTTTAAACCGGAAAGTAACTAATGAGAAAAGTGAAGCAAAACCAAGATCCATTCTCCCTCCGGGTGCAGGACAGAGAATATATGAAATAGACCCAACACTGTCGGGTTTCCGTCAACATCTTGATTACCGGTGAGATAATCCTCTATTGTATACTTCTGTGGGTGTCGTGTGATAATTTGAGTTCAGATGTTGAGTCTCCTCTGGCCTTTATAAGATGGCTGCAGGTTTTAGTTCTCTAGTTTGTTGGAATGTTCTGGTTGTCTTGTTTTTCCATTGCTTGTACACTGTTTTTGTATCTGCACTGTGCCAGATTTATGGTGTCTTTGGAGGTCTGTTCTGGTATCTGAATAGGAACTCGGTAAAGAATCTGTATTTGCATGTCTCCTGCTTGTAGTTAGTATTTACTCTAGGTTTCGAGTGGCAACACTTGAAAGAGCATTCACAGATTATTACATTTGTGTTTGTTTTCGTTATTTAGGGCCATGTTTCAGTTTTCTATTCCTATTATTCTGCTGTTTAACTAGATTTTATCTGGTTCCTCCCCCCCTCCTCCTGGGGGTGGTAGAAAAATTGAATCATATATGATTTTGGAGTGTATTAGTATTATCCAACTGACTTAGATCGCTTTGTACAAGCTGTTAATGTTATATGACTATTTGTGCATTCTAACAACCGGGGATGTTGCCACTTATGGTTTGATGTTTATATGTGCATTCAAACTTACTTTTTCTTTAATGTTCTATATCCTGAATTGAATTTGTTAGAAACTTCATCAAGGATTCAAGATTTGATTACCTTGTATATTTTTTCCAATTACAGGTATGCACAGTACAAAAGAATGCGCGAGGAAATTGATAAGTATGAAGGTGGTTTAGAGGTGTTTTCTCGTGGCTACGAGAAGCTTGGCTTCACACGCAGGTTAGCATTCTTCCCATATCTGGTTGTTAGTGTGGTCTTATCTTTCATAGTTGTAGCGTTGCAGATTCATTGCTGCTCCCGTGGTTGCATGTCATTGCTTTTTCTATGTTATCCTTTCCGGTTCAAATAAACAATTTTCATTAATAAAATTAGTGCTGGAATATTCTTGTAATTAATTTTTGTGTGGGAACATTGTAAGTTATTTTCCAGTACTTTTATATGTTTATAACTCGGTCACATTAATCTAAAAAAGAAGTTCCTTGATGCTCAAGAACGTGTGGAGTAATCATTTGATTCTTTGGTGCAAGTAAATAATGAGAGATTCTATCACAGCCCATAAAATTAGTCCTTTCTCTACCGTCACTTTTATTTTTATCTTCATTTGTTTATTTTTAATATCTTTCCTCTGTATCATATTGCTTATAGCTATCTTGTTAACTTTAATCTTCAGTGAAAATGTCATTCTCTGTTCACATTTTGTGCACTGCTTCAGAAGTCATTTTTCATATGCTGATGTTCTTTCTGATCATAATCTCATCTGGCTCTCAGTGAGACGGGAATAACTTACAGGGAGTGGGCACCGGGAGCTAAGGTTTGTTATGGATCCTTTTAACATTTGAGATTTAACCATAGATTTTAATAATTTTTGACTTCCATCCAATCTGTAAAGTCTTACTAACTTTTAGGTGTTGTCTACTTCTCAATTTCGTTGCAATTTCTTTTTCAGTCAGCAGCACTGATTGGAGATTTTAATAATTGGAACCCTAATGCTGATGTTATGAACCGGGTATGTTATACTCTCTTCTGTAAGAAACAAATGTTACCTGTCCATTACTTGTTACTTGTATTTTCCATGTCTTGAAGCACTGTTCTACCATTGATCGATTACTTAACAGAAAGTATAGTGTATTGAAAAGTTAAACATTACTTTAGTAAGTGCACCTAAATGTTATTTTCTTTGACCGCATAGTGAATTGTATACTCCCAGTACTTGTCAGACATTATGCAGTCACAACATAGTATTGGTGCTGCAGAGATCTTAATATTTCAGTAATTTAATATCTACTGATGAACTCCACTCGATTTGTGTTGCTTTTAATGAGCTACTGTCCCCCTGCTTTAGCTCTCTGACAGTAATGATGTGCTTTAAGATTTATCATCTATGCGTTGAGAAATTATACTATTTATAGGGTCATCTTTTTACGAGTCCATGTTTGCTTATATATTCTCAAAATTATCACGCTGAAGGAAGTTAAAACTCATTTAAGCTTGCTTTTTTTTTTTCAAAATACTACTTAGCTTACTTTTAGATCTGAACATTAACATCTTTCTGTTTATGTGTGAGGAGCCAAAGATTAGGTACAGTTCGGTATACTTCAAAGCTTGAAATTGAAAGGTTAAGAACATTAACATCATCAAAGTTTATGTAATGAAGAAAAAAGTTAGCTTGTCTGTGTAACAATTAGTTGTATAAGCAGATTCATGTACTTAATGCATGCAGTCTCAATTATAAAAAGGAAGGTGACTGTTCTAAGGGCTTAGAAAGCCATGACTTACATTGACATTGATCTCTTTGCAACTTTACATCTTGTCTTTTATTTTCCATTTAGTGTTTAATTCTAAAAATTTTAATTTTTTGACAGAATGACTTTGGTGTCTGGGAGATCTTTTTGCCTAATAATGCTGATGGTTCACCACCAATTCCTCATGGTTCTCGAGTGAAGGTAAATTCCCTGTGGATGAATATGAAGTTTGCTTTTGAAAGTTGGCTCCTTTGCTTTCAACTGCTTCTTGTTTATTATTCCCTTTTGCTATTTTTGGATTCAGAGAAAATAGAACCCATAGAAATTGCAGCTTTTTCCTTGTACACCAGCAATGTATTTATTTATCCTTCCTTTTGACCATGACATGTGGTCCAGGAACCTTTAGGCATGACTTCATTTTCTATACTGATCCCATTGCATGTCTAATTTGCAGAAATTGCAGCAAAGCTGTGCTACTAAACTATTTAGAAAGCTACATTGTTTTCCTTCTTTTTAACTAATAAATAATATTTAATTGTAGGAATAGTTTCTAATATAATTAGAGCTTGTTATGTAACGAGGAGATAAATAGGGCATTAGAGAAGGCTGGTTGTTGAGTTTGATAATAGAACCTACATTTTAAAAACAATTCCAAGTTTATATGAGTTTGAAGAGAGCGGGTTTTAGTATTGCGAACTCGAAGGTCTATAGAGGAATTAGTTAAGTGCTGTATCAATCAGTCACAGAAGGCAATATCATATTAAATTTGCTTCACTAAACAAAATTTATTGATGCCCATCATGTACTTATGGTTGCCTGCATTAATCAACACTCCAATGTAGCTGAGATAGTTTAGAATCTTAAAAAGTGCACGTGCTTGTCTGTGCTATTACTCTAAGCTCTTCTTGTTGTAGGACCTGCTTATAAAACTGTTTATGCAAATCTAAAATCCTTCAAAGAAGTTACTGCAGGATTAATCTTCTGAAACTTTGGCAGGACAAATAGAATATTGCAAAATACCATATAATTCTCTGCCTGTCAGCAGTTAAAAGTGTTTTCTGTGCTGCCATTTATGTATTTTATGGTTGGTCTCCAAGTCAATTATTCAAAGTAGCTGAGTTCAAATCGAACTAACTCCCACCTAAAAAGAGGAGAAGAAAAGACAGAGGAAGCAAAAAAGAAAGAAAAATATTTTCTTTTGCTGCCGGACTGTTGAGATCTTGTCAAAATCATTGATTTAAAGCTCCTTTCAAGTCCATTTTTAACTTTTTGACCATATAATTGTAGATTCGTATGGAAACTCCATCTGGGATTAAGGACTCCATTCCGGCTTGGATCAAGTTCTCTGTTCAAGCACCAGGTGAAATCCCATACAACGGAATATACTATGATCCACCAGAAGAGGTATTGTTGCTGTTTGTTTGATCTTTAGAATTTGGTGGAAACGTTAGATGACTATTCTTTCCTAACTATAAGTTGCTTAAATATTTGGTGCTCAAGTAAAATAGGAAGTACCAACTAAAATCTTAAATTGACTGCTTGTTTGTGAAGATGCATGAACAAAAGTACACATGCACACACATATGACTGCATAAACACAATGAATTTTTTATTCATCTTAGAGTAAGTATGCAATGAGGTTGGCTCATGAATCTCTTCCTTTATAATAAGCTTTGTGTTCAGACTTCAGGCCAATTCCCTATAAAAGAAGTTTTTAAGAAAACAATTTCAGTTGGTTCACTTTAATATATGTCAGTTTCTAAATTACATTCTTTATGTTCCAGTTCAGTCACTGCACAGCATGATCAGCTCAGTTCAGTCTGTTATTGTTGTGTCCTATCACAAATGTATTCTTTTTTATTACTAACGATGTTTCTATTTTGACAGGAGAAGTATGTATTCAAACACCCCCAGCCAAAAAGACCCAAATCACTTAGAATTTACGAGTCCCATGTTGGAATGAGTAGCACGGTATCTCTCTTTTCCCTTGCATGTAGCAAATTGTATGTGCTCAATTGCATATATTTTATGGGTAATTATTCTATGCACAAGGGTTTAGGGATTTTGTTTAGGGTCTAGTGTTTAGGGATTTTATTGGATGAGTTTTGAACTTAGGGGTGTGGCTAGAATTTAGGATTTAGGGTTTATGGTTAAAACCTAAATCCTAACCATATTATCCTAATAACTAAACCCTAACCTCTAAACCCTAAATTCTAACACTAAACTCTAAATTCTAACCATAAACCCTAAATTCTAAGCCTACATTTAAACTCTAAACCTTAAACTGAGTCCCTAGACCCTAAAACTAAGGTGCTTGTAAGTTTCCACCGCCAATGCATGGGATGTTTTCCCGTGTTTTATTTGATCTTAAAGGAGGACCATAAGTTCTTTGTTGAATGCTTTCTTGCGTGGGATCATATTTTACATTCCATTTCTT
Organism: Hibiscus mutabilis; assembly: GCA_019671005.1. Lineage (NCBI taxonomy): Eukaryota > Viridiplantae > Streptophyta > Magnoliopsida > Malvales > Malvaceae > Hibiscus > Hibiscus mutabilis. The sequence continues at coordinate 33,934,387 of CM033721.1, forward strand.
TTCAGGCTTGCTACAAATAAGTGTTCCTTCTAGGCATTGGGACTGAAAGCAAATCATTAGTTTTTTTATAAAATTCATTTTACAGGAAAATCATCTTAGTTTATATTTAAAGTATCAATTTTCCTCAAATATAAAAAAGGTAGAAAGAAAAGGGAAAACTCATTGAAAGAAGCTGTTAGTTCCATCCTGCATCCTGATGGAAGAATAACCTCTATTGAAGGGAAAACTCAATTGAATTAATTTGCAAAGAAAAAAATCTATATAGTTTTGTATGGCCTACTTTTGGTGCTCTTCGGTTAAATGAAATTTTGTTGTCCTTCAATTTGAATTTTACTAATTATGTATTACTCTAGTAAATGATTTTAAGGCAAATGGCAAACAGCTAGTGACTTGGATCTCTGCTAGCTGTTTTTTCTAGAAACGTCTTAAATGACAGTAGCAAATAAATGAAATAGAAGTTGGTTGAATTGCATTTAATTGAGAATTTTTCATCCACTTGGAAAACCCATTCAGAAACTTGAATTTGCAGTTAAACCAAATTTGATCATTATTTCACATCTAATTATGATAATCAGGTTTTCAACAAAGGGCGAAAAGCCTTTATTTCTCTTGAATAAGGGGCTAGAGTCGCAAGGTCCTAGGATATGGTTTACACAAGCTTTTCATTTTTAGGGTTTATAGATTTAGGTTGTGGTTTAGGGTTTAAGTTGTGGGGTAGAATTTAAGGTTTATGGCTAGAATTTAGAGTGTACAGTTTAGGGTGTTAGGGTTAAGGATTTAGGTTTTAGATTTTATAGTTTAAATATGAAGGGTTGTATAATTTTTTTTACACAACTTGTGTATCAAAATATAACCCTTACAAAGTTATAGTTTTAAGAGCTTGTTGTGGCAAAAATTCCTGAAGTCTTAACATTCTAAGTTGTAAGGAGCCGAAAGACGATCAATGTTCTTAAATTTATGAAATAACCTTGCATTTAATATTCGTTTTTTCAGTACACATTAAATTTTTTTTATGTGGGAGAGTGAATGCAAACCTTAAATCTCAACCCTCTTTAAATTGTTAAAACATTCAGTACACTAGGCAGAACCTGGTTTGCTATGGAGAAGGCCAGAAATAACAATATAGTATGTTTTAAGATGTTTGTTTTTTCAACAGTAGACTCAGCTAACCCTTGTCCTTCGTTTAGGTAGATAGTTATGTTTTATTGGTTGTTCACATTTGATTTTGCATCAATCAACTTTTAGCGTTATGTGCTGTTTTGCTATGTGATAATGGATGTGCCTATAATATAGGGTAAACTACACCCGAGTTCACTTTTGTTTTCGATCTGTCTTATTTCGATCACCAGTTTTGAAAAAATTACATTTCTGTCTTTTATGATATTGGTTTATTACATTTTGGTCACTTAGCTGCTGACTCCCATTAATTTGATGAAAAGGCACTTTAAAAGTGGTAAAATTTTAATAACCCCTAAACTTTAGATAAATACCGATTAACCCGTAAACTTTAGATATGCTATCAATTTGATCCCTAAATTCGGCCAAAGTCCTCTACCGATGGTTGTTGCTCACCACAGTCCCGCCATCGGCCTCACCATAGGGCATCGTCATTGCAGATGATCAGTGGACCCATAATTTCTTGCTCCTTTTTGACGCGAATTTGGTGTTCGTTTCACTAGAAAATGCTCCAAACTCCACAAATGTAGTATAGAACCCCCATAAATTTTTTGTTTATGATATCGTTATGTTCTACTCTTTCTGTCTCACTAAAACTATCCCATGTTGATATTTTTTTGGTCAATTTTTTCAAACTTTGAATGTATTTTTTAATATTTTAGTTAATTAAAATTTATAGAATATATATTTAAAAGCTACTTGATTGAAATTTTAAAATATATTTTTTGATATTTTTATTAACAATAATTTTTAAATAATAAGAAGTCAAAGTTGAAAAAATCTAACAAAAAAAAAATGTCAACATGTAACAGTTTAAGTGAGACATAGGGAGTAATTCTTAAACTATAATTACTTTAATAATAAAATGATCATAATATAATTATTGTTTGTAATACTCATAATTTAATTAGGGATACATTGTCCAATTATAATCATAAATTAGAATTAGATTTATATAGTTTTAAAATTTAATCAAATTTATATGAATGAAAATAAATATTTAATTATATTAATATACTTCTAAAATTTAATCTAATTTATGATTATAATTAGATAATATATCACTAATTAAATTATGACTATTACAAACAATATTTATATTATGATCATTTAATTGTTAAAGTAATTATAATTTAAGGATTATAACATAATATTATAAACAAAAAAATTGTGAATTTGATTATGATATAGATTTAGATTTATGGTGTCCTTTTTAAAGGATTATTAATGATTAATTTATTATTATGGTTTAATTTTAAAAGAAGTCGAATGGTTCTAGATTTTTGGAGTTCTATGTAGTTTCCGGTGAAACGGACATCGAATTTGTGTTAAGAGGCCAAAAAAGAGTTAACAAGAAATTTTAGGTCCAACAATCATCAGCGGAGGACTTTGGTTGGGTTTATCTAAAGATTAAAGTTCATGGTCAAATTACTCCTACTAACGCAACACGTCATCAAACTAACATAAATTAATGGTTTAGTGGCCAAAACGTAATGAACTGATAATGTGAGTGACCAAAACATAACTCTTCAAAATTTGTGACCAAAATAAGACGCACTGAAAACAAAAGTGACCTTGGGTGTTGTTTACCCTATAATACAAGACTAACATGGTTGTATATAATATGACTAACATGCTAAAAGTTAATTTTCATGTATACCATCGTGCACAGAAAATTTGCTGCTCAAAGACCTGCGATCTTTTTTTCGTTCTATGTTACATTTTGCTTAGAATTAACAACTCTGATGCAGGAGCCAATGATTAACACATATGCCAACTTTAGAGATGATGTTCTTCCCCGTATTAAAAGGCTTGGGTACAATGCTGTTCAGATCATGGCTATTCAAGAGCACTCGTATTATGCTAGCTTTGGGTATTACCTCCATTATAATATTAACTCAAGTCTATTTGTTGCTGTTATGCTTGTAAGTTTGTAAAGTTGTACCAACTGCTATTTTGTGGATACAAGCCGGGCGTATTTTCAGAAATTGATTTTTGTAATGTAAACTTATGTCTTCTACCTATAACAAGTTGCATTTAATATGTTGCAGGTATCATGTGACAAACTTCTTTGCACCTAGCAGTCGTTTTGGAACCCCTGATGATCTTAAGTCACTGATAGATAAGGCTCATGAGTTGGGGATACTTGTTCTTATGGATATTGTGCACAGGTAATAATTAAATTTCCAGGAGGATATAACAGTTTTCTCATATTGTTTTGTGCAAAAAGTGAAAAGTTAAACACTTCTTTTCCTGCTTCGACTCTGCTCATTTTTCCAGTAGACTTGATGCAAATGTGGCCACGAGAATTTAGGTTCTTATAGTTGTCGTTCTACTTTTTAGTTTCTGTAGTTGATTTTTTCTGGCTATAAAGTTGCTAAAAATAAATCTATATGGGCCAACATAATGATGCAAATGATTAGTCATTGGCTTCGCTCCGGTAGATACCTTGGAAAACCAAAAAAAATCTAAACGAGAGAAAGCAAAGTTGTAACTGATTATGTATAAAATGATAGAATCCTATAAACTTTCTAATATAATTGCCCACCGTCAGCTTGTTGCAAAAGCAGTTGTTCACTATGAGTCTCAGTTCTTTTTTATTCTATAGTTAATTAAGTTACTAATTTACTTCTCATTTACCTTTGTATCTGACTGATACTCTGATTACAGCCATGCTTCCAATAATACGTTAGATGGATTGAACATGTTTGATGGAACTGATGCTCATTATTTCCACTCGGGGTCAAGGGGTCACCACTGGATGTGGGATTCACGTCTTTTTAATTATGGAAGCTGGGAAGTATGTACTTCTACCTGAACTTTTCTTAACAGATAGATTTTTGGCTTCCTCTAATCCAATTGTGTGTAAATATTATTCTTTAAATGTCGCTTCAGGTACTAAGGTTTCTTCTTTCAAATGCAAGATGGTGGCTTGAGGAATATAAGTTTGATGGGTACAGATTTGATGGTGTGACTTCAATGATGTACACCCATCATGGGCTGCAGGTATTATATTTGAGTGAATTTGGAGATTATACATTGGTGTTATATAATAAGTTACCCAGCTATTCGGATTTTAAGTGTCCAAGTTTTGGCATTATAGTGGAACTGATATAAGATATGGTTCTTGCGAGTAGTGAAGCATCATTCCCTATGGGTTTTTTTTTTCTTAAATTTTTTCTTGAGGACCAAAGGGTATCCATGTCCTTAATATTTGTTTTCCTGAACTTTCTGTAGGTAGGATTTACTGGAAACTACAATGAGTACTTTGGATTTGCCACTGATGTAGACTCTGTTGTATATCTAATGCTGGTTAATGATATGATTCACGGACTCTATCCTGAGGCTGTCACTATTGGTGAAGATGTATGTTCAACTACTCCTCTTAGAATCATCTTGAGCATCCTTTGTCTTATAAGATTTATCTATTCCAGAATTGTGATGTTTAATTTAACCCCTCTGTCTTATACAGCAACATTGCTGCCACTGGATCCAGTAATTTAATGGGTTTCCAAAACATTTTTACATGTTCCATGTGGATGATGGGCATTGAAATGGTTTTGAAAAAGTTTGCAGTGATGTACTTTTCCATTCATGGCCTACCAAACCTTTTTATGCATGTTTTGCTCATTCTGTACCACTTCATGCATCAATTGAATTCATATGCCATGAAGAAATAGGTTAGTTGTAAGTAAATTTGATACTGTAGTATGAACTGAAGAGTAAAATTTCTTGATGCAGATTGAAGCAACGTCTATTGTAGACCAAGAATTATGGAAGCATTATAACTAAAGAGGCCAAAATTGAAATTCCAGAAACACTAGAACAGGAGGAACAATAATTTCTAGATATCTGAAATGTCCTTGTTTCACAAATTTCATCTTTTCTCCACCCCCCCCCCCTAAAAAGCTACGAGCACAACCAAGCATAATTTTTGTTCTACCCTATGGAAATATTAGCATTAATTTGTTAGGAATATTCAGTTGACAGCCAACTATAGTAACTTTTAGTTGACAAATAAAGGAATAACATGCGAAATTGTTACCAAGATAAGCAATTCTTGGAGCAGAATGTCAATATGCTTTTTCTTCCTTATTCTAATCATTGTGTATGCTACAGGTAAGTGGAATGCCTACTTTCTGCATTCCTGTCCAAGATGGTGGTGTGGGATTTGATTACCGTCTTCACATGGCCATTGCTGATAAATGGATTGAGATTCTTAAGTGTGTATCTGTCCAATTTAAAACTTTTTACTTTCCGATGACCTTTAATTCACTGTCTTGTGGGATATTTGATAAATATATGTTCTTTTTGCCTTGTTATGTCATATAGGAAGAGAGATGAAGACTGGAAAATGGGTGACATTATTCACACACTCACCAACAGGAGGTGGATGGAAAAGTGTGTTGCTTATGCTGAAAGTCATGACCAAGCTCTAGTTGGTGACAAAACAATAGCATTCTGGTTGATGGATAAGGTTAAACATGTTCATACTTGCATTCATGCTGATGACGAGTATTACACACTTTTGAAATCTAACTGGCTATATGAAATGCTTTTATTAGTCTTTTCTTTCCTTGGTCTTTAGCTATTAGAAGTTTGTAATTATATTGGCTTTTGCTAAATATATATATACGACTTTTATCAGCTTTATAATCTTTAATTTTATTAACTTCAAAATTCCCTTTTTTGCAGGATATGTACGACTTTATGGCTCTGGATAGACCAAGTACCCCACTTATAGATCGTGGGATAGCATTACACAAAATGATTAGGCTTATTACAATGGGACTAGGCGGAGAAGGATATTTGAATTTCATGGGAAATGAATTTGGACATCCTGGTAAGGGTCCAATGGTTGCAATTCTTCCCAATGTTTCATTCTTTATGATAGAATTGTAGAAATTGGTGGTTCTTGAATGCTGTGCTCTAATTTCTCCATTGTTCTTTTCTTTAGAGTGGATTGATTTTCCAAGGGGTGACCAGCGTCTTCCTAATGGCTCGGTAATCCCTGGGAATAATTACAGTTATGATAAATGTCGACGGAGGTTTGATCTCGTAAGTTTCCATTCAGTTCATATTTTGCTTGTATACTGTTTGTTAAAACTTTGATAACTATGTGATTTTATTTTCATCTAGGGACTGTCAGCATTGTATGTATTTGTATTTTACTATCACCTATCAAATATATACAAGGATATAATGCATGAATGTCTCTGCTTTGCCTCTCTGTTAGCATGTGTCGCAATGCATTGATATATTTGGTTATATGCATATAGGGGGATGCCGACTATCTGAGGTATCGTGGGATGCAAGAATTTGATCAGGCAATGCAGCATCTCGAAGAGAAATATGGTGTAAGTATTGCTGGGGCTTTACTGTTTTGATGTTTTATATGTGCTAATATACCTTCACCTGTTTCACGCAATGGGATTTATCCAAATTCAATAAGCTTTTCTTTCTACTTATTTAGTTAAGAATGATGCATGGTTGGTATTTTTATTCAGTTCATGACTTCTGAGCACCAATATATATCACGGAAGGACGAAGGAGATCGGATTATTGTCTTTGAAAGAGGCAACCTGGTTTTCGTGTTCAACTTTCATTGGCATAAGAGCTATTTTGACTACCGAGTGGGCTGCTTAAAGCCTGGAAAGTACAAGGTATGATGTATTGTGGGTTCATAAATTTGAAACTCGAATACTCCTGTTACTATTCATATCCGTGGGTCATTCATTTTGTATCCAGTTATTGATTCTTCACGTATAGTCTCAACAAAGTTTAAGCTATTTACCATGCAATGGCTAATATTTGCCCCTCTTCCAGATTGTATTGGATTCAGATGATCCATTATTTGGAGGCTTCAATAGGCTTAACCATATTGCTGAATACTTCAGCGCTGTAAGTACATTCTCTGGAGATACTTTTATGGGATAAATATCAAAATTGCCCATGGACTTCATCAAGTGGGCAATGTGATAGGTGAACTTTAATTTGGTGCAATTGCACGCATGGATTTTGATTTTTATTCAAGTAATTTGCTTGTTGGATAAACATGATTGTGTTTACTTGCATAAAATAGTCACGTCGATAACAATGCGGACAATGCTATCAGTTTATGGAACCTGGATCAAAAATCAAATTTCATGCATGTAGTTGCTCCAAATTGAAGTTCAATGTAATGGATCAAAGTTCATGTATAGTTTTGAGATTTCTCTATTTTTGTTGCTGAATTCTTTACTCTTCTCATATAATCATCGCCTTTTCACATTCATTAAAACCTGATGGGGGCTTTTCCAGGAAGGATGGTATGATGACCGGCCTCGTTCGTTCTTGGTGTATGCACCCTCTAGAACAGCAGTGGTGTACGCACCAGTTGAAGATGAACCAGTAGTACTTGGCAAATCGGAACCTGTTGAAAATTTGAAAACTGTTGAAGCAGCAGTGGAACCTGAACCTGTTAAAGAAACAGAACCTGATGAAGAATCAGAACCTTTGGACAGCTAAACTTTTCTCGGTCACAGAAGCTTGCGTTATTGACGGATCGAAGTCTTGTTGAGGAGCTGTCCCACTGAACGAGGTATTTCTTGCTTAAAAATTACGTAGAATATATAATTCTGTGATCAGGATTTTCACTGCCTAGGAGATGAAAATGATCATAGATAAAACCTCCGTTGAATGCCTGGGCATACAAGCGAAAATCGGAGTAGAAGGCATTTCTTTCATGAGCAATAATAAAGTCTTGATTTTCTAGAACAGAAAAATTAGTTAATATCATGCCTGTAAATGCTTCCCCCGTGTTATTTTTCAAGCTATAAGATGCTGATGCCGACCGAACATGGTACTTATAGCAACGCGAGGCATGAACTGAATTCCTTTTAAGCTACAAGGCATTGACCGAATAATTTAATAAATTCAATATCGCTGTAGATGTTCTTTCTTTTATACAATTTTAATAGTTGTTAGGGTCGAGAAACATTCCTTGATCGGAAACAAACAGGTCAATGAAAGGAGTACCGGAGAATTAAACAAAAGGGCTGGCCTTTAACAGGTATCATTGATGTCCATGAATTAGATTGTAATATTTTCTTATCTGTCTTAACGAAGAAATAGCCTAAAGTCAACATATTATAACCCCTGTTGATTATGAACAGAACCCTCATGTTGCACTGAAAGACTGGCCCTCCAAAATCCTTTTATTTGAGTTTGGTTTTTCAGGCCTCGACTTATGGGCAGTCTTTGAACGAACGATAATTTTAACCGAAAAAGAGGGCAAATAGGAGCAAATATGAACAATTAAACGAACAGATTTTTTTATTTGTATTTGTTCATTAAAAAATGTAGTTTGTGTTCGTTTATGTTTATTTGTTAAAATCATATTTGTTAAAATCATAGAAGGGTGCAAACAAATACAGATGAATATAAACGTATATTGAGTTTTACTACTCTGTACTAGTATAGTGTACTCTCGTACACTTAGTATTGTTTAATTTTTTAAATATAATATTTTGGAAAAAATTTTGATATATAAACTTTAGTTTGTGTCTTTTAGTTTTAGTTTTAGGGGTTGGCGTTTTAATTTAGGGTTCAAGATTTAGGGGTTAGTTGTTCGGTTTAGAATTTAAGGTTAGTGTTTAGAATTTAGTGTATAGGGTTTAAGTTTTTAGGGTTAGGAATTTAAGATTTGAGTTTTTATAGTGTAAATACACATGCCTGTGTAAAATTAATTTTACAGTCTGTGTATTAAAGTTTTACTCTAATATTTTTGTTATGAAATAATAAGAAAGATAAATTATATAAATAATCACTTAACTATGAGTTGATCTGATATTATATTTTTAATTGTGGCAATAAGATCACTATTATTTAAATATATTCAATGTGACCACCGATCTTTAAAAACTAGACAATGTAGATGTGATTGTTGATGTGGACTTTTTATAAGATATTTTTTCCATATTGAATATATAACCATCCACGTCACAATGCTATCTAAACAATATAAAAAATACGTTATGAATTTTGTAATTTAGGGTTATCCTAAACTCATTTTAATACTCTTCATTTTTTACCGTTCTACTAAGAAGAAGAAAATGGACGGAGAGAGCTGTTGTGAGTAGTGTACGTTCGAAGTTAACAACAGGTGGACTTATAAAAATCCAAAATTCAAATAGAAGGTTTTGGGTTGTAAAAATTATTAAAAAGGAATTAAGGGTTACAAGTTTTTTTTTGTTGATAAAATCCACCAATGACTGATAGGTCAAAAACAGTTATCGGTTTTCAAAAAGAAAATTGTTGCAATAGAGCAAGCAAGAAAGAATTGTTGGACTTTTGCCTTTTGGTATTGTGCTTTTAGTGGGTTTTATTTTTGGGAAAATTTCATCCTAGTGCTTGAATTTTTCTTTTTAATCTTGGGATTTAAGTTGCTAGATTTAGATTACTACTATTAAGGGGTTTTTGAAAATTTAGGCTTTTTGAAATATTAGCCTTCTATATTAAAGTTAATTTTAGAATGTGTTTTGTATTAACCCTTTATAATATGGTTTGAGGTTATTTGTAATGTGTTTTTAGTTATTGAATGTAATGAAATATTTGTTATTGTAATGAAAAATCTGTTATATCAATCAAATGTATTAAGCGAACACAATAATACATTAACCCTCTACAATATTAAGTCTAAAACACAATAATACGTTAAGTGAAAACCTAAAACACAACTGATTTAAAAGAAAAATAATGCATTAAGTGTACCTAAAGCACTACAATAAACAAAAGAATATAGTTTCATAATAACATTAAATTTGGAAACTAATCCATACATCACATGTTTGACCAATGCATATATGAAACAAAAGATATCTAAAACAAGTTAAACAAAAAAACTGTGATATTTCTTATCACAACATATTCATGTTATACTTTAGTCAAATGTATGCAAAAAACAATTGAGTTCACAAAGATTTTGGTACCAACAGAATCAAGGATCAATCCTTGGAGATGAGTGACTGCCACAACTCTCTTGACTCATAGGTACTCTGAGTGTGGGCATCCATATGACAGTATTGCCATGTGAAAGTTGAGTTGGTTTTAGTGTTGGAGTTGGACTTGGAGATGAGTGAGTGACACAACTCTCCTGACTCGTACGTACTGTAGGGGTGGGCATCCATCTAAGAGGACGTATTTGTAAAGGTTGAGTTGGATCTGACCTTGGAGCCGAAGTTGGCCTTAGAGCTTGATTGGTTTCAACCTGACTTGTTGGGGTGGTTCTATGTCTTCTAATCTGCACAAATTTTTTATGGTGTTTCCCTTGCATGTTCATCAACTAATTCAAGTCAATACTGTGCTAATTTATTTGATTAAGTAATAAAACTTACTGGCAGTTCTGAAATTCTAAGAGTTTTTCTTGCAGCAGAATTGGATGTTTGTCTAGGTCTTCTCGGATTGACACCAACCTTTCCTTGCATGTTGTAATATTATGTCCACTCCTTTTGTATATTTTACATAAAATCTTAACATCCATCTTTGACACCTTACCATCAGTCTTCCTCTTTCTTTTCTTATGTGGCCTTCCTGGGTCATTTAAAGATTGGTGAAGAAATACTCCATTGTGTCATCAGTTTCCATTGTTTATCACCCATTATAGGACTCACCAAATGGAAATATATTGTTCTTTAGGTTGACATAAAGTAACAAGCGTCAACATACTTTTCTGGTCTATTTTCAACTGACAATATAACAGAAATAGCATGAACACATGAAATGCATGCATAAAACTAGAATTAACTAGTGTAGAAGCTTTTAAATTCGTTCGACTATGGGTTATACAAAGTTTTAAAAACTAGGGATTCTTTCTTTTGAAAATCGAGTTTTTGAAAAATAAAGACTTGGAGTTGCCACCAGCCACTTAAGTAAGGTAGGTCGGACACCATAAAATTAGAGATTCATTTGAAAAATGGGTTCAGGAGTTGATTACGTGTGGGGAAGGGTTAGCACCCCATCACGCCTGAAAATCTGTACCAAAATATGTGTTGCTTTTAATCGATGGAAATTGTTGAAATTTAAATTAATTTTAATCAAATATTCCTAATTAAATATAAACCTTGATTAAACAAGCTTTATCAAATTAGTGATTTTGAATTAATTAAATGTTTAATTAATAAGAGTGACGGTACAACAAACTATAGATTAAACTGACATCAAATAAGCTTGACTGTCGTGTTAATTTATGGTTCGAATTTCGTACATCACCTTTATGCATGATGCAAGCATTTAAGTATGATGTTATGACTTGCCAACTTTTAATTAACATTTACCTTGGGAAGGTAAGGATTAATTCAAATATTTGGTCAACATCCATTAAGGCATGACTATTACGACACAAATATCAGAATTAATGAATACCTCATTTTTAGGATTTAAGTTAATTAATTATCATATCAAATTAGAATATTAAAGGTCATATGAATGACAATTATAAATGCATGGCAAAGAAAAACTTGAAAATTAAAGCCCTAGGCCCACTAAAATCCTAACTTAAAAGACTCAAATTATGAAAATCCAATTAGTGATCTAATTATCAACTAGGTTCGTCTAATATTAACCCTAAAAAATTAGAAAACCCTAAGAATTTTATGGATTATCTTGAATCGTGATTATTAACTCGATTAATTTTAAACTAATATCCCAATAAGCCAATGATATTATTTAAAATTAGTCAAATTAATCAATCATGAATTTAATTTAAATGTCCACCTATTTTCAATGTCAATTTTATCCTAAAAGGGTAATTAAGAAATTGTTCAACTACTTTAATGAATTTAACATTTATCCCAATAAGTCAATGATAAATCTAACTTGATTAAACTAATTCGAACCTTAATCTAACTAGAGCTCCAAAATCCTAACCCTAAATCTAATTTAATTAATTTGAAAATTACACCCCTATAAGTCGAGTGCACAATTTGAATTAATTAAATTAAATTTACCTAAACTCTCCAAAAAGGCATAATCTAACAATTACAAAAGGTACTTAAAATATCAAACATTAAAACAATATACTATACGAAAACTATATTATATATATAATAAGATACCATACATATATATATATATTTTTTATATCTTTACATAAACTATATATTATAATGTGTAAAGCATATAATATATACATTAAAACTATGTATTATAATATATTTACATATATTAAAACCATATATTATAATATTTATATATATACACCAAAACCATATATATTATAATATATATTGAAACCATATATTATAATATTTTAAAAAACAATTTTATGACATGTATATATCTATCAACCATATATTATATACTATATATTAACACATATATTATGTATTATATATTATATAAAAACCAGTTACATAATACACACTACATACACATTATATACTATGTACCATATTATACTTTATAATATATACACATCAAACCACATATCATGTTATCTACAACATAACGAAGCAAGTACTAACGTTAATAAAAAATTAGATCAAATTAAATATGCATGAATGAGGCTACAAAAGGGGGTTTCATCACTGGATTTAGGACCTAATTAAACAAAATTTAAAATTTGGAGGCTCGAAAAGGGATTTAGCCATTTGAAATCGAAACCAGGACTAAATTGAAAAACGGCTTAAAACTTCAAGGACCGAAGGTGTGTTTTAAAAGGGCGAAAGGATCGCGGGCGTAAATAGTAAAGGGCAGAGGGGCTTAAAGGGTGATTTTGAAAGGCAGAGACCCCTCCGCGCGTAAATAGCACGACGTGGAGGCGTTTATTTTGTAAATAACCCAATTTTAAAAAGGGGGCCGGTATAAACCACACCTTAAAACCAACTCAAAACATGCCTCCTCCTCTTCTAAACCCAAATCCCAAAGAAAACATCAAATCGAACCCATTTTTTGTTTGAAAACCTTAAAACCGATGCCCTAAGCCTAATCTTACAACCACTTTTTAAGGATTATTCCCCTACCGGCTCACTACGCATGGCCTCGAAGAGACTAGGGAGCTTATACCTGGCGAAAAGAACAACGACGCGAGGGTGACCGAACCGTCATGAAGGTAAAAACCCAAAACCCTAACTTCTATATATATGCTTGAAATGAAATGAAGAGATGAGAGATACCTCTGAATCTTGAGGCTTTTTTTCTATTGATTTGAATCTTTCCCCCGTTTTGAACTTAGGGTTACAATTGTTTGGGTTCGATTATTACAACTGAATATTACATGAATTTAGAAAAAGGAAAAACCGAATGAAATATCCTATTGGTTGCTGTTGTGCATTTTTGGTTGGGTTCATGTTGTTTCCCGCCACTGTCGTTTTGTTGGGAAAATGGTTTTAATTTTGTCTGACTTTTTCTTTGTTTTTCATGTGGTATGAGAGAGGGGGAGGGGACCAGTCCTGGTTGCTGGTGGCTGCAGGCCGACGTGGAGGAGCTGAAAGGCTCAAATTACGCATGAGAGTGTTCGAAAGTTGAACGGACGCGGCTTGGAAGCTGAGGAGACAGGCGCGTTGTGCCACTCGCACGAATGGAGAAGTTGAAACGTTAGGCATGATCGGCACGCATGCGTTGGGTGAGCCGAACGGTCGCGTATGGGCGCGTGCGGAACCTGGAAGGTTCTTCCAGCGATCGTGGGCCGTTAGGTCTATCCTAGAGCTAACGGCTGGGAGCTGGCTACGCAAGGACAAACAAAGAGGATTAAGGTTTTTTTGTTTAATTAAAGTTGGGCCTTATCAGGCTACATAATAATGTAAACATTTTGGGCTTATAAAGTGTAGTGGAAATTTAAAAACTTGGGCCGTTGTTTTATTTATGTTAATGGGCTATTACATATATAATATTTTGGGTTTTTTTAACTATGTAAATGAACTGATAACTTTAATAAACTTGGGTTGCTTTATTTATTTAATTAGTCTTTTTCTAATTTTCAGTTTAGTTTAATAACAAAAACAATAATAGTACTAATACTTAAGATAACATAAATGATATAATATACTACTAATATTTGGGGGTTTTTCAATTGGGTAATAACATAATAATAATCAAACATGATAAAAAAATATGTAATAATAAAACATAAAACTTAGAAACTAATAATTCTTAATTGTAATAAAGAAATAATAACACTAGTAATGTTTTTGTTGTTTTGGTTTTTAATAAAAATAGATAAAGTAGAGCCCTTCATTGCAAAAATATAAAACGGGTTAACACCCCGGATAAAATTAGTGATTACAGCTGCCCCTCTTTACTTATCCTCGTGGAACAAGAATAAAGCAAAAACCATAAGCACTAATTTTATCCGACTTTCCTGTTTGAAAATTTTGAGCTGCGAGTTCCTCCTATATAGAACCGCTCACCCTTCATTTTCCTGAAATTTGGAGCTATGAGTATCTGCCTCCTTCGCTCCAAAGTCCTTGAGCTTCGAGTATCTGCCTCATTTGCTCTGAAATCCTGATGCGGCAAGTTTGAAATCCTTCGCCTGAAATCCTTGAGCTTTGAGTATCTGCCTCCTTTGCTATGGAGTCTTGAAGTTGCGGGTCTTTCGATTTTGAAACCGAGAAACCCAAATGTTAAGAAAACATCCTAAATGAGAGATGAAAATTGAGAAATTTGGATTTTAAGAAATACGTCTTTTTGGATGGGATGAAATTGAGAAATTGATTTTTTTTGAGAAAAACATCCTTTGGAGGGATAGAATTGAGAAATTGGAATTTTTGAGAAAACATCATTTGAAGGGATAGAATTGAGAAATTGAGTTTTAAGAAAGACATCCTTTTGAAAGGATATAATTGAGAAAATGGATTTTGAGAAAAACCTAATTTGAAGGGATAGAATTGAGAAATTGGATTTTGAGAAAAACACCCTTTTGGAAGGGATATAATTGAGAAATTGGATTTAAGAAAAACATCATGTTGGAAGGAATAAAATTGAGAAATTTGGGCTTTAAGAAAAACATACTTTTGAAAGGATTAAAATTAAGAAATTTGAATTTTGAGAGAAACATCCTTAAGGAGGGATTAAATTGAGAAATTTGAGTTTTGAGAAAAATCCTTAAGGAGGGATAGAATTGAGAAATTGGATTTTAAGAAAAACATTCTTTGAAGGGATAGAATTGAGAAATTGAATTTTGAGAAAAACATCCTTTTGGAAAGATTAAATTGAGAAATTTGGGTTTCGAGAAAAATATCTTTTTGGAAGGAATAAAATTGAGTAATTTAGAATTTTGAGAAAAATCCTTAAGGAGAGATTAAATTGAGAAATTGAAAGACCTTTAGAAATCCTAATCACGCAAGTCAAAGGACTCTTGATTCTCATGAGATCTATTTCTCCTCCTGTAGGGTTGTAGATCCATCCTTTTATCAATATTCAAATGCCTGTTTTAAAATAAACATGATGCTATGAGGATATGAGTTAGCATGCTCCTAATATAGGGATGTTTAGCTATCAATGATGCATGAGCATGTTTCATGATGAGAATGCAAAGATGCATGAATTTAGCTTGTCTTTGTTCTCTAGAGTCGGTAGTCATCATCTTGGGAATACAACCACTCATCAATCTCATGTCCTGACAAAGTTTGCCCCCAAACTTGTGTTGCTTATTCTTTGTTCAAATCTTTGAGTCAAGTGACCATGGTCGTAATCAGAATCATTAATCAAGTTCTTTCATGCTTTGCGTCACCTCTCATCAATTTTGATTTGAATTCTCATGTGCAAAAGCTTTTATTGTCTCACGGACAATGATGCCCCAAAGGCTCTTCGTTATCCCATGTCATGTCATGCCCCTCAACTTTGAGCCTCACTGATGGCGATGCACTTATCTCTGAAGTAATACAAAGAAATCTCTTTGTGTAAAATATGTCAGTTTGCTGATCATCATTTTAATGAAGGATGCCTTTTTAGATTAACATATAGAATCTTGGAGCCAAAATTTTAATAGAAAGAAAAAAATAGAATAAGATGCCCTAGATGATCATTTCAAGCGTAGCTTGTGTCTACGAAGACTTTGAATGTCGTGGCAATATTTGAAGTTGTGAAATTCCTTCCAAATCGCTTGGTTCATCCTCATGATTATGGTATTTGCTTGATTTGTTTGAACATTATTCCTTCTAGTTGTCATCATCTTTCTCTATTCGTAAATATGTTCAAGCTTTTCAACTTTTGTTTAGCCCATGGAGCGCGGAAAATGTGATTCTAAGAACTCTAAGTGTAAGTGTGTGCCTCTGATGTAATCAATATTGTGTCAGTGTCCTTAAGGATTCATCTCTGACGCTAAGGTATTGAACATGTGAAGAATAGCTCCTCATTAGATTTGTTCTCCCCCCACAACTCCATCAGGATGCTCCGGGACTTATTCAACTCGTTCGTTCATTTCTTTTTCTTTGGGAATTCAACTCATCACAGTCCTTTGTCTCGAGAATAATGATGGAGCATACAACAATACCCCAAGTTACTCGGCATAGTCATGATTTGAAATTTACTCATATAGCCAAGGCTTTTGACTCGATTAGAGTAATTGGAGCAAAACATCCTTATTTGGCCTTTTTGCTATAGTGGAGTACCTTTCTGATTTTTTAAGCACTATATTTTCCTTTTTCTTTTGAAGCACATTCAAGCAACTCTATTAGGCTCTTCTAAGAGATTTTCTTATCATCGAACATCATCAAAGGAGTAGTAATCTTGCTTCGCACGCTTTACCGACTAGAGCAGACTGAGGGGAAATCACGCTTCATCATTATCACAACATTCGATTGATCTCTTTCACTAGGATCAATGCTACATCATGCATGTGATATTCGAGGACCTACGGGGTGTAAGAAAGAGATATACATATGTATGATTCCAAGGTCATTGTATGTTAAGCAAAATGCATTTTCATTAAAAAGAAAATCCGTAAATTGATTACAAGTGCCCTTACAAAAAGATCATTGCTATCTTCAGGCAAATGATAGCAACGTTGGTTCCATGCATTACTTCAAGAGAAAATGCAATATGAAAGGAAACTTAAACATATGAACTCCTAAAAAAGACTGGGAATCAGCAACTCCCAAAAAGTTGTGTTCATCATTTCTTCTTTTCAAAACTTCAAAAGACCACTCTCGATCAGACTCTGAACTTTATTTTTCAGTGCCCCACAATTCTCCATGGTGTGGCCTGTACTTCCTACATGGTAGTCACACACGACATTAACGTCATATCCATCGGGATAGAGAGGATCCTTTGCTTTGGACTAAACCAGAGTCAGAAGTTTCTCTCAGTAAACATTAAGAGAAAATCGATGTGTGGCATAGGAACCGAATAAAGAATCCTTGGAGGCTTTGCAGACCAAGATGATTGATTATGGGAGCAGTCACAAGGCTGATTGTTTGGGCGAGAACCCACCATATAAACCTGAGAATCATGCCCCTTTGGGTGGTTGTGCTATAGGGGTCCCTTATCTTCCCCTTCTTGATGGCATCTTCAATGTTCTCTCCCATCATAACCACATCCGCAAAGTTGATGATAGGATTGCTGATCAAACGATCATACAAGACTCCTTTTAGAGTGTTCACAAACATGGGAATGATTTTATTTTCTCAAATTGGAGGCTGCACTTGAGCTGCCACGTCTCGCCAACGCTGGGCATACTCACGAAAACTGTCATTGTGCTTTTGTTCCAAACCTTGTAGCAGAAGCCGATTGAGGACCATATCAGTTATGTGCTTGTATTGATCCATGAAAGCTTTGGCCAAATCTTTCCAAGACTTGATTTGGGCACGATTTAACTAATTGTACTACCTTATAGCGAGCCCGGCTAGGCTATCTTAAAAGTAGTGAATTAAAAGCTTCTCGTTGTTGATGAACCCGACCATCTTTCAGAAAAACATGGTTATATGTGTAGTGGAGCAAGTCCTCCCATCAAAATTCTTGAGTTCCAGAGTCTTGAACTTGTACGGGATTTCCACACCTAGGACCAAACTGAACTCTCCAGCATTTAGTCTGTAAGAACCTTCTTCATCTTCCATTACCCAAAATCTTTCTTCGAGATCCTTATGGGCGTCTTCCAATTTCTTTGAGAATTCTTTCTTCACTTGGTTCAATTTTTCCAACTCATCAAGATTCGGGATACTATCCCCGACATCGTCGATATTTCCAAAGGTCATGCCCGATTGAGCTTGGGTAGAGGCATCAGTCTGATGAGAAGAAGATGCCCCTTGCAGAGGGTTCGGTGAAGGGTTGATAACAAGAGGTTTCTTAAAGATTGAGGCACCCAAATGGTCTCTTGAATCTTGAGTAGGATTCTCGACAACATCTTTTCCTCTTAGACTAGATTGCATCATCTGAGATATCTCTTTCATCATATCTTGTTGGGACTTGATGATGGTGTCCCTTAATTCTTGTTGAGTTCGCTCCAACTGACCTCTTAAATCCGCTTCTAACTTAGCAAAACTTCCCTCCATTTTCTTTTTTTGGTGCCGGATAAAGTGTGGATGCGAAATCTTTGATTACTAAGAAAACTGCCATGAACCCCCAACGATTAATTTTATTTGTTTTATGTATGCAACGGTGCAATGCATCATATGCATAATAAAGATAGATGATTAAAGGTAATTAATTAAAAATGTACAATTGAATGCAAAGAAGCATTGATTTGACGAATATTCTCATTAAACAACTTCTCATAACGAAGATCAAGTCCCATTACAACGAGAAAAGAAAATAGCTACCACATAGGGCAAAACTGAAACCTGAGTTCCTTCTCCAACAATAATTGGGTTGGCTTTTGCTTATCTTGTGATCAGTCTTAAACTTCAAGATTTTTAACTCGTTATTATGGACTCTTTCTCTCGTTACGAAAGCCTTAAATTTAGACTGTTCTCGAATCAACATTTCATGTTAAAAATGCTATGAATATGCACAAAAATAATAGAACAAAATAAGATAACAAATGAGTTAGCAATAGATATAATGAACATAAAACAAATTAACAACACCAAAACAGATTAACAACCAAAGGGCCTAACAACATGTATTATAGTTCGCTATGGTTATCCTCATGACTTTAATTGGGGTGAGCTTTCTAAATTCTCACACATAGGGGGTTCTATACAAGGGTACCCGAACCTATCTTATTACCTACTAAGATAACAAGAACCCCAATTCTGGCCTATTACAAGCTTGCAAATTGGATTCAGATCGAGATAAAGCACGACCTAGTGACGTGGAATGATGCTCACGTGTCAAAGGCGTAGATTCTGAAAGTGTATTACTGACCCGTGGAGGGCTACTAACGTGGGTATGTGGCATTTCACTCCCACTTAAGGGTTAGAGCTCGAGTGTAGAGCTTAATGATCATGATGCAACCCATGTCGGTGATTCTTTATAAATTAAATAAAAAATTAATTTGAAAGCCACCAATTATCAAAGCTCGTGTAATCAAAGTCATATTTTCAAGAAAGAATCAACCTCATTAAAATCAATTTCAATATTTTCCATCACTAGAAGCAACAAATATTTTCTTGGCTTACTCTCTTTTTGTTTTGTAAAAAACAAAATGGTCCCTAGCAGAGTCGCCATGCTATAGCGACTTTTAAATTCGTTCGGCTACAGGTTATACAAAGTTTTGAAAATTGGGGATTATTCCTTTTGAAATTCGAGTTTTTGGAAAATAAAGACTTGGAGTCGCCACCGACCACTTAGGTAAGGTAGGCCGGACACCATAAAACTAGAGATTCATTCGAAAAATGGGTTCGAGAGTTGGTTACGTGTGAGGAAGGGTTAGCATCCCCATCACGCCCTGAAATCGGTACCAAAATATATGTTGCTTTTAATCGATAGAAATTGTTGAAATTTAAATTAAATTTAATCAAATGTTCCTAATTGAATATAAACCTTGATTAAACGGGCTTTATCAAATTGGTGGGTTTGAATTAATTAAACATTTAGTTAATAAGGGTGACGATTCAACAGACCATAGATTAAACCGACATCAAATAATCATGTTTGCCGTATTATTTTATGGTTCGAATTTCATACATCACCTTTATGCATGATGCAAGCATTTAAGTATGATCTTATGACTTGTCAAATTTTAATTAACATTTACCTTGGGACGGTAAGGATTAATTCAAATATTTGCTCAACATCCTTTACGCCAAGACTGTTACGATACAAATATCGGAATTAATAAATACCTCATTTTTAGGATTTAAGTTGATTAATTATCATATCAAATTATAATATTAAAGGTCATATGAATGATAATTATAAATGCATGGCAAAGAGGAACTTGAAAATTAAAACCCTTGGCCCACTAAATTCCTAACCTAAAAGGCCCAAATTATGAAAATCCAATTAGTGATCTAATTATCAACTAGGTTCGTCTACTATTAACCCTAAAAAACTAGAAAACCCTAAGAATTTTATGGATTATCTTGAATCTTGATTATTAACTCATTAATTTTAAACTAATATCCCAATAAGCCAAGGATATTATTTAAAATTAGTCAAATTAATCAATCATGAATTTAATTTAAATGTCCACCTATGTCCAATGTCAATTTTATCCTAAAAGAGTAATTAAGAAATTGTTTAACTAGTTTAACAAATTTAACATTTATCTCAATAAGCCAAGGATAAATTTAACTTGATTAAACTAATTCGAACCTTAATCTAACTAGGGCTCCAAGACCCTAACCCTAAATCTAATTTAATTAATTTAAAAATTATGCCCCTTTAAGTCAAGCGCTCAATTTGAATTAATTAAATTAAATTAACCTGAACTCTCCTAAAAAGGCCTAATCGAACAAACACAAAAGGAACTTAAAATATCAAACATTAAAACAATATACTATACGAAAATTATATTATATATATAATAAGATACCATACGTATATATATTTTATATCTTTACCTAAACTATATATTATAATGTGTAATGAATATAATATATACATTAAAACTTTGTATTATAATACATATACTTATATTAAAATCATATATTATAATATTTATATATGTACATCAAAATCATATATATTATAATATATATTGAAACTATATATTATAATATTTAAAAAACATTTTTATGACATGTATATATCTATCAACCATATATTATATACTATATATAAAGACATATATTATGTATTATATATTATATAAAAAACAGTTACACAATACACACTACATACACATTATATACTATGTACCATATTATACTATATAATATATACACATCAAACCACATATCATGCTATCTACAACATAACGAAGCAAGTACTAATGTTAATCAATAAATTAGATCAGAAATTAAATATGCATGAATGAGGCTACAAAAAGGGGTTTCATCACTGAATTTAGGACCTAATTAAAAAAATTAAATTTGGGGGCTCGAAAAGGGATTCAGCCATTTGAAATCGAAACTAGGACTAATTGAAAAATGGCATAGAACTTCAAGGACCGAGGGTGTGTTTTAAAAGGGCAGAAGGACTGCGAGCGTAAATACTAAAGGGCGGAAGGTCTTATTGGGTGATTTTGAAAGGCATAGACCCCTCCGCACGTAAATAGCGCGACGCGGAGGGGTTTATTTTGTAAATAACCCAATTTTAAAAAGGGGACCGGTATAAACCACACCTTAAAACCAACTCAAAACACGCTTCCTCCTCTTCTAAACCCAGATCTCAAAGAAAACTTCAAATTGAACCCCCCTTTTGTTTGAAAACCTTAAAACCGAGGCCCTAAGCCTAATCTTACAACCACTTTTTAAGGATTATTCCCCTACCAGCTCACTACGCATGGCCTCAAAGAGACCAGGGAGCTTATAACCGGCGAAAAGAACAACGACGCGAGGGTGACCGAACCGTTATGAAGGTAAAAACCCAAAACCCTAACTTCTATATGTATGCTTGAAATGAAATGAAGAGAGGAGAGATACCTCTAAATCTTAAGGCTTTTTTACCTATTGATTTGAATCTTTCCCCCATTTTGATCTTAGGGTTACAATTGTTTGAATATAATTCTTACAACCGAATATTACATGAATTTAGAAAAAGGAAAAACTGAATGAAATATCCTATTGGTTGCTGCTGTGCATTTTTGGCTGGGTTCATGTTGTTTCCTGCCACTGTCGTTTTGTTGGGAAAATGGTTCTAATTTTGTCTGACTTTTGCTTTGTTTTGAATGTGGTATGAGAGAGGAGGAGGGGACCAGTCCTGGTTGCTGGTGGCTATAGGCCGACGTGGAGGAGCTGAAAGGCTCAGATTACGCATGGGAGTGTTCGGAAGTTGAATGGACGCGGCTCGGGAGCTGAGGAGATGGGCGCGTTGTGCCACTCGCGCGAATGGAGAAGTTGAAATCTCAGGCATGATCGGCACGCACGCGTTGGGTGAGCCAAACGGTCGCGCATGGGCGTGTGCCGAACCTGGAAGGTTCATCCAGCGGTCGTGGGCCGTTAGGTCTATCCTAGATCTAACGGTTGGGAGCTGGCTGTGCAAGGACAAACAAAGAGGATTAGGGTTATTTTTTGTTTAATTAAAGTTGGGCCTTATCGGGCTACATAATAATGTAAACATTTTGGGCTTATAAAGTGTAGTGGACATTTGAAAACTTGGGCCATTGTTTTATTTATGTTAATGGGCAGTTTGAAAACCTTAAAAGGGGGTCGGTATAAACCACACCTTAAAACCAACTCAAAACACGGCTCCTCTTCCAAACCTAGATCTCAAAGAAAACTTCAAAATGAAACCTTATTTTGTTTGAAAACCTTAAAACTGAGGCCCTAAACCTTATCTTACGACCTCTTTTTAACGATTGTTCCCCTACCGGCTCACCATACATGGCCTCGAAGAGACTAGAGAGAGTATCACCGACGAGAAGAACAACAACGCGAGGGTGACCGAACTGTCACGAAGGTAAAAACCCAAAACCCTAACTTTTATATGTATGCTTGAAATAAAATGAAGAGAGGATAGATACCTCTGAATCTTGAGGCTTTTTTTCTATTGATTTTAATCTTTCCCCTGTTTTGAACTTAGGGATACAATTATTTGGGTTCGGTTCTTATTACCAAATATTACATGAATTTAGAAAAAGGAAAAACCGAATAAAGTATCCTATTGGTTGTTGTTGTGCATTTTTGGCTGGGTTCATGTTGTTTCCTTCCACTGTCGGTTTGTTGGGAAAATGGTTCTAATTTTTTTGACTTTTGCTTTGTTTTGCTTGTGGTACGAGAGAGGAGGAGGGGACCAGTCCTGGTTGCTGGTGGCTATAGGTCGACGTGGAGGAGTTGAAAGGCTCAGATTACGCGTGGGAGTGTTCGAAAGGTGAATGGACGTGGCTTGGTAGCTGAGGTGATGGGCGCGTGGTGCCACTCGCGCGAGTGGAGAAGTTGAAACGTCAGGTGTGATCGGCACACACACGTGGGGTGAGCCGAATGGTCGCGCGTGTGAAACCTGGAAGGTTCTTTCAACGATCATTTGCCGTTAGATCTATCCTAGATCTAACGGCTGTGAGCTGCCTGTGCAAGGACCAATAAAGAGGATTAGGGTTTTTTGTTTAATTAAAGTTGGGCCTTATGGAGCCACATGTGTTGTAAAAATTTTGGGCTTATAAAGTGTAGTGGATATTTAAAAACATGTGCCATTGTTTTATTTATGTTAATGGGTTGTTATATATATATAATGTTTTGGGTTTTTTAAATATGTAAATGGACTGATAATTTTAACAAACTTGGGCTGCTTTATTTATTTAATTAGTCTTTTTTGATTTTCAGTTTAATTTAATAACAAAAACAATAATAGTACTACGACTAATACTTAAGATAACATAAAGGATATAATATACTACTAATATTTTGGGTTTTTCAATTGAGTAATAATATAATAATAATTACCAAACATGATAAAAAATATGTACTAATAAAAAAATATTAGTACAATTTTATTACAAAATTTTAAAAATTATTTTTTAAAAATTAACTCATTCCTTCTGTATATCAATCATAAAGGTGAAGTTGTGGGAATTCTCAATCTCCAAATCAATGGCTAGTAATTTCAAAAACCAGCACCAAGATGACTCATTCTCATTCTCACTCTCCACAACTGCAAATGCTATGGAATAGATTGAGTCATCTACATCTATTCCTACAGCTGCCGAAAGACAACCTTGGTAGTAGCTCTTCAAGTGGTATCCATCCAGACCTATAATGGGCCTACAACCTTCTTTGAAGCCATCATTTATTACTTGCATACAAAAATAAAGTCTCAAATATTTTGTCATCTAACTTGCAAACTGTTGTTGTTCTTGGATTAGAGTGCCTCAATTCACCTAGGTAAGCGTACAAATTTGTATACAGCTCTTTGTGGTTACCATTAAGGTTGTCAAGGGCCAGATTTTTTGCCCTAATGCATTTATTTTTAGGTACCATTATGCCAAGTCTTTGTGTACAATTTGTTTTAAGGAATTAATTGAGAAAGTGGGATCAACATAAAACTACTAAAGTAGTTTTTAGCTAGCCACTTAGAAGTTACATTGGGATTTTGAAACTCCCTAAGACAAGTATGTTCACCATTCAGAGATTTAATCTGTTGTTAACTCCTCAAAAGTACCGATTTTTATGCTTATTTTATAATGTCTTTGCTTGCTTTTGAGTATGTTTAGTTGCATTTAGATGTTAAATTCATGAATTTACATAAGGAGTTTGAGAATGGTGTTTATGCAATGTGATATGTTGGCATTATTATAGGCTTGGCAGAGCAGCGCATAAGGAAGGAATGCCAAAGAGAATGCCGAGTTGCTGTTGGCAGCGATGGACCAAAAATTGCCAAAGCTCGGTTGGTATAGAAAATGTGTCTAATGCCCGGCCAGGTAGCTGTTGGACCTTGTACACGTAGCCCTATGATTTAAATTTTGGATAAGATGATCACATTCTTTATCCCTTGAACATTCAAAATTCAAATTTCAAGGCTTATCTTAGGCGTCCTGTGCTTGCCTATATAAAGAGGATTGATCATTGATCTGAGGACGATTGGATGATAGGATTGAAAGGAAAACTGCATCGAGGAGTGACATGGTTCGACCAGCTTGACCGAGAGCTTGGAGCCATTGAAGGGCTGCATCGACAGGCCCTCTTCTAGCCCATTCTCTTTGTTTTAGTTATTTTTATTTTTTATGGTGATGATGTTGAGATACGATGAAGGTTTTTGGATGGATACCCCCACCATGAACTAAACTTTTATAGTTGGTGGGGGATGTTTGTGTTTAACGCTAGTTTTATGTTTAGTTTTTAATAAACCAAATGCCATGGCATTGTTTCCCTATCTGACATGTTCTTTTGTTTTTATTAAATTCTTTGCCAAGCGACCGCTGGCATTGTTTGATTATTGCACCTTAATATCTTAACAGACTTGAGGGGCAATGATCGTTGCTAGGTACTAAGGAGAGAAGCTTCGAAAGAAGATGTTCAAGTAGATGAGCTTACTTCTGAATTGAATCTACCCATTAGGAGTACATATTGGAACTTAATCAAATTAATTAATGAAAAACTTCACTATAGACATATAGGGGTTTAACATGGTTAATTTTGGGCATTTCCATCGACAGAGGCAATGCCATCTTTGAATATGCTCTCCAATAATTCCAAGGTAGAAAATTATTAAGGCTGACATGAATAGCGTGAAAACCATGCATCCCTTGCCAACGCTCATCAATCATTTGAAAACTCCTCTTGCCAACGTTGTTTTACTTTCTTTCCATTTCTTTAAACCACTTTCTAAAACCACTTCAAAATCAATCCAACATTTTTCCCTGACAAGTAATAATTGAAGCAGTCAAATTCTTGGTCAATCCCTGTGATTTGATACTCTGCTTACTACTGTATTACTTGCCGACCGTGTATACTTACACCCAAAGGACTCACACTTGGCATTATTCTTACATATTTTCATTACATTTTCTGCCCTTTTGCCAAGCGTTAGCACAGTCGACATCTGCCAAGAACCAATAGAAGGATCTTCACCATTGATTGGAGCTGCCCATAACACCTATGGACACCCTCCCTTACATTTTACTTGGATCTTTTTATTGTCATTTCTCTTTAACACAATATCTATTTTTAATATTGTACATCTAGGATTAGATAAGTCTAAATTACTATTAAATTCAAGAAATCTAGTTTTTTGGTAGACCATCTGAATCTGACTCATCTACACTATGTAGTGAGTCAGACTGTCTACTGCCATTTTCACTTTAAACTTCTATTTAATCACTGTCCAACCCAACATTCAAAGTGAACATTTCATCTTCTAAACTAACAAATTTATTTTCACAGTCAGTAAATGTTGACTTATCAGTAGATGACTCAGGCTCAACATCATACTCCTCATCTTCTGACTCAGAATCAGACTTTATCCTAGTTTCAGATTCATTCTCCTGTACAATTTCTTCTAAGTAAATATGGAGATAATGATCCCTAGGTAAATTTCTGACCATCTCAAGGACATCATTATCATTTTTAATTGTTTTACCTCTAGTGGATTATTTGACAATTTCCAAAACATATGAACACCAACAACAATTCTTAATTTCTCAACCATACTGACAACTTCAAACATAGACATTGTATCAACATCTAAGTTATCAAAATAATCCATGATGTACCACAATACTAAATTTTTCTAAATTAATCGCTGTTAAAAAACACAAAAAGTCTTATTCATTTTTTGTATAATAACTAAAACAATATGCAGTATACAATATAAAGAAATAAACAAATTATACAATGTGCCTATTTACCTATTTTTAGGGTAAACCAAAACAATAGACAATATGCATTTATATACAGTATACAAAAATAGTAGGGTAAACCAAGTCATACAATGGAACATATTTACCTATCTTTGGAAAACAAAGCTAAATAACATATACAAATGCCAAATAACAAGTCATACAATATACAATATAAAGAAATAACCAGACCATACAATATACAATATACAATATATAGTATACAAAAGAACCCCAATACAAAACAAAATAAATGAGCCTATTTTGCAACCTATCTTTAGAAGATGAATCATGCAAAATAGGGAAAACCAAATCATACAATACAAAACAAAGCACGTGCAAAACAAAGCAAAAAGAAGCACGTGCTAACACATACTAATGGTGCTCTGGGAGGTCCCTTACAACAACCAAATAAAGACCCCACAAGTAATTTCCAGTTTCATATTTGAACAAACAAAGCACGTGCAAACCAATCAAAACTTTGGCTATTTTATTTTTGCAAAGGAATCATACTTTAGTGCAAACCAACAACTAATAGACAAAACCTAACTTTGTTTATAAGAACCAAACTGTCGTGACCATTTTTTTAATCGTGATGTGAAAATAGCCTGACTATTTATTTTTTAAAATAGGGTTTTGACCATTTTTATTTCAATTTATCTTGAAAATTTATTTTTCTTATTAAATCAGGTTTTTATTTAATTAACCACAAAAATTTGATTTTCCTTTTTATTTAATCTCAAAAAAACATTTGGAGTCGCCACTGGTCACTTTGGTAGACCGAACACCATAAAACAACCAGAGATTCGTTTTCTTAAAATTTGGGTTCGGGAGTCGGTTACGAGTGGGGAAGGATTAGCACCCCACAAACGCTCGTTATTGGTACCCTTTAATTTTACATGGCATTTTGTTATTTTAGATAATAATTTGAATTTAATTTGGTCATAATTATTAAACAGATTTTAATTCCAAATGGAGATATCCTTTTATAAGGAAATATATTTTGGAACAAATATGAGATTAGGAGCACCCAGTTACTTTAGGGCACCTCGATTCATATTAAAAAATATAATCCAACATAAAAGGTTTGAATGCATGACCGATTATTGTCTTGTCAATTTTAAGTTCTAACTTAAAAGGTTCTAATTGATAGAATTGTTGTTTTAAAAAACTATGAATATTATTAAATTTAGGGTATTTATGAAATAACACCCAATTTCTTGAGCACTACTCATATTTTAACCCTAAATTAAACAATATTCCCAATTTAATTGGTGAATCTAATTATTTAAATTCTAACCCTAATTAAGGCTCTAATTTAATTAACTAGGTTAATTTCAAGTTCTAAATTAAAATGAGTATCAAGTACTATACTTAAAAGCCCCATTGAATAACATCTCATTGCAATGAGACACTGTTCAAATTAGAACTTAAAAGTTTCCCTTTTACTACTAATTTATTTACTACAATGATTGCACCTATTTTAATTATTTAATTCTTAATTAAAGAACATAGTATCTAGGGCTCTAACAATTGTATCTAAATGAATTTAATTATCTAGCACTATACTATATGCTATATTCAAAACCATGCATTAAATAAAACATTAATCAAAGTATTAACAAAGTAAACTTGGGACCAAATTGAATTATTATCAAAATTGAAGAACCAATTTACAAAGAAATAGTGACTAAATTGAAACGTATTAAAATATGAGAGCTGAATTACAAGAAGTAGCAAAGAAGGGCGCAGGCTCAGCCGGGGATTCGTGGGCTCCCAGGCCCGGAGCTGAGTCCTATATGAAGGGTTTATCTGATATTCATTTTCTCATTTTTTCATTTTTTGGACTTTCACACTCTCTTTCACTCTAAATTCTCTGAACACTAACACCTTAAGCCTAGAAAATCACAGAAAAACAAACAACCCCTATTTAGCATGGTGTTCATCCGAGTTCATCAAGAATCGGATGAACACTATGAACATCGACCAAACTCTGCCGTCCACGCCACCGTCAGATCTTGAGCTGCCAACTCGATCATACTTCAGTCGTTATCCGGCCACTGCAGGCGATGCCGGCCGCCACTCCTGCCACCGTTCTCGAACCCAAAATTCTTGATTTTTTCTATTTTTAACCCTAGTAACCTAAATCTACCCCAATCTAACCTATTCTTCCTCTAAATCGAGCTTATCCTACCATGATTCAAAAGAATCCTCCCAACTTCCCTGGCCTAAAACCTATATTTTCCCGTACCCGAGCCCTCTTCAACTTCACCTTAAAAGCTAAACACCGGTCACCACAAAATAAACCACGATTTCCTCTCTGCTTTTAATTTTCTCTTCAATTTTGTTTTTATATGTGCAAAACTAATATTTTTTCTTCTGATTTACAGGGATTTGAAATGAATAAAAGAGATTTTACCTTAGTGGCCGTAAAATTGGTGTTTTAATCTCCGACTCCGGTGATCATTTGCGACTTCAGTGTCCGTTCACGTCTTCAGTGGCTCAATTCTAGCGACTCTTCCTTTTCTCGGCGTATGTTCAGCTCTCGAGGGGTAAGGCTCTCTCTCTCTTCATTATTACTTTCTTTATTATTATTATTATTGTTACTAATTACTATGGTCATTAATGGTTAATAATCTGACACTCTCTCTCCTCTTTATATAGGGGTAGTGGGAAGTGATGTAAGGGATGGAGTCATGGAGCTGATGTCAGTAGAGAAGAAAACTATTATCCTTGTAAACTACTTTAGACCAATAGGGTTCTGTCACATGTCCTTTTAGATTGAAATTTGGGCAGGAAAATGGGTTATCTGATATATTTGGTTTTGTTTGGTTTGTATGTATCAAAAAATAGACGGGAAGATTGTCAAAAGGGGTGATTATCCAATATAATGGGCCCGGAATAAAATATGGGTCCTGTATTATGAAAATGGACATGTATCTATGTAAATGGACATTTTTAGACTATTTATTATTAATTAAGGATCTTATTATATTTTTTTACTAAGAGAACATAGTACATATATACCAATACCCGGGTAAAATTAGGGTATTACAGCTGCCCCTCTTTGCTCATTGTTGTGGAACAGGAATAGGGCAAAGACCCAAAATTTTCTCGAACCTTTTGGTTGTCATCTGAGCTGCAAGTTCTTCCTATTATGAACTTTCACATCTTTTTCCTTTTTAGAAAGCTTAAACAAATTCTTCTTATTACGGACTTCCGATCTTTCTACCAAAGCTGACTGCAGAATTTGAACTAGTTCTTCTCATGAACCCGTTCATTCTTCTTGACAATACTGACCCTTTTCTCTTTAGCGGTGATGAACTGGCGAGCTCTTCTTATTTCTAACTCTGTATTCTTTACTAGTCGAAATCTTTTTATTGGGAGCTTCAGATTCTTTGCTCGACGAATATCTTCACATTAGGAGCTCTATCTTTTTTGGTAAACTCTTCGCATTAGGAACTCTATCTTTGCTGGGCGACCTCTTCACATTAGGAGCTCTATCTTTGCTGGGTGAAATCTTCACATTAGGAGCTCTTCATTCTTTTCTATGCAAGTTCTTCTCATTAGGAACTCTATATTCTTTGCTAAGCAAACTCTTTTCATTAGGAGCTCAAGATTCTTTGCTAAGAATGCTGATTCACCTCATCATTTGGGGAAAAGCTGAACCTTCAAGAAAGAAATATCTTTTGTTAATAAGGATTCTTTCTAGAGTAATACAAAATTCGTTAATTTCAGCTTGAAGCCCTGGGATATTTAGAGTCACCATTTTTTCTACCTAAAACATCTTGATATTTCAATATGAAGCTTGCACAAACCCTTTTGTTCCCCTTTCTCTTCTATTATCAACCTCTTTCTGTGCTTGCAATTATCACCTTTTTTTTGTCCTATACAGACAATCAAAAAATCTTTGTTGAGATTTACCTCTTCAAACGAATTGAAATCTTTGTTGAGATCCACCTCTTCAAACAGATTAAAATAATTATTGAAATCCACTTCTTCAAACGGATTAAAAACTTTACCAGTGTTTGCTGGATCTACTTCTTCAATCTCAAAGTTGTAAATTGAAGTCTTGCTTGTTCCTCGTTGATTCTTGTAAATTCCACTTAGGTGGGCTCTAATCTTCGTTGCATCTTTATTAAGCTTTCTACTTCTATTGCAATGGTACCTCATCTTTTAAGATTGTTATGATCAAATCTTGCTTTGCTTGATCTTCTTGAGTTTGATCTAAAACCCATGTTGTCTTCATGTCCTGGCAAAATTTACCCCAAAATCTTGTTGTTGATTTCTTATTCTTTTAGAGCAAATATTGACTTCTTCAGTGATCAAATTCTTTTTAGGCTCTGCATGCTTTCTTTTTATTCTGATATGCACTCTTATGCACAATGATGCCCCACTAATCTCTTTGTTTCTGGCTCTGACATGTAGAATTTTCCCTTATTTCATCATCTAGGATGAGCAAATTTTTTAGGTACCTGAACTTTCTAATATATGCATTGTTTTCTTTGATATGTTGATAAAGACTGGAGCAGCTACGAGCTTCTCTCTTCTATAATGTTAACTCACCCCTCTATAAAGATATTTGACCAATTGAGTGCTTCTCATTAAGAACTTGAATGAACTCTTCTCATTAGGAGCTCTGTAACCTATGAGGAAGATTGAATATGTAAAAAGAAATATCAACAGTTAATAAGAATTCTTGAAATAGTGGGGAATATATTCAGTTTTCCACTTAAAACACTGAGATTTTAGGGTCGCTGCTCATTCTACTTAAAGAATTTCAATCTTTTCGTCTGCAGCTCGTATGAGATCTTTTGCTCCACTTTCTCTATTGATCAACTTTATTTTATGCTTGGAGCATATATGACTGCTTCTATCCCTCTAATATTCAAGATACGAATTTAAAATTTTTACTTTTTCTTATTGATCTTGCAAATTCCTGCAAAAAAGCTCTGTGTGTATGAGTTAGCATGCTTCTATCTTATGGATGCCTAGCTATATGATGCATGTATGTTTTCAATTGAGGACCACTTGGATGAGCTGTGATCTCCAAGCATGCTCAAAATTTCCTTGCTTCATTTTTCAAAAACTGTTTTTGCTACTAAAGTAACCCATCTCACACTCAGGTTCATCTTCGAGATCTCTACATCTTTTGCTCTAAAGCGTCTTTTTAGGTTTTTACTTTAGATTGCTTTTTCTCAAAGCGCCCTTTTGATCTTCCACTTTGGTTTTTTCTTTTTCTCTTTTTCTTGAGGCACTGTTTTGGGTTTTCACCTTGGTTTTTTTTTCTTTTTTACTTTTCCTTTCCTTTCCTTTTTTTCGTTTTCTCTCTTTTTTCTTTTTCTTTTCTTTTAAGAAAATCCTGACCAAGATGATCACGTCAATAGAGAAGTGGACCTTGGTCAGTCAGCAACCATTCATGTTTTCATGACATTTTGAACACCCAAAAAGCTTTATAATAAAAAGGTTTGTAGCAAGCCTACTCTTAAATAGTGTTAAAGTTTTGCCAAATCCAAGAACCTTTAAAAGATGATGGTTCAAATTTTCTTTCTCAATAGAAGAACATGAAGTTACAGACATTCTCATTCAATTTGGGAATTTAAGGGACGGTAACTGCACCAGGTGCAGTAACACCACCATGGCTCGACAATATCTCGGAAGCATCCTCAAACTTCATAAACTGTCCCAATTGAGATACTGCCAAGTGAGCGTAGCAAATAAGAGCAACGACATAAATGGCATTGGTGCTCCTTCGATACACATATGAATGGGAATGGACAAGTTAATGCAGATCATCAGCCGAAAAGCCAACCTAATTCAAGAGTACACAATAATGTGTTGGCCTTGTGGTTCCAATCATACTAGTATGAGCACAGAGATAAAAATTATTGTTCTTCAGGTGGCAGACTTTATTGTCAATAACAGTTCCAGGTTACACATTGTCTGGAGATCCCTTGGGTTCTAGCTCTCATCAAGGAACTTGTAAGCCTTTATAACTTGATCCAATGCTTCATTATTCTTACATTTCTGTGTACTTGGTAGCGTGAGATTCAATAGTATCTTCACTTTATACACTCTTCTTCAATATCCATGAGTCATAGTTCCAAAAGAGATAATCACTTTTGAAACAAAACACATTATTTTGTAATGTTCTTTCTAGCATTGCCCCACTATTGAATTCAACTGTCATCTTTGCTCACTTTCACATTCACAAGGTTTTCTTATCTTGCAATGCCTCAGAAGATGGTTCATGTTCTCTCTTTGCCCCCGGGTTGTCTGTGTCATTTTCTTACAACTTTTGTTTAAATTTTTTGGTACTCAGAGTTGTGTCCTTTTCTCGTTATACTTTCCATTACTAACCAAGTACCAAGACCACCTCCTATTCTGTATGCACTTAAAGGATTAGTACATCATAGTAATACCTATGAAATCCTTTGCTTTTCTTGTATCTAATCGATTCATCTGCAAAATGCTTGTTTAAGCGATAAGTGAAAAACTCAGAATATTATTTTAATAAATTTGAGAAAATGAAACATTTTGATAAGTCACGACAAACATGAGAAAGTAAAAAAACAAAATTAGTCCCTTGAATATCAAGTGCAACAGAGCCTTTGAACCAGATTGACAATGATCAACTCAAATGTGACCCCTTCCAAATTGTTAGACTTTCGAGAAAAAAACATTTCCCATATAACTAATTCTATCCTATTTAAGTAGCTTTGTTTGCCTCACTAACTCACCAACCTAGTCTTTCCCACTTTTCTAATCTCAATCAGGCATTAGAAGTCTGGAAATCCTTGAAAAAAGATTTACCCTGATTAGCGAGGTGTATTCTGAAGACAAACTTCCCTTACTCCAATACTCGTATATGATCAAAATGGTCTTTTGAGGCTTGTAATGGGGCTATGGTTCACGGCTATGAAAAAAATGATATATAAGCTCAAATAAGTTTTTAAGGGTGATGAAACCAATGATCATTTCTTCCAAGCGAAATTTTATTTCTGTGCTCCTTGATTTGAATATGCTCAGATGAAATACTCTTTTCTTTTTGGATCACTCTAGATTGCCCATTTTTACATTTTCACCCTAGAGTTCATTTCCTTTCTTTGAATTCAAAGGTGATCAATCCTCCATTGCTCATTAGATAAAGATTCATAGAAGATCTCACATTTGTCGCTTTGTTTTTCTTGCACTTTTTTCTTTGTACTTTCTCTTTCAATTGCTTTAATCTTTTTGTCAACAATTTCCAAATTGATTTAGTTGACTTTTGAACACAAACTTTCCACTATTTCATTTTCTTTTCTCTCCTTTCTCTTTTTTGTTCTCTTTCCTTTTTTGTCTTTCTTTCTTTTCTTTCTTTCTTTCTTTCTTTTTTGACTGGATTTTGAATATTCGCTTTCATTCAACATGTCTCTCTTGCTCTTGTACTCAAAACATCCACTTTTGTTTACTTTCCCCAAATTCATAAGGCATCACTATTACAACATGATCAAAACCAAACATATTTCACTTGTGAAAAAATTCACATCCTCTTTGCCCCAGTGTGAGGGTGATCCTTGATTTGGGTTGAATCAAAAGAAAACTATCAGGCTCAAAAGGGAAAACAAGTGATATGTTTCTTATTTTCTTTCTTTGTGAAGGGAGATGAAGGAATGACAAATTTCCTCCCATATACGGATATCTTTGAAGAAAAGCCATCTTCAGGTGGTAGATGTTTTGGGTTATCAATTCATTCAAGGACCTTAGTCAACAATGCCCGAGAGAAAAATTCACTCAGAATTTTTATTTGGGATTTCTGTGTGATTCCTGAACACTCATTAATGTCTTCCCGTTAGCCCCAATAACTTGCAAGAGAGTCACATTTCAGAATTGATATTTGAATTTGATTCACAGTCACTCCTGCAACTAATGTTCAAGGACCTGATAAAATTATAGTGAAGATATATACATATATGTACGAGAGAACAAAAACTACCCCACAAAAAGAATAAATGAAATATTAAAAGAATCAATGAATGCAAAATGTTTTCCATTTGAGAAAAAATTATGTAGGAAACAAGCATCTAATACAAATAAACCGAAATAGCTTCCCTTACAAAGGATCCCCAATGCTCGCGGGCAAAAGCGATTGGGATGGTTTAGGGTATTATTCTATAATGGTCCTAAAATTGCAGATAGATCTCCTGTGGCCCAACTGTCAATCTTTATTCAAGGAAAGATAGAGTTGAATTTTAGCCTCGTCAATTCTTTATTTTTCCTTGCCAACACAAGGACATGCCCCTTCTTGCTTATGTTCTGATGTCCTCATTGAATCTTGAAGTAATATCATTTTGCTTATGAGTTTCTTTGTTTATTCAATCAATTGCATGCTCTTTTCCATAAAATATTCAATCATTTGCATGTAGAAATTAACAATTTCTTTTGGTCAGTGTCTGGATGAACTTTACTTTTCAAGATGTTGGATGAATGCGTTGAAGCTTTTAATAGGCATGTCTGTTTGAGGTTTCTTCATTATCGGCTGCTGGTTCTCAATTAGTTTCGCTTTCCTCTTTATTCTCTTTCTCTTCTTGATGTCTTTCAATGCTTGACTTTCAGGTATTCCAATCACATTGACTCCAATCAAGTGACTACCTTTTGGGTTACAAATCTTAATGGACTGGCCATCAGTGTCGACTCCCAAAATCCCCTAGTTTAGAAAGTTTTGAACCTTTCGCTTGAAAGTGTAAAAATCCTCAATATCATGATTATGAACTCTGTTATGACACTCACATCTATTCCTGATGTTGTAACAACTTGGATGATATGGCTTTGAAGATTTGACATGATGCGGTGAAGCTTCAAGCAACTTGAAGTAAAACTCATGATAAGAAATATGAATGAGATCCACTTTAATTTTTTGATTTTTCATCGACAAGAGCACCTTAAGCATTCAAATTTGAGGTATTATTCAATAAAGGAAACTTTGAGGAGATGGATGTCCAAACATTACTCTGATTCTGGTAAACTCCGAACTGTAGTGGATTACCCACAAAAGACTGCTGTAAATTCTTTCCTTTCTCTTTTATCTCATTTCTTCTAACAAATGATGGTCTTTTATGGAATCGAGGTTCTCCTTTCTCAAAACATAAATGTCCATTCTTGATGAGGCCACTGACTATGTGCTTCAAAAACATACAATCTTCCACAGAGTGATTGAAATCTCCACAATAATAACCGCAAACATTTTTTATGCCGTGGAAAGACTTATATAACTTCGGTGGAACCATCATCAACAAGTGATTCTGCACAAGGTATAACAACAGATTTGAATATAGCATCGAGATAGGAATAATCGTCTCTTTTTTCTTGCTAAACTATTCAACCTACATGTCTTCTATTTTTGTACGTGTTGTCCCTCTTTTCTTTGACAGAGGCAATTCCATTGTGAGAAAATTTCTGGCATCAATTGAATCCTTGGCTTTCATGATTTTGGAGAAGCGTTCTGGAAGCGTATGTCGTTCTGTAACCCTGTTGGAATCATCTTGTTCTTTAACAGTCTCATAACCTTTTAACAATACAAGTCTAGAGCAAACATCAAAATTCTAGCTTTTACTCGGCCCTCTTGTCTTTGTGTGTTTAATGACATCCATTCTGGCCCTGTCAAATCTTGTCAGCGTACCAAGGCTGGGAATGTTATCTCTAAAGATTATTTCCAAATTATCTGAATCGCTGGCAAACACCGTGTCAATACTACTTTGGACTTTTTTCGGAACTGATCCTTCAGGTTGAACCCTTTTGTGAGATAATTTTTCATCTTGATCACCAATGTTAGTATTTCTATCTGGAACTTTTCCCTCTCGGCCTTTTTCATTCCAAGCAATGTGGTAGCTCAAGTTACCACCTCATTCTAGGACTGATCAATGCTACGCAAGTGGTCCTCAACAACTTTATGAAATTGCCTCACCCTAACAGGCCTATTGCCCATGTTTCTCAAAATATTGGTTTTCAACTTTCACACTATTATTTAAAAAAAATGCAATATTATTTTTAAAAAATGCAATATTATGATGTTATTTGAAAAAAATGCGACAGTTTTTCTAAGATGCAATATTTAAGTAATACAATGCACGAATGCACGAGGGATCAATTTCATGGACTTTTCTTTAGAGCAACACTTATTAGCCAAAAGGTCGAATACAAGAAATAGACAATTTGATTATAGGAAGTAGCTAGCCCTTATCCCTAGGTTAATTACTTTGTTCAGCCTCCAGGTCAATGTATGTCCTAGCTTAGTGTCGAAGCCAAGGTGTTGTTAGAGGTTCATGGCTTCAATGGATAAAATCTACACAAATTAGGCGATTCGTATGGCTTCTGAAGTTGATTATTTCATGATTCTGCCTCTGGATAACCTGGGTGGCTACTTAAAATTTGCTTTTCAATGCCTTGTCCCCTCATTTTAGTGCCTCTTACAAGCTAATCTTTTGGATGTTGTATGACATTTTCTAATCATGTCACCTTCTTTTTTAGCTCGGTCATCTTCTTGCTAAAAATTAACTTTCCCTCGTTATGGTACCCCTTTGATGACTCTCCCCAACTTTGGAACTTGTAATGACAATTCTGAATTCAAAGCTTGTTCTTTCACTAATCTTTGTTCAGTCTGGTTGTTCAAATCCACTAATTCATGAATCTTCTCTCTCAGTGCCCTTTAAATATCTTCATACAACTTCTTGTAGCTGCTTGCATCCTGGTACATCTTTCTCATAGATACTGCCCCTTTCTTGCACTGAGCCTTCCCTGACCGAGTCCGCACCATCATATTGTCTTCTCCTTGTTTATTAGACTCATTGGCCATTATGAACACTGCCTAATTTGACTGATCCTTGAATCAATACCTCTAATGAATGCAAAATGGTTCCATATGTATTAAAAGAAGACAAAAGCAAAACAAGAAAAGTGTCAGTATGGTAAAATAGTATTGAAAGCAAAAATTAAATTGATACAATAAAGTAGGTTATATTGAGCAGAGAGAATAACCAGAGAAATGTATTTAAATCGGTTGCACCTGTCCTAGGTTCCTGTCTGGCTCTAGTGGGGTAGGCTTCTAGATTACATAATGTGATTTTTGTTATAGACTCTGGGTACCTGAACTGTCATTACTGTCTACTGCGACAACAAGACATCGATTCGAGAGTATACGACCCCTTATATCGAAGGCGTGTACCTCACATTGTATAAGGTTAATAAACCAGAAGAAAGACAAAATTTCAAACTCAAAGGTGGAGAGCCTCACGTCGGATCATGTCTCACTTCCACTTAAGGGTGAAAAGCCCGGGCAGAAGGCTTATGCATGAATGGCAGATATATCACACACAAAAGCTACCTCCATTCTTTCTAAAAATCCATCCAATAATTATCGAAGAAATTAAATTCAAATTACCATTCTAACTGCCAAAATACCACGTAAAATTAATTAACTAGGCCCGACTCTTGAATTCAGTCCCCAACGGAGTTACTAAGCTGTCGTGACCATTTTTTAACCATGGTGTAAAAATAGCTTGATGATTTATTTTACAAAATAGGGTTTTGATCCTTTTTAATTCATTTTATCTTGAAAATTTAGTTTTCTTATTAAATCAGGTTTTTTTATTTAATTAACCACAAAAATTTGATTTTCCTTTTAATTTAATCTTAAAAAAAATTTGGAGTCGCCACATGTCACTTTGGTAGACCAAACACCATAAAACAACCAGAGATTCTTTTTCTTAAAATTTGGGTTCGGGATTCAGTTACGTGTGAGGAAGTATTAGTACCCCCCAAACACCCGTTATTGGTACCTTTTATTTTTACATGACATTTTGGCATTTCAAATAATAATTTGAATTTAATTTGACCATAATTATTAAATGGATTTTAATTCCAAATTGAGATATCCTTTTATAAGAAAATATATTTTGGAACAAATATGAGATTAGGAGAACCCAGTTACTTTAGGGCACCTCGATTCATATTCAAAAATATATCCCAACATAAAAGGTTTGAATGCATGACCAGTTATTGTCTTGTCAATTTTAAGTTCTAACTTAAAAGGTTCTAATTGATTGAATTGTTGTTTTCAAAAACTATGAATATTATTAAATTTAGGGTATTTATGAAATAACACCCAATTGCTTGAGCACTACTCATATTTTAACCCTAAATTAAACAATATTCCTAATTTAATTAGTGAATTTAATTATTTAAATTCTAACCCTAATTAAGGCTCTAATTTAATTAACTAGGTTAATTTCAAATTCTAAATTAAAATGAGTATCAAATACTCTACTTAAAAGCCCCATTGAATAACATCTCATTGCAATGAGACACTATTCAAATTAGAACTTAAAAGTTTCCCTTTTTAATACTCATTTATTTACTACAATGATCTCACCTATTTTAATTATTTAATTCTTAATTAAAGAACTTAGTATCTAGGGCTCTAACAATTGTATCTAAATGAATTTAATTTTCTAACACTATACTATATGTTATATTCAAAACCATGCATTAATCAAACATTAATCAAAGTATTAACAAAGTAAACTTGGGACCAAATTGAATTATTATCAAAATGAAGAAACAATTTACAAAGAAATAGGGACTAAATTGAAACGTATTAAAATATGAGAGCTGAATTACAAGAAGTTGCAAAGAAGGGTGTGGGATCGGCCGGGGTTCGCGGGCTCCCAGGCCTGGAGCTGAGTGCTATATAAAGGGCTTATCTGATATTCATTTTCTTTTTTTTTTCTTCATTTTTTGGATTTTCACTCTTTCTCCAACTTTCTCTCTCACTCTAAATTCTTTCAACACTAACACCTTAAGCCCATAAAATCCCAGAAGAACAGATCAAACAACCCTTATTTAGCACGATGTTCATCCGAGTTCATCAAGAATCTGATTAACACTATGAACACCGACCAAACTCTGCCGTCTGCGCTGCCGTCAGATCTTGAGTTGCCAACTACTATCATACTTCGGTCGTTCTCTGGCCGCCACAAGCGACACTGGTCGCCACTCCAGCCACCTTTCACGAACCCAAAATTATCGATATTTTCTATTTTTTAACCCTAATAACCTAAATCTACCCTAATCCAACCGGATCTAACCCATTCTTCCCCTAAATTGAGCATACCTTCCCCGGATTCGATAGAATCCTCCCAACTTCCCCAGCCTAAAACCTATATTTACCCGTACCTGAGCCCTCTTCAACTCCGCCTTAAAAGCTAAACATCGGTCGCCACAAAATAAACCACGATTTCCCCTTTGCTTTTAATTTTCTCTTCAATTCTGTTTTTATATGTGCAAAACTAATGTTTTTTTCTTCTGATTTGTAGGGATTTTAAATGAACAAAAGATATTTTACCTTATCGGCCGTAAAATCGACATTTTGATCT
The DNA here is from genome assembly GCA_019671005.1 of Hibiscus mutabilis. Taxonomy (NCBI): domain Eukaryota; kingdom Viridiplantae; phylum Streptophyta; class Magnoliopsida; order Malvales; family Malvaceae; genus Hibiscus; species Hibiscus mutabilis. The sequence goes on from CM033721.1 coordinate 33,974,761, forward strand.
CTGACTCCGGTGATTATTTGCGACTTTAGCGTCTGTTCACGTCTCTGGTGGCTCAGTTCTAGTGACTCTTCATCTTCTCAGTGTCAGTTCAGCTCTCGAGGGGCAAGACTCTCTCTCTCTCTTTATTATTAATTTTATTATTATTATTATTTTTTTTTCTACTAATTATTATGGTCATTAATGGTTAATAATCTGACACTCTCTCCTCTTTACATAGGGGTAGTGGGAAGTGATGTAAGGGATGATGTAATGGAGCTGATGTCAGCAGAGAAGAAAACCATTATCCTTATGAACTACTTTAGACCAATATGTTTCTGCCACATGTCCTTTCAGATTGAAGTTTGGGCAGGAAATGGGTTATGTGATGTATTTGGTTTCGTTTGGCTTGTATGTATAAAAAATGGGCTAGAAGATTGTCAAAATGGTTAATTATCCAATATAATGGGACTGGAATGAAATATGGGCCTTATATTACGAAAATGGACATGTATCTATGTAAATAGACATTTATGGACGGTTTATTATTATTTAAGGGTTTTATTATATTTTTTACTAAAAGAACATAGTATATATATACCCATACCCGGGTAAAATTAGGGTATTACAAAAATAAAATAAAACTTTTTGAACTGTTAATCCTTAATTTAATCATGTTTTTAACTCATACAGTAACTATAAATGTTAACTTTAATATCGTTTATTAACGCTAAACCCAAATATTAACCCTAACATCATGTATTAACTCGAATCCCAAGTATTAAACCTAAAATTAGTACCTTATCGTAATCCCAATTAGTAACTGTAAAATCTATATTTGATTTTGATATAATAATGACTAATTTGTAAAATGAAATAATTTTTTAAAGAATTTTAATGACCCAAATATTAACCCTAACATCATGTATTAACTCGACTCCCAAATATTAAACCCCCAAAGATTTTCTAAGTGCTTGGTACTAAAAAATAGCCAATTTGGTACAGGAGTACTAATACGATTTTTAGTTACTGGAATTTTGTTTTATACTTATTGGCTATAGGGTGTTGATACGTGTGTAGCCGTATATCGACACGCCCTTCCAACCTGGTGACCAAAATTGTCTTCGAGTATTGGTACAGCTTCATGCGTACCAGTACGGGGGTTAAAGATTTTGTAATAAATTTTTGACTGTTTCCTTGTGAGTTTATTTGAATCATAAAGTTTGAAAATCAGTTACTACATACCATGTCCCTCATAGGCGCATCGATATGACGTTTTGTTCAATTTTTTAAGGATTCTAGTGAGCAAAATCGGTATCGATATGACCTTTATCGTACTGATACCCTTTGTAGAATACACACTCTGTATCGATACGATTTCCTGCGTATCAATACCCCTTTGTTGCAACGACTAGCAGGTACCGATACTTGTCCCCGTCTACCGATACCCAGAGTTGGGAGACATCATTTATTGCGGGAAAAATAAAGTCCAACGGCTATAATCAATACCCCAACTACCTAAACGGCTAGAAATCAATGAGGGGGGGTATAAAAATCAAGTTTCCAAAGCTACTTCAACAATTATTGATCAAGTCTGAAGCTTTCAAGAACATATCTAACAATCTTTGAGCCTTTTTTGTAAAATCTTATAAACCCACTTGAAAGTTCTTATTGTATCCATTTTATTAAAGTATTGGGGTTTGGGTGATCCTAGAATTGTGCAAACAATTTACCTAGTGAGGAATATTCAGTTTGCTTCATTTGTATTCCCTTTGTGAGGGATTCTTAAGACTTTGGGGTAGAAGTCTTAAGAGAGTTGTAAGGTTGTCTCCTTCAACCTCAAAAGGAAAGCAAATCTAGTGGATTTGAGAAATCATTAGTGTGCATTTCTAAGGTAGTGATGTAAACCTTTTTGAGAAGGTTGAACCACTATAAATCTTGTGTCCCAATCTTTATTACCTTTCTAATTGCTTTCACCAAAATTTTAAATTGCCAATTCACCCCTTCTTGGTCATCTTACATTGATTGATCATTCCAACAATTGGTATTAGAGCTACACTCATCAGAATGATTCACACCCTCTTGAGTTGATCCTAAGGTGTTTAATCAATCTACACATCGAGCCATGACCTCTACTTTCGGCAACAACCTCTATGAGTCACAATCCATCACCAAACCACCTTTGTTCAATGGGGGCAAACTAACCCTATTGGAAGAATAGGATAATGCTCTTCATCAAATCCAACGACTACCTTCTTTGGGATGTAGTGGAAGTTGGGCCATCCATTTTGATGAAGGAAGAAGGTGATCAGCGCGTCCCCAATACAAGGCAAGAGTACATCGATGAAGATCGAAGGAAGATGCAAATCAATGACAAAGCCATGCATATTTTGTTTTGTGCTCTTAGATCAGACGAGTACGCTGAGATTTCTTCTTGCACAAGTGCAAAAAAGATATGGGACAAGCTTGAAGTTACTTACGAAGGCACCAACAAAGTGAAGGAGACCAAGATTGGACTCCTCAATCTAAGCTATAAAAACTTCAAAATGGAACTAGATGAAGACATCACCAAGATGTTCGATAGATTCTCCGTTATCGTCAATAGACTCAAAGGCTATAGAGAATTTATTTCGGAAGACAAGTTTTTTCGAAAGCTTATCTATTATCTTCCCGAGTCATGGGACAAAAAGAAGTCGCCATCATCGAAGCCAAGAATCTCAAGACCATGAAGCTTGATGCTCTCTCAGGGCCTTTTCTCACTCATGAGATCATGAAGAAAGAAAGAGAAGAAGAATAAAGAGAGGAAAATGGAGAAGAAAAAGATGAGAATTACTCTCAGAGCTTTACGAGAAGAGAGCGATTCTGAGAGAAATTCTAGGGAACAAGAAGAAGATGAAGAAATGACTATGCTAGCTAAGAGATCCACAAGGTTCTTGAAATCCAACCGGGAAAGAAAGTTCCATCAGAGAGAGGGTTTCAAGAACAAACAAAAAGAAGAGGAGAAGGATCAAATCGTTTGCTATGAATGCAAGAAACCAGGACACATCAAGTTTGATTGTCCCAACTAAAGAAGAAGAGCATTAGAAAGAAGAAGAAGCTCAAGGCTTATGTTGCTACTTGGAGTGATGAGGACTTATTTGATGATGAAGAGCAAGAAGTAGCAAACATTTGTCTTATGGCATCGGAAGATGATCCTAAGGTAACCTCAAACTCATCTAATTTTGATTTTACATTTGATGAGCTTCAAGAAGCTTATGATGAGTTGCAAGAGGTTTATAATGAGTTGGTGGAGAAGTATAAGGAGTCACTTTTGAAAAATAAGAAAATGATTTCAAATTTGAAAAAATAAAATGATTTCTTATCCAAAACCAACTTGGAACTTGAAAGGAAGGTTATGGATTTGCAAACAAAACAAAATGATTTTGAAAAAAAATCAAGATTTGCATAACCTACTTTCTAAAGTTCGTGATGATAACCAAAAGGAAGTAGGTGATTGACGAGTGCGTAAATGTTATATTTTATATGCCCTTAATCCTTTAATTGTGCATGTTTTCAAGCTCATTTAGGTTGAATTTAGGTTTGAATGTACATATTTGCATATAGATAGGGAGTTACACCACCCGTGCTTAAATTGTCATATATATTGGTGCTTTTCATGGGAAGGTGGTGCTTTGTGGTGTATGTGCAGGATGCTGGTGGATGCTTGAGGATAGCTGGAGTAAGAGAAGAGAAGATCGCATGGCTGGAGCTGACAAGGCATGAAGAGTTAGAGATGAATCTACCTTTTCCTACGTGGACTTTCTCCTAGATACGCAACATTTAATGAAGTGAGAAACAATTGGCTTTCTTTAATGAAGCTATGCACTTTAGGGTACTGAAGCCCTAGTTTCATCGCTTATATAAAGAAGACTTGGATGCTACTCAAGATGTGAGCTGGTCGATAGAGAGCATAATTCAGATGATAGTCTTAGTCTGAGCTTACGGAGAACTATCGGGGCAAAGCTAGACGATTCTCCTCATCGAACAAAGCCATCGAGAGAGGCAGACGGAGAGGAGGCCAGTAACATAGTTGGATGGCACAGAGGGAGTTTTGTCGAGGACGCTCATCTTATTTCTTTTCCTTTGCTTGATAAACTGACATACTATACTTTTAATTATGGTTTCTTTACGCTCAGACATGAGCTAAACTTTTTAGTTGGGATTATTGCGTCCCAAGATTATATGTTTTGATTATTTTAATTTTAATGCTCTAGTTATTTTTATTTTCATCTATTTTGTTCACGTGCTTAATGCGCAGTTAATTGTAAGAGTTATTCGAGAGAGACCTGTTAACTATTGATCTTTAGCTTAATATTCGAGAGAGTTAAGTTATATAAACATGAGTAGTGGGGCTAAGCTGTCAACTTAGTTTTAATCTGGCTTAGATATAAATTTAGGGTTTCAACGACTAAAAGGGAGTTCTTAAACAAATAATAGAGTAGTTAGGTTTAACACATACATGTATCACCTTAATTACAAAGTTATTAACTTCTAGGCATCGAGAGAGTCAGAAGTTCATTAGAAAATCCTATTGAGTAGATGAAGTACTTAGGGTTTACTTAGACATGTATTGCCCGTTACTATAGCATTGAGATAGGTAATCAAACATATATCTTTAGCAATAATCACAACCTCCATAATTAATTCTTAAGTTGATGTAACTGTTTGCCTTTATTATTGCTATCTTAGATTAGTTTAATTAGTTTTCACTTAAAACCAACATACAAACCATACTTGCAAACACATCCCTAAGTACGATAACCTCATATTTATCAATCCAATCCTCATGGGTTCGACACTCTACTCTCACTTTATTACTTGGTACGACGAGTATACTTGCTCTAAAGTGCATCACTATTCGACAAGAATCAAGTTTTTAGCGCCATTGTCGGGGATTGACAATTGATACTTATGTTATAGTTGCGCTTAGGACTTTTATTTTTCTTGCATTTATTTTTTTTGTTTTTGTTTTTTTCTTCTTATGTACGTTTCAGTGCATGACCAAAAAGTCCACCAAAGACCCTATTCTTCCATACGACCTAGAGATTAAGAGAACTTTGAGGAAAGTACGACGGGAGAATAAAACGATGGTGATCGAAGAAGAGATTCCACCAAGGAACGACCTTGCAAACACGCGTAATCTAAATGATGTACTTCCAGTCGATGGACAAAGAGTTGGCAGCGGAGTTCAAATTAATTGCCAAAACCGACAGGAGGATCCACCACTTGCTAGGCCCAGAAGATTCATTAGAGATATCATTGAGCCCGCCATCAACAATCTTAATCCACCGATTGTGGTACCTAATCTTTCTTGGAAGTCTGTGATTGTTTCAAGCAACCAAATATACCTACTGATGTTTTACGACTTAAGTTATTCCCTTTCTCGCTGTGTGATTGAGCCAGAGCATGGTTGAAAATTTGTTCCGTAGTATCCATAACATCCTGGGATGACTTGTGCAGCAAGTTTCGACACCGATATGATCCACTGAACATGCACAACCAAAGGCAAAGTGATATCATCTCGTTCCAGTAGTACGATGATGAATCCATGTATGAAGCATGGGATAGATACAAAGATATGCTTCGAAAGTGCTTGATTCTTGGATTCATAGATTGGCTACAGGTCACGACGTTCTATAATGGCATCAATGCACCAACAAGGATGATGATTGACTCGTTCGTGAATGGTACTCTGCTTGACAGAGAACCTGATGATGCTTTCAGAGTACTTGACATGATAGCCAATGTCGACTACTAGTTCCACCGAGGAAGATTGAGGCCTGGACCTAAAGATGTTGGAACCCTTCATTTGGAAGATTCTCAAACTATAGCATCTCAACTCAAGACCATCACCAATTTTCTCAAAAACATGTAAGGAACCTTCAATGTACATGAGGCCAAAGTGGTGCAATATACTTGTGAGCAATATGATGGTGAACATTTGTCAAGCGAAAGCCCAAACCAATAGGAATCTGGATGCTATGTAGGGAACTCAAAGCATAACAACAACCCCTACTCCAATACCTACAACCCAGGGTGGCGGCAACATCCAAATTTTGGTTAGGGAGGCAACAAAAGAAATTCAGGAGCACAACCAGCTGCATCTACCGACCCTCTTGGATTTCAACAAAAGACTCAAAGGTAGAACCATGGAGCTTCTAACTCAAACTCTAATTCTTTTGATAATTTATATCAAAATTTTATAGAAACTGCCCATGTCATTATGCAGGATCAAACAACCCATTTGAAGAAACATAGTGGCATGCTCACAATGCAGACTGCCATGTTGAAAAACCATCAATTGATCATGCAAAACAGCACTGCCTCGATAAGTTTACTTGAGACTCAAGTAGGGCAAATTGCCCAGATGTTGAAGACAAGACCACATGGCAGCTTACCTAATGATACTAAAGTCACCAAAGCCTTTAATGTGGAGCAATGCAACGCCATCACTCTTCGTAGTGGCACGCAGTTGAGGATAAAAGCCAAGTTTGGAGGACGCTCACCAGTAGATCCTACTCAAAGTAAGCCATCCATCGATGCCCCTGCACCAAACAAACCATCTCTTTTTCTGATATAGTAAGTAACCTTGCTACCAAAGGCAAGGAAGAAAAGCTGAGGATACACCTCTTTCCAGTAAACCACAAAATGAGCCCAGACCATACCTCCTTTCCCACAGATGTTGAAATATCAGAAACATGATTTCCAGTATCAAATTTTTTTAGAGATGCTCAAATAGTTGCACATAAATGTCCCACTTCTAGAGGCTATTGATCAGATGCCTATCTATACAGAATTTCTAAAGGAGATCATCACTAAGAAGATGAAGGTGAGTGATGTTGAAACTGTCACTACCATGGGCGAGTTCGTGGCTGTGCTGAGTAATTTGCCGCCCAAGATGAATGATCCTGGCAGCTTCACCATTCCATGTTCTATAGGCCACAAATATATCAACCGTGCCTTATGTGATCTCAGTGCAAGTGTGAATTTGATGCTGAAATATGTGTTTAAATGATTAGGCATGGGAAAAGCAAGGCCTACATCCGTAATCCTTTAGTTGGCCGATCGATCTCAAATTTGACCTGAGGGTAGAGTTAAAGACGTGCTAGTTAGGGTAGATAAGTTTCTCTTTCCAGTAGATTTTATCATCCTTGACTGTGAAGCTGATGAGAATATGCCCATAATCCTGAGGAGACCATTCCTTGCCACTGGACAAATTGTGATAGATTGTGCAAATGGCGACTTTACCATGAAGATGAATGATGAAAAGATCACATTTAATGTCTTCTGCAAGCAAAGGTACATAGAGGAATATGAAGATTATCAGACAGTAAAGATAGCCCAATAGATAAGACCATACACACAACTGATGAGAAAGTTGAACACTCCATGAATTGGCATTTTGTGAAATCCAATAGTCTAAATGTGTGAGTATGCCAATACGAGGCATTGACCACGAATTATTTTAGCAACTAGGTTAGACCAAGACTTACACCAGCTATGAAGACTATGCTCATGCAAGATGCCATCAAATGGTGTGCGATTGGACTTCTCATTCTTATTGCAAAATGGCCCATTATGAATCTGAATTTCAGCAATCCACCAAGACAAGCAGCCATCGGCTAAATGAATGATGCTTTTAAAGGATCTCATCATCTGGTGCCATCTCTGGCCCAAATTCCTGATCAACATCTCAGTTTCACAAGCATGGCACTTCATTATCACAACATGATGATACTGGAAGAAAAGAAAAGGCGATATATTACTTAAGCAAGAAATTCACTGATTGTGAAACTAGATATTCTTCAATCGAAAACTATGTTGTGCTTTGGTGTGGATAGCTAGAAGGCTAAGGAAATATATGCTTTATCACGTTAAGTGGTTAATCTCAAAGTTGGACCCACTGAAGTTCATGATGGAAGCTCCAACCTTATCAGGAAGGTTAGCACGTTGGCAGATGTTATTATCAGAATTTGATATCCAGTATGTGAGCCGAAAAGTGATAAAAGGGAGTGCCATAGCTGACTTTTTGGCAAGTCTTGTGATGACTATGAAGCATTAAACTTTAATTTTCCTGATAAAGACTTGATGTGTATCTAAAAAGATGATGAGGCTTCAACACAATCTTGGGTTGTGAACTTTGATGGTGTAGCAAATGCATTAGGAAGAGGTATAATGGCAGTTCTAGTCTCATCGGAGGGAGATTACTACCCTTGTACCAGTCGTTTGAAGTTTTTCTGCACTAATAATATGGCAGAATACGAGGCTTGTATAATGGGACTAAGAGAAGCTATAAGGAGGAAAATTCATACTTTAAGAGTTTTTGGGGACTCTACATTAGTCATTTATCAAATACGTGGCGAATGGGAGACAAGATGCAAAGTTGATGGGATACCACAAGCTAGTCCTTAAGTTGACCAATGAATTTGATGAGATCATTTTCAAATATCTCCCTAGAGAAGACAACCAAATGGCTGATGCTTTACCACCTTGTTGCCATGTTTAAGATAAATGAAGGTTCTGAGATGATGCCAATCAGGTTATATATGCTTGACTCTCCAGCTCATTGTTATGACATGGAAGAAGAAATAGATGGATTGCCATGGTATCATGACATATTACATTATGTAAAATCCCAGCAATACCTGCCTCAAGCTATAGAGAATGAAAAGAAAATGATCAGGAAGATGGCATCAACATATGTCCTTGATGGAGATATTTTATACAAAAGAAGTCGTGATCAAGTGATTCTAAGATGCATGAGAGCAAAAGAGGCTCAATTAATTGTGGAAGAAGTTCATGAAGAGTTTGCGAAACCCATCCTAGTGGTTTGACCATGGCCAGGAGGATTATGCGTCTTGGATATTATTGGTCAACCATGGAAGAAGATTGTATCAACTATTCTCACAAATGTCACAAGTACCAAATCTATGCTGACAAGGTTCATACGCCACCTCAACCTCTTCATGTTATGACAGCTCCTTGACCGTTCTCCATGTGGGGCATTGATGTCATCAGTTTCACCCTAAGGCATCAAACTGGCATCGTTTTATCTTGGTAGCCATTGATTATTTCATGAAGTGGGTAGAGGCAGCCTCGTATATAAATGTCACCAGATCCACGGTTTGCAAGTTTTTGAAAAAGGAAATCATTTGTCGATACGGCTTGCCTGACAGTATCATCACTGACAATGCCTCTAATCTAAATAACAAGATGATAAGTGGAGTCAGTGAGCAGTTCAATGTCAAACATCATAATTCTATGGTATATCGCCCGAAGATGAATGGAGCAGTGGAGGCTGGGAATAAGAATATTAAGAAGATTATTGCAAAAATGACTGATACTTATAAAGATTGGCACGAGAAGTTGTTGCTCACCTTATACGCTTATCGAACTGCAATAAGAACTTCCACTGTGGCAACTCCTTTCTCATTGGTATATGGGGTAGAAGTTGTGCTACCCATTGAGGTTGAGATACCATCGCTCCGTGTCATAATGGAAGCAAAATTAGAAGAGGCAGAATGGATGCAGGCAAGATATGACCAGCTTAATCTGATTGATGAAAAGAGGTTAAAGGCGTTGTGTCACGGGTAAATGTACCAAAAAAGGGTGATAAGGGCTCACGAGAAGAAAGTTCACCCAAGAGAATTTAAAGAAGGAGATTTAGTGTTGAGGAAGAAGTTGCCAATCCAAAGCGATTCTCGAGGAAAATGGGCACCGAATTGGGAAGACCCTACATTATAACAAAGGTTTTCTCAGGAGGAGCGTTAATTTTAGTCGAAATAGATGGAGACGAACTCCAAAGCCTGATAAATTCAGATTCGGTTAATAAGTATTATGCTTGAAGAAGAAAGAAAAAAAAAGGAAAGAAAAAATAAAAAGAGAAAAAGAAAGAAAAAAGAAAGAAAAAAAGAAAAAAGAAAAGAAAAAGGAAAAAGAAAAGAAAATGGGGTTCAAAATGAAAATCTACAAAGGGTGTTTTGAAACCAAAGGAGAATCTGAGTTGAAAACCCGTAAAGGGCAGCTCAGACAATTTGCAAGTAAGACCTTCCTCGGGGATTGGCTTGGGAGCTTCATATCTTTCCGCATAATCATTATCTTCAGGGTCTACTCAGCATAGTGGACATTCGAGGCATCTTATGAAGTCATGACATGTGAAGTTTTGGTTTCTGAATGCCTATTCATTTTCTTGTAATTTCTTTTTTTTTTTGCCACAACACTAATAAAATTTTGGTTATGTAGACCTTTTCTTTTCCTCATTTGACATCTTTCCATAAAGCATCTTGCATTAAATTGAGAATTAAAATTTGACATCACTTGAAATATATAAGATTTTTGAACATTACTTTGAAATTTATCTAGAGGTGTATTGGAACTATGAGGTATTCAATGGTCAAATTTGGAGCTTAGGGCATAAAGAGCAGCAAAATTTATTCAAGATGGAAATAGGTTTTGCTACAAACCTCTGCAGAAAAAACCCTTCAAGAGATGCGTTGAGGTAGCATGTTGCAAAACAAAGATGCTTACATGAGATATTTTGTTTTCTACAACAATGAGAACAATTTTACAGACATTGAAGGAAATAGCTGAGGATATGACACATTGGGAGAGCAGCAAGATACTAGGAAGCTTGTCACTGAACATTGATGTATCAACTACAATGATAACTTGACAAAGGCTAAAGGAGTGTTGAAGAATATGAGGATGAAATCAGTCCTTCCAACCAGGAGTATAAGATAACTGGATTGAGTGAGCAAATGTGCAAAGAGCAAATGAAGCAAAGAAGTACTAGGAATGAGAATGGTGAAGCATAGATGATTGAGATGACTATCTATGATTATTTTGTCAATCATCGTAGCGTACAGTTGTAACTTTTAGACAATTTCCCATGCATTAATGATGACAAACCAATGCATTTCCCATATCCCCACAGAGTTTCATTTTTAGGTGTCCTAGCAACAAAGAGCTTCCCTATTTGAAAAATCAAGAGAGAAGTCGCAGGAAGAGATGAATAATCCATGGTAAGGTGTGGTAAATGAAGCAGGCAATGGTGAAAAATTCCTTTCCAAGGAATGGTCAATGGAATTTTAACAACAAGAAATTGGTGAAGCCAACTAGAATTGAAAGATGAGTTATTGTAAGTTTTCTTAGTGCAAAGTCATGAAAGAAAGTCACATTGTCTTTCCTGATGGGACAAACCAAAATAGACACCCACCATTTGTTGCCAGAGTTTAGAAAAATGTTTGAGATAATATAATCCAAGTTTCTTGGAGCTCACATTGTCTTTTGTGTCTATCGCTTGAGGAAAAATTGTTAAGGAAAAGAGCAAAAGAAATAAAACATGCATTCATGACTAGGTATCCCTAGGGGCATATGCATCTTAATTGGATCATTTGCATTTATTTTGATAGATTTTGGAACCAGCTTATCCACCCAAGCACAATGAGGATGGAACCTTTTAGAACCTACTTATCTATTTGAGCATAAGGAGAATACTATCCGTTCGGGCATTTAGAGAATGGAACCTGCTTATCTATTCGAGTACAAGGAGAATAAAATCCGCCTATCCATTCAGGCATTTGGAGAATGGAACCTGCTTATCTATTTGAGCATAAGGAGAATAGAATCCGCCTATCCATTCAGGCATTTAGAGAATGGAACTTGCTTATCTATTCGAGCATAAGGAGAATAGAACATGCCTATCCATTCGAGCATTTGGAGAATGGAACCTGCATATCTATTCGAGCATAAGGAGAATAAAACCTACCTATTCGTTCGGGCATTTGAAGAATGGAACCTGCTTATCTATTCGAGCATAAAGAGAATAGAATATGCCTATCTGTTCAGGCATTTGGAGAATGGAACCTGCTTATCTATTCAAGCATGAGGAGAATAGAACTCGCCTGTCTTCTCAGGCCTTAACGGTTTGGTAATTGGTGAAAATCAGTGTCTTCTTTTCTTTGCTCTATTCATGTTTCACCGGAATGACCAAAGAGGGGCAGCTGTTGTCACTTGATTTTCACCTTCGTTTTAGTTGTTATATTAATTTAGTATTGTTGTAGTGTTATACTGATAATATAGTTAAGTGACATTGATAACATAGTTAATATGTTTAGTAGTAAATATTAATGTTATTGATAATATAGTTAGGTGTCAAATAGTATATAGTAACATAGTTGATGTATTATAGTTGTTAGTGTTAATGTCGTAATTAGAATTGTTTAGGGGTCATGTAATGTATACTTAGTGTGTTATAATAATATATTGTGATAGTTAGAATTAACATAAGTTATATGCATTAGATATAAAAAACCAAAAAAATATAAAATGCATAGCTCAATTGTAATTAAAAATGAATAAAAGGTCTATTGGATTTAATTTAGATCAGAATCCATTAAAATAACAATACATAGAATGTCCATTACACAAAGTCCCGTTTGGCCTGATTATTATTTCCTAAAGGGCTTGACTCTTATATGCGCTGGTAATGAAGAGCCGTTGGATCAAGAGATAATAGATCCAACGGCACGGGATCACACACGGCCTACACACGGATTACCAAGAGCTGCACTTCCCATCCATTCGATTAGGAGGCAATCCAACGGCTCAAAACGCTTCGGGATATATCACACGGATCATCACACACGCGTGGCAGCCACGCGCACGACGTTTCAGCTCTGGCCATTCGCTTCATCTTCTCTGACGTTCCACTCGCTCCGATTGTTCCTCGCCGGCGCCATTTGACTCATCAAAAACATACAAACAGAATAACAAAAAGGTTTAAACCCCTAAATTAGAGCCCAACAATTCAAGATAAAATCAACAGGGATTAAATCCCTAATTCAAAGCCGTAGCTGGAAAAATCAGAAGCAAAACAGGAAGGGATAATCCCTAATTCGAAGCCCAAGCCAGAATCAAGATACAATCGAATGTGCAAAAGGCAATTCAGAACCAAAATGGAAAGGGTTAATCCCTAAATTGAAGCCTCTGGCAAATATCAAGCAATTCAAGATAATCCAGGGAAGAAATTAGGGATTTTAGGCTTAAAATTCAAGCAATTTCTGTACTATATAAACCCTTTTGTAATTCATGTAAAGGACAACAAGAATTCCACAAGAAATCGCACACAACAATTACAGAAAACATACTAGCATTCGGAAGTTGTAGGAGCAAACAGTTGTAATCGACATTCAAGAGCAATAAGAGAAACAAGTTTGTAGTAATGCTTTCTATCTATTTACTTTATGCTTTGAATTAAATAAAGGAAAAAGGTTTGTTTTTACCTTATTTTTATTGGAAACACGGTGGAGATTTGGCTTTGACGAAAATCTAGTGAAAAGACACGATTTTGGGGTCGCCGGAATCTGGAAAATCTAGGTTTTTTTTAGGAATTTTGCCGTCAGCGTCAGTGGAAGGCGGCCAGCACGACGGACCACCACCGTGTTCTTTAATTCATGAAGAACACGATGAAAATCTTCAGAGAATTTTATAAGAATCGACTTTGATCCATTTAGGGGGATTGTTATAAAATGAAATCTGTTATAATATTTGGTATATATACTAACCCGTTTGACCCGACCCCAACTATAATCCGCGCCCTTCTTATCCGGTTCTTGTACCACAGCTCTTTTGTTTTTAACTGTTGCAATTTCGTCCTTTTTCCTTTCAATTCAGCACCAAATTTTAAATTATTTTCAAATTAACCCTCACATTTTGGTTTTCTTGTAATTTAGTCCATAATACAGATTTTTTTTTATAAATAAAATTAATTGCTTTTTCCTTAATTTAATTACTTTGATAATTAATTTAATTTAAATATTTTGTTTCTTTATTCTTGTATGTATATATTTGTTTGTTAAACCTTAGGATTAGGGACTTAAAACATAGATTAGAGACATGTATGTAAAACATTCTTCATTTTCAATAAAACACACTTAATTATATTATAACCTTAATAATTAAAAGGAATATAGACATTCCTTAAGGATTATTAACTACTTAGATTTTAATTAAAAGACCTTAACGCATTTAAATTTCTTGTTGATTTACTAAAAAGTGAAAACTTAATTAATGCAGTGTCTTATCAAACGGGAATGACGGGTTAGTACCAGGAGTGTTGGCGGTGATTAAAGTTCATTTTCCGGGCGATAAGGCTGCTAAAATAGACTTACATTCATTAAGCGGACAAATAAATCAAAATTTTGTGAACTTGCAAATTCCAGTTTTTAAAGCACTTTTTGAAATCAATTAGGTACCATTTTTTGGGCGTTGTGGGGGTGCTAATCCTTCCCCACACGTAATCGACCCTGTCACCTATTTTCTTTGTTTTCCGTGGACCAAAATATTATTTTGATAAATAAAACGTTTTTTTATTAAAATAACCTTTTTTTAAAAGTGATCCAATCACTATTTTTTAAAAAAGATTGGTGGCGACTCCGTGATCTTTTAAAGTTTTCCACAATGTCAAAACCACCTAAAAAGGGTTGCGCCAGGTTGCCACCTCTATACATGGTTCTTAAGGCTTCTTGAATGCGTCTTCTTTGGTGAAACAAGTGCTCGATTTCAAGCACTGCAGGTGTTAATGGTTCTTCAGGTCTTCCTCGGGTCATGTAACAGCACAACACCTAAAAAAGAGTTAACAAAAACAACAAATAAAACTAAACAAAAAGAAGAAATAAACTGGTGCAAAGACTAAACTCTAAATAACCAATTGCCAATCCCCGGCAACGACGCCAAAAACTTGTTGCGTGTTGTGATGTACTATAAATGATACGCAAATAGTGCAAGTATACACATCGAACAAGTAATGCAGTGATGAGTGAGTATCATCTCCACAGGGATTGAAGGCCAAACTAGCTTAGTCAAAACACACAAATTTGCAACTTGAAAATAAATGCAATAGCAATAGGAAACAGGTTCATAAATGCTATAGCAAACAACTGTAATATAAACCAGGTTGAAACAAGGATACTTCAAACATCCTCTCACGTGTACGAAACTCTCTATTGGGATGGCAGGCTAGGCGTATCAAGGACTCCTATGTCTATGTCTCAAGAATGTTTAGCTCTAACTTTCTCATATCATGCTCGACAGAGTTTGCTAAGGTGTTTCTAATCTATCTCTAGCAAGAAACCTAACAGCCTGACTGCTATGGCAATACCTCTCGGTGTGAACCCTAGTAAGCTACTATCCTTGAAGTTCTACTCCTTTTAGTCATTGAAACCCTACACTTATCTCTAAGGTGAGTTAGGATTTTGCATTAAAGCATCAAACCCCACTGTCCACATAGATCTAATCCTAACTCTCTCGAATATTAAGGTATCCAACACCTAAGAAAAGGCTAACTCTCGGAAGCTCTTACAAGCTTAAGGCATACAAAACAATGGACAAAGCAAGAAAAGGGCAAGAAAGCAAACCAAATATTCATTGAAACTTAAAACATAAGTACCCCAAAACAAGCCCAAGCCACTTTAAATTAGTTCATGGCTGGGCAATTATCATCCACAATTAATCATTTAAGACAACCCATCCAAATATAAAGAAATGAAACAACAAAAGCAATTAAAGAAAGGGAAAATCCCAAGCCGCCTTGGACTGCCATGAACTGCTCTAAGCTTGATGCTTTTCTCAAAGGCCAGCAAGAACACCTCTTGGAGCTTCAACAATGGAGGATACCACGATGGAGAGATGAAGTAAGGCATCTATTTTTTTCTCTCTTTCTTAGCTCACAAAGTAACTTTTTAGTCTCTCCTTTAATGCATGTTTCCTTTTTCTTTATATAGTAGGGGCTTCAAGGGTTTTGTGCCCTTAATTCCAAGGGGATATTCCCTTCACATGTGGGGACACAGCTGGCTGGCATGTTCACGTGTGGGGCTACAAAATATCTTCAGTTCGTTGTCCTCTAGCGCGCCCAAAAATGCTATCCAAAATGCTAAGGCATTTTTCATTTTCTCCTACAATGCTCCTCATTTCCCTGCACATCACCTCTCCAAACAACAACCTTCCCAAGTAGCACCATTCTTATAAATAAACAAACATAACCAAACAAATAACACCAAATTCAACTACATGAGCTAAATGCAACTATATGCTATGAAATGAGATGAAATGAGCTTAATTTCATGCAATAACTTAAGTAAAGAGGCTCGAAATGTTAACCTTTTACAATGTTAACACCTTTCACCTATACATCACGTACCCTTAATCATTCTTATTAAAGCCCATTTTACTTGAAAGAAATACTTACTGCCTTCCTAGATCCTACAATCAAAGAGAGTCGTCTTCAAAAACAATCAAAAGGAGTAAGGACGCGCTACATCAAAACACTTGGCCCATTTCGAAAGAAGTCAGCTCCAACATCAATTCTTGAAACTTTATCATTTCCCCCCAAACCGATGCTACATTCTCAAATGAACCCTACAACCAAGCGTTCATTGAAATTTCTCTAATCACTATGCATGCTCTTCCATTGCCTCTATCACTCACAGAATCCCATGCTTTGACCTCTATAAACTATTTATACAAATCACCCTTCTTTAAAGCCTCGCTTCTAAATTCCACACTAGTAAATAATAGTAGTACCCTCGATCCTGCAATCCACATAATCAAAAAGTCTGTTAAATCATACTCTTTCAATTCTTTAGCCAAGGTTACCAAACCCATTGAACACAGATACCAACCCACTGCACGTAACTCCGTAAGATATCAACCTTTTTATCATCGATCACCCCTTGAACACTGATGCGTCGTGGCTCTACTTTGTGTGCCAATTTGTTCTCAATTTCTATTACGAAGCCTTCAATAGTACCTTCTAGATTATGCTGCCACAATCGAGATTTCTCTATCGAACTGATCCATCACTCTCCGCGCCTCTATCATCGAATTCATTCACACGAATGCATATTGTGAACCATTTGTCACTTTTTTACACAGTATGAACACATCAAGCACCTTTCCACGATGACCAAATGTTTACCAAAGTCCCTTCCAATGCAAACCGACTGATAGGTTTACCACAAATAGAGTCCACCCGTGCCGCCGGACATTCTTAAACTCCATATAGAAAGTCTAATGATTCCCCTAACTATATAAAGAGCGTAAAACGAAAGTGATAAAACATTTAACCACAAACTTAGATAAGATGGTAATAATCTCTCCTACTTTATTACTCAACTTTTATTGTTAACAAAATAAATAACTTGTTCATTTTTGAACCATTTTTTCATGAAATTTGTTTCATAAAATTAGCATAAGCTACTTATGATGTGTTAAAATAGAATTTCAATATCAACGGGTTGGTTCAAGTGGAAAGCAGCTTGGTATAGCTTAAACATGTCTAAGGTTTTGAAACTATGTATAAAGAAAATCCTCGCTAAGAGACTCACCCACCAAAAGTCAGATATGCGACGCGAATTGGTCCGAATTAGTCATGGAAAAGCCATAGAAGACAAAGAGGGCAACCAAAAAAAAGAAATTCAATAATATAATTTAATGTATTAAACATTTTATGATTTACATGAAATTTGATATCATTGAATCACTAAAATTAATATACGATATATGTTTTATGATTTGGCTAGTTGGCCAAGCTGCTCGTGTTTGTTCCCTCATATCCCTTAGGTGAGTTTCACCCAACTATTTCTTCTCAAACTTATCCAAGAAATCATCCCATACAGGACGGTTAGGGTACGACCCCAACTCCACTATTTCCCACCATTCTCGAGCATTATTTTTCAACAGATAGAGGAATCATGCCAACTTACCTTTGGGTTCCAACCGCATATGTCGCAAGATTCGATAGGTGTCCCTCAACCATTGATCTGCCTTAACCAGATTGTCTTGTCCCGTTCCAAGGAAAAAGTTGCATCATGGAAACGTACCCTCTCAATTGGTACCTCACGAGGGGTAGCCGAAGGCCTAGGTATGGCTCTCACAATCTGGTGAATGGCCTCATCATAGCTTCTGTAATTCCCCAAAATTTACTAAGTTTATTAAGGGTCATTTAGTACTAAGATAATAGCTTAAAAGCTAACTTAGTGACTAAAATGACAAAAATGCAAAAGTTGGGATTTCTTTAATTATGGGTTTTGGAAAGGAAATTTCTAAGGTTTAAAGGTCTCATGTGATAGATAGTGAATTGAATAAGGTATTCTTAAATTTTGGTTGAATTCCAAGGAAAATTGGAATGGTAATTGAAGTTTAAAGAGGTAGTGACCAAAATGTAAATTTTGGAAATTTTATGGCTAAAGTATAAACTTTGGAAAAGTTTAGGGACTAAAGTTGTAATTTCCCAAAAGTTAAGGGTTTTTATTTCATAAATAAATAGATCACCTAAGGGTGTGAATCAAATGCGGAATTATTGGTTCGATATGATATTTTGATTATTGGAAAAATCGCAGTTAAAGTTTAAGTGGAATTCGGATACCCGGATCGAACTGGAAAATTATGAAATTTTTCCATATGATAGAGAAAGGTTATAAAAGTCATTTCCAAGTGTTGGAAATATTTTTAGCTTGATTCAAGATGAATCCTACAGTTTATTTCTAAGTAAAAGATTATTTATCGGTATATTGGATCGAATGGAAATTTTAGAGACTGATTCAAACGAAATGGAAAATTTCATAAAATATTATTTTATGAATACTTTATTGTATTTGGTTGGATTCCTACTAGACTTAGTTGAATTTTTACAAGAATGGCAAACTAGAATTTTTACAAGAATGGCAAACTAGTAAATAAAAACTAGTTGGAGGGCAAATTGGTCATTTGGTTGCAATGGCATTTTTTAAACATTTAAAAAGTTATAAGGGCAATTTTGGAAAGAGAAAATGGAAGATTAAATCTTGTCCCTTGATTGATGATAAAATTAATCTCACCATTGGATAAAAGGGCAAAATTGTAATTTTACTATTAAATGAATTTAATATTCATTTAATAGATATATGTGTAAAATAATGGTGAAAAGATGAACATTCCTTTTCAGCAAAAACGTGAGGGCTAGGGAGAGAAAGAAATTTTTTTTCCAAGCTCGATTCAAGCCCTGAAACTCGATTTTCAGGTAATCTCTTCAACTACAAAGTTGTTCTACTCTTCAAGCTCTATCTTTTGATATCAATAATTCATGAAATCCATGCTTGATTGATGAGAACTTACATGAGAAAGAAATTAGGGTTTATGGATCAAATTGGGGTTTTTGAGATTCTATGATTCCATGATTGAATTCAAGTTGAAATTAAGCCAGTATGATGTTAAAATCATGATATTGAGTTGGGATTTAAGTTTTACATGTTTTGATTATTATGAAGATGATTAGGGTTTATGGATTTAAGTTTAATTTAGGGTTTGTGATGTTGAAATAATGATCTAGTAAGCTTGAATTGTTGTTTGGAAGCAAAACCCTAAGTTAAATTGTTAGGGACCATTTCGGCAACTTGAAAATTTGAAGGACCAAATTTGAATTTTAGAATTTGGAGTGTATTTCTGTTATTAATGATGCTGGAGATGTGAAATTGATGTTAGAATGCTAAACTGATGTTGAATTGAATTAGGGACCATTTTGACAAATTGTCAAAATCAAGTGACCAAATAGGGAATGAATTCTTGGATGGGGATTAAATCTAATTTTTGGTTAAAATAATAGAATTACGGTAGTAGTGTTTATTTGAGGACTAAATTGCAAAGTTAAGAAGTTTAAATCTTTACCTTTGCATTTTAGTGACTATTTGGGGCAAAGAAAGAAAATTAGAGGAAATTATTTGAATAATTATTTGATGAAGAAGATGATAAATTGGTGTTTTGATACAAGTAATGGGACTAAATTGATAAGTAAAAAAATAAGAAGAAGTTAGTATAAATTAGAAGTTGATTATGGAAGGCTATGATGAAGATTGAATTTTGACAGTGACTTTGAAAATTCACCATAAATTCTACAAAAATGGTTATATGATGAATTTTATACCGTTGTAAAGGTGTGTTTGTCTAGTTTCATATCCAACAAACGGAAACTTATTTCGAGTTCCGAGTCAAAAGATATGAATTTTTAATCGAATGAAGGTCAGAAAATTTACAGAGTAGTTTCCGTCTGTGACGGGAGTTTGAAGAATTTTCATAATTTTGTAGATTTTATTAATTTATGTGGCTTATACCGTTAGAGCTGTTATCGAATCTAGTTTTTTCCAGTATAAAGGAAATTAAGATCCGGTATGTATTCTGCCCAGTATAAGTAAATCTTTAAAGGTAGCACAAGCTGTCAGAAAATAGAATTTGAAACATTTGGTATTTAAATGTGAGTTAGCAAGCTCGGAAGAATTATTAGAAGTTCAAATTGGTCACTAGGGACCATAATGAGTTTGTGAAAAATACAAGGAATAAAGGAAAAATAATTGAAAATTTTATATTCGAATGATTATATTAGACCGCATGGTTAAGGTATTGTTAGATTTGAATCTAACAAATATTTTATCTTATTCATGTGAATAATGAAGTCAAGGCCGAATCAAAGAAAGTTCGAGGTTCTATAAAGGAAATGATCGAGTAGAATTTAGTGAGGCGTGCTAATAAATGGCCCAGGTGAGTGCAATGCATACATAACATGATACATGGTTGTTTTATACATCATTGGTAAGATTTGCGATAAGTCAACCTGATTTATATATTGGCATGATATTTATGTCATTGATCATATATTTGACATATTTTAAATATGTCAATGGTTGAAAACAAATGCATTGATCACTAGTTATTGATGATGGTATGCTATGAATGTTATTTCGGGTATGAACTGCCAAATATTAAATTATATTGATATACATTGTCATGGATGGAATAAATTCGGGAATTTTGCCCAAATGAGTCATTGAGGGACAGGGTATAGTTGGCATGCCATAGAGTCCAGCAGCACGCTGCATAGTCGGGAATTTGGGATAACACTATAGTGTTAAAAGTACACTTAGTGTATGGTAAGCACGGTCTTATAAACGTGCAGGATAATGGTTAGCACGGCCTTATAAACGTGCAGGATAATAGTTAGCACGACACGTTTATAAACGTGCAGGATAATGGTTAGCACGGCCTTAGAAACGTGCAGGATAATGGTTAGCACGACCTTATAAACGTGCAGGATAATGGGTAGCACGACCTTATAAACGTGCGGGATAATGGTTAGCACGACCTTATAAACGTGCGGGTTAGCACTTCGGTGCATATTTGACTCGCGTACCCAAGGTCCTCAAGGTTATATTTGGGCTATGAAATTGGGAAACTAGGAAATCATTGATAATCGGGCTATAAATAAAGGAATAATTAATGGTAAACAGGTTAGAGAGTATATGAACTCTCGAGACATATTTATATGAACACTCAGGGCAAATGGCAAGTATATCAGTAAGAAATTTATATCCTGTTTATATTATGTTGATACATGATTGGTATGATGGTAATATTTATATAGTGATCATGATGCATATAAGGCATATTATAACCGGGCATACATGAAAATCTTATGACATTGACATATATCATGCTATATAAACGTAGCCATGAACTTGAATAAAGTTTAAATTATTGTTATTAATTTCCTTTATTGCCTCACTAAGTTCGTACTTAGCGTGTGTTTGATTGTACACACGTAGGTAAATCAAGATGAGAGGGAGAAAAGCATTGCATCGATATTGGAAAGCTCAACAAGTAATCACAGTAATGACATCCTAATTGAGGTTGATTTTTATAGTGGCATGTATGCTTGCTAAACTTATTCGAGTTAAGATTGGCCTTTAAAGTTGTTATGGGTTTTAAAATAATTGATTCATGATTAGAACTTGAATAAATAATTTATGTCGATTTTAAGTAAAGTTAAGCGTGCTTGGGCTAGAGAAATTTTAAGATGGGTGACCATCGGGAAGTTTTCTGAAAATTTTAAATTACCCTGATCTTTGAATAAAGATGTCATAGCATTTCCGACTCATATCTGGTGTACGGATAGGGGAAGGGGGTGTTACAGCTTCCCTCACGGGAGCCCCAACTTTCCTCATGAACTCGTGCCCTCCTTGGCATGATTACTTTCTCCACAAGCAAACAAACAAGGTTACACCATCGAATATTCATCTTAAACGAATACAACTTAGACTTATGGGCAACATATTTTCTAGACACATATTTACCACTTTAGACAACCCCGAGGCTTTCCTAGAACCGGCTAAACCTAGGCTCTAATACCACTAAATGTAACACCCTCAACCTGGATGTCATATTTGGGCCTATAGCCCCACCTGTTACCATAAAATTTCCAACTTATTTTAACCCAAACCATATTCATTTTCATAAAAGACATTAAGTTCAAATATTTAGACATAGATAAATAGTTAAAAAGCGTTACATTAGAGCTCCACTAAAAATATATTATTTAAAAGTATTCGACTCACAATTTAAAATCTAAAATAGAATTACAATACAAACATAGGGTCCTACGAATACATAGCCACATATAATCTAAGTAATGTACTTGGAATAAGTCGATGCTGAAATCCTACTCCGATGGTGCTCTAATAATGCACGCCAACCTACTAACCTGCGAACGGAAACAACAATTTAGAACGTTGAGCTAACGAACCTTAGTGGATACACTTCAACTCAATCATGCTTCATGCAAATCATAAATATAAGCATGTAGCTAAAGATGATATCATGGTAATTTAACAACATTGGCGCTACCTATAGCCACCTAAACACATAGCAAGCAACAAGGATGCATTAATCTCAAAGCACATATGCTTCATGCCAAACAAACCTAGAATGAGGCTCGATGTCACACAACCTTGGGAACATACACTCAAAGTGAGGCTCAATGTCACACAGCCTCAAGAGCGTACACTCGTACTCAAAATCTCTCCTCGAGTATATTTGGATGAGGTTCGTTGTCACACAGCCTCGGGAACATACATATGAAATCTCATATCATGGTGTTGTAACGCACTCTCTAGGTATCTGGATCCCAACAACCAAGGTGACTCTACCGCATAAGTGCCCTTACGTGGCACACAACAAGTACTTGATCAACCAAGGATCCCTATTATTACTATTACAAACAAGTCACCCAAGGCTTTACCAAGTTATTACACATTATGCCCGTATATGAGGCTCAAATCTTGGTTTCTCAGTTTTACTATTTATTTTACCATATTAGAAGCCCATTGGACCCTAGTCCTCGAATTATAAGCCCTCAAACTCAAGTTTTTGAGAAAATTGCCCAATGGATACCGGTACTGGCCATCACGTATTGGTACGGTACCCCTTAGGTACGGGTACTCATATGCGTATTGATACTATTATAGCTTACTAGAATTTCATTTACTCTTCGCATACCGGTACGGGTAGACTCGTACTGATATCTCTTTACAAGGCGTACTGGTACAGGTTGAACATCGTACCTGTACCTGTTAAGTGTGTAAAAGTACTATATTTTCTACCCTTTTTACTCATATTATTGTTAGAATTATGCTCATTTTAGTTTCATTCTTATTTATGCATAGTTGCATAGTTTCCTCATCAATTGAGCTTGGCTTTATGTTTTGATGGGTTTTGTGGATAAATCGTTGTTTTTTTGCTTTATTTTGTGCATAATGAGTTGCCAAGTCAATTTTTGAAGGATGCCCTGGCAAGTTAGGATAAGGATGAGGACTTGCCGAACCACTTGCTGCTGTGGCAAGTCCTGTAAAAGCCATTATCTGTAGATTTATTCAAACGTAAAAGATAATTATCCCAGATTTAAATTCAAATCTCCAATTAGTTAGAGATATGTTTACACGGATTTTACACGTATTTGGAATCTCTTTCCTCACCCATTTAAGGCGATCGCAACAATAAACATGAGAGAGTCGATAATGAGAATGAGATTGGATCGAAAGAGGGATTCACGCGCAACCATTTATTTTTTCATCTTGTATTGTGCGATCCCATATAGGGTTTTATTCTTTTGTGTTTTATTTTTACCTAGCCATGAACTAGATTAATTTGGCTTGGGTTATTGGTTTTTATTGGTGTGTAGAGACGAATGAATGGTTTTGGTTTTTAATTTAATAAATTCATTGTTTATCCATTCTTGGTTCTTTATTTTCGCTTAAAGGAACTTGGGAAAGGAACTTGATTGCATTCATTTATCTAGGCTCAGGAGAGTTAGATTCACGAAACAAGTGGATACGGTTTCCATTTAAACAACCGTTGGTGGAAACTAATTTGCCTTGGGAATAAGGATCAGATTTCAGCGACTAAGAAGAGTGCAAAGATCAATGTTGCTCACCCAAGGTTAACGCAAGGATGTATCACCAAGGCTTGTGCAAACATCAATTCATCAGTTAGAGATAATACGAAGACATTGAAGAACACTCCGTCGAACATTGAAGGATGAAACCTAGTTGCCATGGCAATCTGCTAAACCCAATTGCCACGACAATCTGCTAAACCCAGTTGCCACGACAATATGCTAAACCTTGTTGCCACGACATTCTACTAAACCCAGTTGACACGGTAGCCTACTTTCCTCAGCAATTACTAGCCACAACGATTCATTCGGCAATCGCACCACTACTCACGATAACCTGACCTAATCTCTCATATCGATTACTTCTTACTTTATTCTGTTTAGTTTATTTTACTTGTTATTTATCACCATCTATCACCTTCAATACTATTCTCTTTCAGTGCAAGAAGCTAGAAGTTAGAGTTTCACCAATCCTTTTCGAGACGATCTTAATCTATACTATTACTTGCTACGTGTTCACTTGCACCATTTGCGTTGCACTTAAATCACGCAACAAGTTTTTGGCGTCATTGCTAGGGATTAGCAATAGCGACTTTGTTTTTATTTTATTTTAGTTTAGTTTTTCGCTGAAGAAGGAGAGAGCAAAGAGCAGCAATGGCAGATCAACCTATTGATCCAGTCGGCAATCAGAATGCCCAAGACAATTAGAATGTCATGGCAGGAGGAGGAGCTCTAGCCGAGCAACCTGTTCGTGTACTGAATAGACCTATCTGAGATCACGTAGTTCTAAACCTTGGTGATCTCAACCCAAGAATTGTCACTCCTAAGATTCAAGCCACACATTTTGAATTAAAGTTGGTGATGTTTAATATGCTGACTTTAATTGGTCAGTTTGACGAATCAGTAATTGAAGATGCCAGACATCATCTTAAATCATTCTTAGAAGTTTGCGATTCATTCAAGCAACAAGGAGTCCATTAGGATGTCCTGAGGCTGAAATTATTCCCTTATTCATTGAGGGATAAGGCAAAATCATGGTTAAATAGTATCTCATCTGGATCTTTAGAATCTTGGATAGATCTATATTGGAGTTTCCTTGTCAGATTTAATTTGACAAATATGATTGATAAATTGCGTAAGGACATTACTTCTTTTCGTCAAGCAGATGATGAATCTATGTATGAGGCTTAGGATCAGTATAAAGAGCTTCTACGCAAATATCCCATGCACAGATTCAGAGATTGAACATAGTTAGTGATGTTCTACAATAGAGTAAACACGCCGACTATGATGATGTTAGATGCCTTAGAAAATGACACACTCCTAGACAAGTCACCTGAGGAAGCTTTGGAGATCCTGGACAAACTTGCCAACAATGATTATCAGTTCCTAACCACAATGAGGCAAAATGCCTTGGCAATTGAGCTTGATTCATCAGATGCTATCTCTGCACAATTGGCTGCATTAACCAACATGGTTAATAACATGCAGCGCCCTAGTAACACACATGAGGTCAAGGTAGTATATTTATTTTGTGATTCTTATAATGATAACCATGATTCTTCTAAGTGTTCGTAAAACCCAGAGTCCAATTTTTATGTTGGAAACTAAAATCAGAACAACAATGCATATTCTAACACATACAATCTAGCATGGCGGCAACACCCCAACTTTTCATGGAGTAACCAAAAAACTCTAACAATCAGAACCGTCAGAATACAGAAACATCAAAATTCAGATAGAATATGCCACAACAACAGTCGTCACCTACTAGTTCTTTGGAAACCACTTTAAGTTCTTTTATGCTTAAGACTGAATCTTATATGGCTGAGACTGGTAATTTCATGAAAAAGACTAACACTTTTATGAACAAGGTCGAGTTAACGAAGTAGAATCAAGGAGTGGAATTGAAAGCTTTGGCGATGCAAGTTGGGCAATTTGCCCAAGTCTTAAGTACAAGGCCACAAGGCAGTCTACCCAACGAAACTAAGGTTGTACAAGGATCAGGCCATGAATAGTGTAAAGTGATCACCACTCGGAGTGGACCAATGGCAAATGAAGGTCATGTCCAACCTGAAGAGAGTAATCAGCCAGTAGAGCAGTCCTTAGTTCAGAAAGATGTACCTCACGATAATGCTACGGCAAGTTCATCCAACACTACAAAGCCAGATGAGACGGGTAAAGGCAAAGAGATCAGATTGCCACCACCATTCCTATAGAGGCTGAAGAGGCAGGAGCATAAGTATCAGTTCAAGAAGTTTCTTGACATCTCGAAGCAAGCTCACATCAACTTGCCATTGGTTGAGGCAATAGATCATATGCCTAATTACACTAAATTCCTTAAAGACATAGTCTTTAAGTGAACTAGCTGAGCGAGTTTGAGTTAGTTGCCTTGATAGAAAGGTGTATGGCCATGTTGCATAACTGATTGCCACCCAAACTAAAAGGCCTAGGCAGTTTTACAATACATTGTGCAATCGGCAATCATTATGTCAAGAAAGCATTATGTGACATTTGAGCGATCATAAACCATATGCCAAAATCTGTTTTTCAACAATTAGGCATAGGGAAAACGAGACCCATGGCAATCATGCTACAACTTGCGGACGGATCTTATGTGCCCCTAGAGGGAAAAATCGAAGACATTTTAGTAAGAGTGGATAAATTTATTTTCCCTGCTGAAATTATTATTTTAGATTGCGAAGCAGATGAATTCACGCCCATTATTCTTGGGAGACCATTCTTAGCAACAAGAAGAACCTTGATTGATGTTGAGAGAGGAGAGCTCACTATGCGGGTGAATGAGCAGCAAGTCACACTCAATGTTCTCAAAACCCTAAAGTATTATGATGATCTAGAAGAATGTCAAACTATTCAGGCCACCACAGAATTTAACTTCGATGTGGAGGAGTATTTCCACGACAATTTCATTACCGAGCCTGATGAACTTGAGGAACCGGACAACGAGGCACATTAAGAAGCAAAGTGGATTGTAAGTCAACCGGGTAAAAATTTCGAATCTCTTGATTACTCAAGTAAGGAACATAAACCTAACAAACCTTCCACTGAGCAACCTTCTATTTTAGAATTAAAATCATTGCCAGAGCATTTGAAATATGTTTATTTAGGAAAAGATAACACATTGCCCGTAATCATTTCTTCTAAGTTGTTATCTAAACAATAAAAAATAGATTGATTGACACATTGGTGCAGCACAAAAAGGCAACAGGTTGGACAATTGCAGATCTAAAGGGAATCAGTCCGACGGTGTGTATGCACAAGATCCTGTTAGAGAAAGGCCACAACAATTCCATTGAGGCTCAAATGAGGCTTAACCATGCCATGAAGCAAGTCGTGGTAAAGGAAATCATAAAGTGGCTTGAAAGCGGTATTATATATCCGATCTTCGAGAGCTCATAGGTAAGTTTGATACAATGTGTACCGAAAGATCATATATTCGATCTCTAACTATGGTAAGTAATGAAAACAAAACTCATTCCAACTAAGACTGTCACTGGTTGGATAGTTTATATTGACTGCCATAAATTGAATAAGGCTACTAGGAAAGATTATTTTCCTCTACCCTTTATTAACCAAATGCTTGACCGTCTTGAAGGAAAATCTTTTTATTGTTTTCTTGATGGATACTCAGGTTATAACCAAATTTCCATAGCATTGGAAAACTAGGAAAAGACCACCTTCACGTGCCCTTTTGGTACATATGCATTTTAGAGGATGTCGTTCACATTATGCAATACTCTGAAAACCTTCCAAAGATATATGATGGTGATTTTCTTCGATATGGTGGAAGATTTCCTCAAAATCTTCATGGACGACTTCTCGGTATTTGGAGACAGTTTTGATAATTGTCTCGACAATTTGGAAAAGGTATTAGCACGTTGTGAAGAATCTAACCTAGTTTTAAATTGGGAGAAATGTCACTTTATGTTGGATGAAGGTATCTTGCTAGGACACAAGATCTCATCTAAGGGAATCTAAGTAGATAAGGACAAGGTGGACGTGATTGAGAAATTACCACCACTGAATTCAGTCAAGAGGATCCAAAGTTTTCTCAGACATGCAGATTTTTACAGAAGGTTTATTCATAAATTTTCTAAGATTTCTAAACCCTTGTATAATTTTCTTTAACAAGACAAGGCCTTCAATTTTGATGATTCTTGTGCCTCGGCATTTGAAGCCCTTAAGAAGCACCTTTCCACGATACCTATTGTTGTTCCCTCTGATTGAAACCTTTCGAGCTTATATGCGATGCGAGCGATTTTACGGTATGAGCTGTCTTAGACCAGTAGAAAGGTAAAATTTTCCATGTGATATATTACGCTAGCAAAACCCTAAACAATGCACAATTGAATTACACCACGCCCGAAAAAAAATTGCTTGTGGTAGTATTCACATTTTCCAAGTTTCATCCTTACATGATTGGTACTAAGGTAATTGTTCACACTGACCATTCGACAATTAAGTATCTAATTGCTAAGAAAGATGTCAAACCTCATTTAATTCATTTTATATTACTTTTACAAGAGTTTGACATCGAAATTAAAGACATGAAAGGAACAGAGAACCAAGTTGTTGATCACTTGTCAAGGCTAGAAAGGGAAATAAAGATGATGATTACTTAGAGATCCATGATGTATTCTCGGATGAGCAGTTGTTGATTGCCACGGCAACTCCTTGGTATGCTAATTTAGCAAATTTTCTTATATGTAGTATTTTACCTTATGACCTTACTTATTAGGGAAAGAAGCGGCTCCTACATGATGCTAAGCATTATTATTGGGATGAGCCTCTTTTGTTTAAACAATGTATAGATCAGGTTATACGGCGATGTGTTCTTGAGGAGGAACAAAAAAAAGTGCTTCTACAATGTCATTCATCACCATATGAAGGCCATTTTGGAGGTAGTCGCACTGCGGCCAAGTCTTATAATCAGGCTTTTAGTAGCCAACTCTCTATAAAGATGCCCATGAATTCTACAAGAGGTGTGATCGATGCCAGCGAACGGGGAATATATCAAGGCGACATGAGATGCCATTGTAGAACATCTTCGAGGTAAAATTGTTCGACGTGTGGGGCATCGATTTCATGGGACCCTTCCCATCATCATTCGGCAACATATACATCTTACTTGTTGTGGACTATGTGTCCAAATGGGTTGAGGCAGTTGTAGTTCCCAAAAATGATTCCAAGACTGTACAGTGTTTCTTGGAGAAAAATATATTCACACGGTTCAGAATACCGATGGCAATTATCAGCGATGAAGGAAAATATTTTGATGATAAACTTATTGCCAAAATATTTCAACACTTTGGAGTGACTCACAAAGTTGCCACGACTTATCACCCGCACACTAACGGGCAAGAAAATTTTTTTAACTATGAGTTGAAGATTATCCTAGAGAAGGTTGTCAATCCTTCCCGAAATGATTGGTCTGCGGGAATTGATGATGCACTTTGGGCCTACCGAACAGAATTCAAGACGCCCCTAGGCATGTCTCCTTATAGACTTGTGTCTACGGCAAGACTTGCCACTTGTCGGTAGAGATCGAGCATAAGACCTATTGGGAAATCAAGACCATAAACATGAACTAGGAGAAAGCATAACAAAAGCGCTTACTGGACTTAAACGAGATAGAAGCATTTCGTGCACAAGCTTACAAAAATGCCAAGCTCTATAAAGAGAAGACAAAAAGACGGCAAGACAAAAAGCTATTGACGTGGCAATTCTTGCCAAGTGCTTCTCTATAGTTTCGACTTAGACTTTTTTTGGGCAAACTAAAGTCAAGATGGTCTGGGCCATTCGAGGTAGTTAAACCCTATTCTCATGGGGTTATTGTGATCAAATCAACTACGGATGGATGTGAGTTTAAGGTTAACAGAAAGAGATTGAAGCACTATGTTGGTACTCATGTTGAGCGTGATAAGAGAGTGGTATCCTTAGAAGATGCATGAGAATGTTATTTCTAAGTGTGATGTGATCACAGTCCAACAAGATGAACCCGAAAAGCTTTCATTAGGACCAATGATGCATGCTAGAACTAAGAAGCTGCAAGAAGATGTGATTCGCAGTTATTATCAAGTTTTGAGAATGATCAATTTCTCTAGTGATCATGATGATCGAATCATGAATAACCTGCCATGTAATGCTTTGTATGCGAAATTTTAGTTCGTTTTAAATTTTTGTACGCATACATTGCATTCTGTTTGCATACACATTATGTACGCATACATTGCATTCTATTCGCGTACACATTATGTACGTATACATTGCATTCTGTTCGTATACACTGTATGTTCACATACATTGCATTCTATATGCATACATTATATTCTACCACATCATTTATTGCTTAATTTACTTTTATATTACCACTTGCCTAATGTTAGGATTTTTTCAAATCAACTTGGCAGGTTTTGGTTCCAATCCCAAGTTGAAGGGATTTTAATTAATCTTTTATCCCTTGATTTAGGAGTTTCATTCTAATCACATCATGGCAGCAAGGGCACACTTCCCCAAGGATTTATTTAAAGTATTCCTCATCCTTTCACTTTTGTAAGCCTATAAATAGACGTTGATTACTCAATGTAAAAACAAACTTGAAATATATAAAATTGTGAGAATTCACTCTCTTGTTCTTTTAAGAACTTTATCGGTTTACGTGAGTTTCATATGAAATCATTCTATCTCATTTATTTATATCGTAGGTTCCTAGTTGTTCTATAACTAGCGAGTTTTGATCCATCTTCGATTCCATTTTATTATATCGTAGGTTCCTAGTTCGTTATAACTAGTGGGTTTCAATCCATCATAGGTTATTGCTCATTATAGAAACTGGGTCGACACTCTTTACACTGTTGGTTCATTTCTTGAATTTAACCTTTTCTATCAAATATATTTACTTTACCCATTTACCATCGAACCATCCCATCACACCTTTCCTTCAAACCACCATTAATCCCTACACACCTTCTGCTATATATACAATTTCATATGTTCAAAATTTCCATTATTCCGTTTAGAGCATTTACTTTATTAATAATCAAGAAAACATATACGATTCGGCTATTCAAGTAACCGGGTTCGTATCATCTGGTATCAGAGCAATGAGATCAGTAAACTTACTCATCTATCATAGTTAAAAAAAGAAACGTTCAATAGGGGGTATTGAAAAAAAAATTCAAAAAAAGGTATCGAATTCTACATCTCCATCATCAGCCAATTCCATTTTCCCCCTAAATCTTGTTTCATTATTAGCCCTTCTTTTTCCTACATTTTCCACCTATAATCACCTTGCAGCTGATTTAACAAAGCAACTCGTGGCAATCTTGAGTAAGTTCCATTAAAAAACTTTTAGAGAATTAATACAAGTGGAAAAAGTCATTGAGTGTGCATCAAGGGAACCAAAAGCCATATCCCGAAAGAAACACGAGCGTGAGTGACTATTCTTTTAAGGGTAAGTTAGGATTTTGTGCAAGTGTAGTTTATTTTATTATTTTTAAATTAACCATGTCTCAAGGATTAGGTAATAGTGGCGAAAGAGTGCCAAACTTACAAAATCATGTGTTACTTCAACCAATGGCAAAAATGATTCAAGATCAATTGGAGGCACTATTGGAGCGAATAGATTAGCTTGAATTCTTATAGGCTAGCCAAGACCAGGAGGAGTATCCTAGAGAAGAAGATGATGCGCAAGTACGTGAACATAGATTGGAGCATCAAACACAAAGAGGGAGAACAAGAG
This sequence comes from Hibiscus mutabilis, assembly GCA_019671005.1. Classification (NCBI taxonomy): domain Eukaryota; kingdom Viridiplantae; phylum Streptophyta; class Magnoliopsida; order Malvales; family Malvaceae; genus Hibiscus; species Hibiscus mutabilis. The sequence goes on from CM033721.1 coordinate 34,006,791, forward strand.
TGGATGCCAACCATAGCAACATCAAAGTTTCCATTCCACCGTTCCAAGGGAAAATCAATCTCGAGGCTTATCTCGCGTGGGAAAAAAAGTCGAGCACATCCTTGAGTGTCATAATTTCTTTAAACTCAAGAAGGTAAAACTCGCCACCATTGAGTTTATCAATTATGCACTAATTTGGTGGGATCAAATGATATCTAACTGAAGAAAGAATGGTGGAAGACCCATTTCTACATGGCATGAAGTGAAAACAATTATGCGCAAGAGGTTTATCCTAACCCATTACCACCGTGAGTTATTCAACAAGCTTCAAACCCTTAAACAAGGGAATCTTAGTGTTGAAGACTATTATAAAGAGATAGAGGTGGAAATGATTCATGCAAACATAGATGAAGACTGAGAGGCCATGATGGCAAGATTTTTGGCCGAACTCGATCCTGAAATTTCCAAGGTAGTGGAGCTACAACATTATGTTGAGATCGATGATATGGTGCACATGGCAATGAATATAGAGAAACAAATCAAGAAAAAAGGACCAACTCGTCTTATATGAACGCTTCACCCAAGTGGAGGTAGTCCACGGATAACAAGAAGAGTTCGAAAGTTTCTTCCTTTAAGAAAGATGGGCCATTTTGAACTAGTCAGTCCATAGCGAGCGCTAGTAAGAATAATATTGCAAACACCCCTGCTCATTCGCGAGATATCCAGTGTTTCAAATGCTTGGGCCGTGGACACATTGCTAAGCAGTGTCCAAATCGAAACACAATGTTGCATCTAGACAATAGGGAGATTGAATCCGAGCATGAAGAGGAAGAACAAACCACAAAGCGAGGATTCGAATGAAGAAGAAGAAGCCATTGAGTTCACAGTAGATGGCGAAGTGCTTGTGGTGAAGAGAAGTTTAAATGCAAGCGTCATAGAGAACAAACCACAATGCGTGAATATCTTCCACACCCGTTGTCATGTAAATGGAAATGTATGTTTTATGATAATTGATCGAGGTAGTTGTACTAGCGTTGCTAGTTCTATGATGGTTGACAGACTTGGGTTAGCCACAACAAGGCATCCGCACCCTAACAAGTTGCAATGGTTTAATGATGGGGGAGAACTTAGAGTCACCAAGCAGGTTCTCATACCGTTCGCTATTGGTAAGTATACGAACGAGGTACTATATGATGTGGTACCAATGCATACAGGTCACCTTTTGCTAAGAAGAGCATGGTAGTTTGATAAGCGTGTGATCCATGATGGATATACCAATTGGTATACCTTCACACACGAGGGAAAGAAGATCACTTTGGCACCGCTCTCTCCACGGCAGGTGTACAATAATTAGATACATATAAGAGAAAGTTTAGAAAAAGCCGAAGAATCAGAGAAAAATGAAAAAGAAAAATTTGAAAAGAAATAAAGAATAGAGAGTGATGAAAAATTGAAGAGAAAAGGCAAATAAAAAGAAAGCAAAGACAAAGAAAAGACAAAGAAAAAAATATGAGAGTTTTTGCAAAAGGAAAAGATCTAAGGGAGTGTTTGTTGTCCAAAAAGTCGTTTCTTGTGCTTTTGTACAAGGAAATATTTTTAAACACTAATGACCTTAACCCAAAATTGCCTTATTCTATTGTTGATTTGTTGCAAGAATTCAGGGATTTAGTTTTAGAAGAGATTCCAAAGGGGTTGCCCCATATTCATGGAATTGAGAACCAAATTAATTTTATCCTCGATGCGACCATCCCCAATCGACCAGTGTACTGTAGCAACATGAGGAAACTAAGAAGCTATAGTGAATAGTGTCTAAATTGATGGAAAAGGGCTATGTTCACAAGAGTCTTAGCCCATGTGTTGTACTCATTATCCTAGTTCCCAAGAAGGATGGAACGTGGCACATGTGTGTCAATTGCTGAGTGGTGAGTAAAATTATGGTAAAGTATAGACACCCTATTCCTCAATTAAATGGCATGTTGGATGAACTTAGTGGGTCCAAGATTTTCATTAAAATTGATCTCAAGAGTGGTTATCACCAAATACAAATGCGAGAAGGGGATAAATGGAAAATGGCGTTCAAAACCAACCAAGGTTTGTATGAGTGGTTAGTTATGCCTTTCTGCTTAACTAATGCACCCAACACCTTTATGCGATTCATAAATCATGCCCTTTGACCGTTCATTGGTAAGTTTTGCGTAGTTTACTTTGATGATATTCTTATATACAACAAAACTTTGGACGACCATGTACAACATCTCAGGTCAATTTTGGTTGTTTTGAGAAAGGAAAGACTATACGCCAACTTAGAGAAATGTAATTTTTGTACTAATCGAGTTGTTTTTCTAGGGTTTGTGGTCAGCTTTGAAGGATTGGGAGTGGACTAAGAAAAGGTAAAAGCAATTTGCGAATGGCCAACGCCTGCGAGCATAACTCGGGTAAGAAGCTATCATGGGCTCGCGAGTTTCTACCAAAGGTTTGTTCCTAACTTTAGCACTATTGCATCCCCCTTGACGAGAATAATTAAAAAGAATTCTAATTTTTGCTGGGGAGAGGAACAAGAAAAATCTTTTAATACTCTTAAGGATTGCTTAACGCCAGCACCTTTATTGGCCTTGCCAAATTTTGACAAAATTTTTGAGATTGAGTCTGATGCTTTAGGTTTAGGTATTGGAGTAGTCTTAACTCAAGACAGACGACCTATGGCATACTTCAGCGAAAAGCTCAACGGAGCTACACTCAATTATCTCACATATGACAAGGAGTTGTACGCCCTTGTTCACATGTTAGAAACTTGGCAGCACTATTTATGGCCAAAAAAATTCGTAATTCATACGGACCATGAGGCATTAAAGTACATCAAAGGTCAGCATAAGTTGAACAAACGGCATGCCAAGTGGGTCGAGTTTATTGAATCATTTTCGTATGTCATCAAGTATAAGGAAGGTAAGAAAAATGTTGTTGCGGACGCATTGTCACGAAGGTATACACTTCTAGCTACCTTAGATTCTAAGTTGTTAGGTTTGCCTTCTTTAAAGAATTATATGCTAATGATCATGATTTAGAAGAGATTTAGAAATCTTGTGAGAAATAAGTCTTGACAGGTTCTATAGGCAAGATGACTTCCTTTTCTGCAAAGGAAAACTTTGTATTCCACAAAGTTTTGTTCGCGAAGCCCTTGTGAGAGAAGCACATAGTGGAGGTCTTATGTGTCATTTCGGGACAACCAAGATATTTAGTATGCTACACAAGCATCTTTACTAGCCGAAGATACGAAGAGGTGTTGAAAGAATCTGCGAATGGTGTATCACATGTAAAAGGACCAAATCTAAGGTTAAACCCATGGGTTGTATTCGCCATTACCCGTTACCACAGCTTATTGGATGGACATCTCCATGGACTTTGTGCTAGGCCTTCCGTGAACCAAAACAAAAAAAAAGATTCTATTTTTGTTGTTGTTGATAGATTTTATAAGATAACACATTTTTTATTCCATCTAACAAGATTGATGATGCTTCTAATATTGCCAATCTGTTTTTCAGGGACATTTTCGATTGCATGGAATTCCTAAGTCTATTGTTTCAAATAGGGATGTAAATTTTTTGAGTCATTTTTGGAGGACACTTTGGGGAATATTGGAACAAAATTATTGTTTACAACAACATGTCATCCCCAGACCGACGACCCAACTGAGGGATATTATTAGCAAAAATCTAAAGGCATGGGAAAAATGTCAACCTCATGTCGAGCTTTTATACAATCGGTCTACACACTCTGCAACCAAGCATTCACCTTTTGAAGTCGTGTATAGATTTAATCCATTGACACCATTGGATATGCTAACTCTACCATCAGACCAAGTTGTGCACAAGGATGGTAAAAAAAGGGCAGATTACATGCTAAGGTTACACTAGCAAGTTCGAGATAATATTAAGAGGATAACAAAGCAGTTTGTGGATCAAAGCAATAAAGGACGCAAGCAAGTAATTTTTGAACCTGGAGACTGGTATGGTTACATATGCGAAAAAAAAAGATTTCCAGTACAATGAAAATCAAATTTTCTTCAACGTGGAGATGGTCCTTTTCAAGTGGTTGAAAGGATCAATGATAATGCTTATAAGTTGGATCTCCCTGGTGACTTTAATGTCAACGCCACTTTTAATGTAGCTGATTTGTCTCTTTTTGATGCAGATAGCGATTTGAGGACACATCGTCTTCAAGAGGGAGGGAATAATGTGATCAAAGTCCAACAAGATGAACTCGAAAAGCTTTCATTAGGACCAATGATGCGTGCTAGAACTAAGAAGTTGCAGGAAGATGTGATTCACTGTTATTATCAAATTTTAGGAATGATCACTTCCTCTAGTGATCAAGATGATCGAATCATGCATAAGCATCCATATAATGCTTTGCATGCAAAATTTTAGTGTGTTTTAAATTTTTGTACGCATACATTGCATTCTGTTTGGATACACATTATGTGTGCACACATTACATTATGTTCGCATACACATTATGTACGCATACATTGCATTCTATCCGCATACATATTATGGTCACATACATTGCATTCTGTACGCATACATTACATTCTATCACATCATTTATTGCTTAATTTACTTTTATAGTACCACTTGCCTAATGTCAGGATTTTGTCAAATCAACTTGGCAGGTTTTGGTTCCAATCCCATCTTGGGCGGCAAGACACATAAGTTAAAGGGATTTTAATTAATCTTTTATCCCTTGATTTAGGAGTTTGGTTCTAATCACATCATGGCAGCAAGGGCACACTTCCCTGGGGATTTATTTAATGTATTCCTTATTCTTTCACTTTTGTAAACCTATAAATGTAGGCTGATTACTCAATGTAAAAACAGACTTGAAATATATAAAATTGTGAGAACTCACTCTCTTGTTCTTTTAAGAACTTTATCGATTCCCATGAGTTTCATGTGAAATCATTCTATCCCATTAATTTATATCGTAGGTTCCTAGTTGTTCTATAACTAGCGAGTCTCGATCCATCTTTGATTCCATTTTATTATATCATAGGTTCCTAGTTCGTTATAACTAGTGGGTCTCGATCCATCCCAGGTTATTGTTCATTATAGAAACTGGGTCGGCCCTCTTTATAGTGTTGGTTCATTTCTCGAATTTAACCTTTTCTATCAAATATATTTACTTTATCCATTTACCTTCAAAACACCATTAATCCCTACACACATTCTGTCATATATCCAATTTCATCCGTTCGAAATTTCCATTATTTCATTGGAGCACTTACTTGATTAATGATCGGGCAAACATATACAATTCGTCTATTCATGTAACCAAGTTCGTATCAAAGTGTTTTTAATTTTATTGTTTATTTATTTTATTTTATTTTTGTTTTTTTGTTTATTTTATTTTTCCTTTGAATTTCATATTTTATCCTTTTCATTTTGTTTTAGTTTGATTTAGTTTTTATCTTTATTTAATCTTTATCCTTTTATTTTTGTTTTGTTTTTGAATTTTAGGATAAAAGTTTCAAAAGATGAGTTGGGTTATGAGATAAAATTTTATTTGAATGAAAATCTATCCCAAAAAGGTGGAAAGCCGGCAGTTTTTAGGGTATTTAAACACCCCTTTGAAATTTTACCCAAATTTTCTTTCTCTCCCTTTCTAACCTGCTGCACATCCCACCCATCACGCATCGTGTTTTTCTTTTCCCCCATTGGTGATACATCAATCCATCCTTTTTACCAACCTTTCACTCCAACTTTAAATCCTCATTATACCCTATCTTCTTTATTTCTTCCCCGCATACCGATACCAAATCCTATAAATGACTTCCTAAGCTCGAGAAATCGCTTCCTAAGCCCCCAAAATGAAACCATTAGCCCCATAACTCGATCAAACATCTTATGGGAGTGTTTAAGGTGGTTTACTACCATTTTTACATGTTATTAACATGAAATATGTGTTTTACCATTAAAGATGGTCTCTAGCATTCAAACACCCAAAACAACCACAAACACCAGATTTAAGCACACAAAGCATCATCCTTAGGATGTGCATAAAACCAATGAGTTAGTAGTGTACTAACCTTCTCCCAAGGCTAGAAATGCATGCCCCTAGCTCCAACTTCAAGCTCTCTCATTTTTTTCCCTTTGAAGGGTCCTTCAAACTCTTCCACTACACAAGGAGTTGTAATTTCGGATTACAACCTTGAAGAATAAGAGAAGTTATCTAAAACTCACTCTAGAGTTGGAAAAAACGAGATTAAACCTCCTCCCAACTTATTTCCAAAAAACCCCATAAAAGCCATACTTTCCATCCCTCACCATTTATGGTGAAACTTACCTTGATGTGTAGATCCTTAGATGCTGAGCAAATCTTCTCAAACCTTGATTACAAGATTCTACTCAAAAATGACAAAGATTTCAACTTTGTCTTTGGGTTAAGGTGAATGGGAAGAAAAAAAGGGATAGGAAAAAGAGATTGAAGAAAAGGGTAATCTCACCATCTTCAAATATGCAAAAATAATAATGAAAGAACAACCTTTCTCTTACTTGAGGGGTAGATTACCTTATTACCCTTCCTTCTTCCTCTTAAACCAACCACAAACCCAACACTCAAGCCCAACAACTCAAATGAACCACAAGAAAGCCCTTAAGCCTGAAATAATCTAACTTCTTGACCCAACACGCAGAGCCCAAGACTTGGGTTAAACCGACAACGAATTCTGAAATCTGAGTCGTTACAACATATATGGACGAAGGACTAAGGGGGTGTAAGCTAAAGATCTTAGTGTGTCTCTAAAGTGCAAGAAAACTATAATCATAAAACATAATATTATTTCCTTAAAATCCTTTAAAACCATAGCACAAATATTACAAGCACAATGCAATACACCCAACTACAACCGCCAAGAGAAGAGGAAAGTTCACCAGAACTCCTTACTACAACCGTCATTCTTAAGTGTATCAACCATTTGAAAAGATGATATTCGTAAACTTCCTTCATACATCCCAACCCATGCTCGTACAATGATATGATGATTAATAATCCATATTTCACAATACAGATCCATAAATATGATGTTCCATAGTTCCATAAATCATGGTTCATAAATCATAGTAAAAACATATTCTGAAATCGTATGCATGTGATGTCAATTATACAACTATAGTGCAAATCATAATCAAGCAAGATGTAAAACACCAACACACCGAAAAATAATTTATTTATAGCATCGGAAGAAACACAGCTCAAGCAGCAATAGCTCTCTAGCAACGTGAAAGACGTCTCCTATGCTCAAGTATAGTATTGAGTTCTACTGTATTGATACCTACAACAATAATTTCTACATTAATACCGTAATTTTTATGACTAAGGAATTATTCCTAAATACTTATGTCACGAAATTTAATGAAATAAGTACATTTATTTCATTTATATTATTGATCGTCAAATCAATCGAAGACACGGTTGAACAAGATGGTACGAGCAACGTCAAACGAATAGATTGAATCGGACATAGCTTGACGTGAACCTTAAATGAGAAGGTGGAAAATTGATTTGATGGGGGGAAAAACAAGGTGACTAGTGCCAAGGATTTTGAGTAACTACAAAATGGAAAATTCCATGGTTTGTTTGGTTGATCTCTACTTGGGTTTTTAGGCTAAAACGAATAAATCAAGGATTCGTTGGGTGTTAAGGGTTCAGCAAAACGATAACTATAAAACAAGAAGGGTTCAACACTGTTTCAAAAATTGTGTAAACAAGTGGCTTTGGGATTTTGAAACATTAAAAAAAATCAAAGCAAAAACTCATGGTTCTTGCTGGAAAATGACGCCATGGAGATGGCATAGTGGAGGGTCCCACATAATGTTTAAAATCTGCAGAAAATATAATGGAATGGATTTAAATTACGATTTTGGCAGAGCTTAACACACATCTTTGATTTGGAAGAAGAAATAGGGTTTTGTTTATGATAGAAGTAAATAATATATAAATAATAGAAGTAAAAATTTAAGCCATGTCCTTATATTCCATTAGGGTTTCAAGAATGACCCCAAAGCTTTTGGAACATACGAATCAATCCTTGAACTTTCAAAACTACAAATCAGTCCTCAAAAATTATTTTTTTGTAATTTGGTCTAGAATTTCAAATAACAAATTCTTTTAAAAATTAGAAAATTTAAAATTAGAGTTTTTAATTTTGGCAAATATTCAAGGTGTTACAGGTAAAGTTGGTTTCTATTCATACCGACTTTACTGTTTTTGATTTTTTATTAAAATATGAACAATTAAGTTAGTTTGTACTTGTACCGTCTTCAACATATTTGGTGAACAGTGAAAGGTTAATTTAGCCGGGGATTGTCGTGGTGAACAATAAAGTTTTGGTATTTATTCGTATGGTCTTCAACATATTTTAATAAAGAAAAGACTGTAGAATGAAGTTGATATGCACTCAAGTTGACTTCACTTTTCAGTGTAGCACAATTAATCATTTAATTAAAAAATCAACAAAGGATTTATATGAACAAAATTCATTAATTTATAGATAATATGGTCTAAAGAATTGAGACGTGACAAATACCTAAAAAATGGGTGAGGATAAGCTTCTCACATAAACTATGGTGTTTATGAAGCCTATAATGTTAAACATTTTTGGACCTCCTCAATGTTAGAGTGAAACATCATTATCCAGTTGAGAAAAACCATGAAATTAGGGCAAGTGAGAAGGAAATTAATAAAACTTAAAAAGCAATTAAAGCGTAACTTTGCTAATAATTTCATAGCAAGTTTTTATTCCATAAACTTATTTTCTAATTTCAGAATTATCATGAAAAATTCAAAAATGTGTTAATTGCTTTTACAAACAATTTTTATTTGTGAAGATGACGACACGAATTCAATTACGTTTATTAGTTAATGTTCATTTAATTTGGGATAATTTATAAAAATTTCATTACCAAAGAAACATAAACTGTTACAAAGTAACAAGAACATCTACAGAAAATGATGCTCTATGCGAATCCCATGTTGTACATAAAAAATGTTCATTTAGTTTATGTTAGGAGATCCATTCTTTTGCTTTCTGGTATATATTTTAATCACTTACTCTTTTAAAAAAATAATATAGAAAACATAATTTCATACTTAAATTTTAGAGAACATATTTCAAAGTTCCGGTAGTTCTACGGTACGGCATGGTACGGTGCACCACCAATTGAAAATGTTATACGATTTGAAATATGAAATTGAAAATGTCACACTGTTTAATAACATTTTCGGTACTTACAAAAATTTAAAATGTTATCAGAAGCGATGAAAGTTTCGATACTCGAAGTTAAAGTTTCGATACTTACCACCAACCGGAAATGCTATCAAACAGTGTAACATTTCAGTTCTATGTTTTAAATCTTATAATATTTTCAGTTGGTGTTGCACTGTAACCGCACCGTACCATACCGTTAGTTAAACACGTCCCAAATTTCTAAAAAGATCCGTATAATAATATTCCACACGCGTGTACCGTAAAGGATGATAACTATGGTCGTTTGAAAAATTAAATTATGAAAATTTGACAATTTATTTATTTATTATTTTAATTTCTGACAAGTTAGGTCAACAGAATTCAATTTTAGGAACTTTGGTCAACTGGTATTTTCCGCACAAAAAATCCTTAAAACTTAGCAGCACTGTTTGGTAAATTCATATGCTTTTTCCGAAGAAAGTGGCAATGCAAGCCGTTCTTGATGGATTGGGGATAAGATAAGAGTTGCTCTCTGCTAACTATTCATCACATGGGACTTTCACCTAATTATTACTATGTGATTTTCTTGAATAAACGACTAGAAATAACTAGAAAGAATGACATGTTATTAGAAAAAAAATAATTTTTATTTTATATAATTGTATAAAATTATTTTTAATTGATATGTCGTTCTATAAAATTAGCAAATTTGTTTATATGACACTAATATGTGTACGTGCACTATCATATAGGTTTGACACGTCATTTCGAGGCATTTAATGTTAGTTGGCTAACAATTTTTATCTACAAAAAAATCATTTTAACCCAGAATAAAACATTGAGAGTTAAAATACTTTAAAAAAAGAAGGGCTAGAAAGACTACTCAGTCAAATGTTAGAGGACTTTGTTGGCCTATTAAAAAAGGCAAAATGACAAAAGATGCCTCCAACGTTTGCATGTTTTGTCATTTGCCCCCTATTCTTTTTTTTGGAGCAAACAACCCCCAATGTTTGCATGTTTTGTCATTTGGCCCTCTATTCTTTTTTTTGGAGCAAACAATCCCCAACGTTTTAATTTGGTCCAAATATGTCCCATTTGGATGGAAACCGTTAGTCAACTAACGGTCAGCGGCTGATGTTGACTGGACTTACCACGTGTTAAGAGCTGCCAATGTTAGAATCAACCGTTGACACGTGGCCGAACCTGATGGTGACACATGGTGAATATGATGCTGACACGTCAGCAGAACTTAACACGTGGCAAAGTCCAGTCAACATCAATCGCTGACCGATAGTTGACTAACGATTTCCATCCAACTGGGGCATATTTGGACCAAATTATAGATTGGGTTGTTTGTTCCAAAAAAAGAATAAGAGGCCAAATGACAAAATATGCAAACGTTTGGGGCATTTTTTTGTCATTTTGCCTTAAAAAAATTGTAATGTTGGGTAAAATTGAAAATATTTTATATGCATAATAAGAAAAAGCAAAAGACTCAATTTAACGGACAAATAATTAATTTGTTTAAATTTATATCTGGAGTAGTTTGAATAAATTACTCATGTTATCAATTTTTTTGAACAAATGTTATCAATTTAACCTACAAGTAATTAATCAATTTTAATTTATATTAATTTGTGGTAATTTAAATTATTCATGTTATCATATTTTATATTCTTTTCTTTTTTGCATTTTAATGAGATTAATCAATTTATAATTTCAAGTAGTTGGCCATTAGACAATTAATCGATGTTTTTAGGCTCATGTTTAGGAATAATTTGGTAAGTATTCATGTTATTCATATTTTAATTCATATTATTCATGTTTAGGGACAGTTTTATGTTAATTTTATCATCGTTTTATATTTAGGATACATTCATTATATTTTCATGTCACGTATGCATATATTTTTTGAATATTCTAGTGAGATTACAAGATAATATTTGTTCATTTTTTAGCCCTTTAATAACTTACACATATAGTGCTCGAATCCGTATCACTAGAATAGAATACATTATCCTTTACCACTGAAATCACTCCATGAGTTCATATCACATATTTATATTATTTCAATGTCATACCCGTTTGTGTTCATTTTTATATAATTTATTAACTATAAATTGATTTATTTAAGAATCGAATTATTCTATCCATCATATATTAATTAAATATTTTCATTAAAAAATCAATTAAGTATCACATTTGAAACAAGGTGAGGGACATATCCTAATTAAACTATAAAAACAGAAATAATATCTCAAACATCTAATCCAATAAAAAGATCTAACAATAAAAATCCAACCATAACAGCCTGTCTGGTTTGAGATTTGAGGATCCAAAACACACAGTTGAGGGTGTCCATAACTAGGGGCGATAATGAGCATGACCGGCTCGCGAGCTACTCAGGCTCGGCTCGGTCAAAGCTCGGCTCGAGTGAGCTCGACTCGGGTTCGGGCTCAGCTCGAGACCTTAACAAGTCGAGCCGAGATTACTCAAGTTCGGCTCAAAAAGCTCGTGAACAAGCTTGGAATAATTATATATATGCTACATATGCACTAAAAGTAATATGTTTAACAAAACAAAAGTAATAAAATAAATTAGAAAAAATCTACTAAAAGCAAATTAACTAAAATAAATTAGGCATTTTCCTTGGTTGTTGTTTGATTTTGTATTTTCTTTAATCATGTGTTTGTATTGTAAGAATATTTATTGGTTATTTGGATTAATCTAATTTTTGGCACTCTTTTTTCCTTTTCGATTATTGAATTTCGTTTCGGTGTTAGTTACGAGATAGGCTTTTAATGAATCTTTTATATAAAAAAAACTATACAAAATTGTTTATTTCGTGCCGAGCCGAGCCTGACGAGCTTCGAGCCCGAGCTGAGCTCAATAGTATTATTTTCGAGCCAAGCTTGAGCAAAAAATTTCAAGCTCGACGAGCTTCAAGCCCGAACCAAACCTAATAACACCATTTCCGAGCCGAGCCTGACCAAGCTCGGGCTCAACTCGGCTCGTTATCAACCCATCCATAACCGTGACCCCCAATTGACTAGATTCTGGCAACTCAACTACTCCTAGAAAATATCAACGATTAAAAGATAACCCAAAATGTTTCATTCCATGCCAACCAAACACACATGAACATGGTGGGTCTGGGACAGCAAATCATTGATGTTCCAAACACGGCCTCGTGTGAGAAACACTAAACAAACAATGCATAAGCTGGCATTAGGTAACAGTGACTAATTCTTTGCACTACCTTTTTTCCCCTTTAATTTTTAATTATTAATAATAATAATAATAATAATAATAATAATAATAATAATAATAATAATAATAATAATAATAATAATAATAATAATAATAATACAGGTTGCACGGCAGTGACGTGTAGGATGGTGAGGTTTGAAAGGGGCACTGGGCCTTAGCAGCAGATTCCTAGGCCCAAAATCAGTTTTATTTCTCGACCGTTTAAGTTGAGAATGAAGTTTTTCTTTTGTTTTCGTAGAAAATGAAATCTCATTTTCGTTTGAGTCTGAACTTGTCCATTCTTCTCAAACTGGTCCCCCATGACAACGAAACAAATAGCAAGTTGGTAATATTTGTCCAAAAGGTTTGCTAAGCTGCCGCCAAATGGCCACTTAATTTCTTAATATTTTGGTTATCTCGGTTTCCAAAGCTTTATCTTTATTAATTTGGACCGACTCGTGTCGCACATTTGGCTCTAGTAGGTGAGTCGCACACCGAGAATTTTTTGCATACACAAGTATGGACGGAGCCAGGATTCAACATTTGCAGGGGCAAAAATATTAAATTTAAAAAAATGCAAGATTTTTTTAAGTATTTAAAACTCAAAATTTATGGACCAAAGCCTAATTTGTTTAATATTTAAACTTATAAGGACTTAAATTGATATTAGACCAAAAAATGATAACGCGGGCTCATTCTTTTTTAGTTCAATCCTTACTTGAGTATATATTTAATAAACTCTTATGTTTTTTAATTTGCATATTTATTTTTACAGGGGTTAAATTATAATTAAACCAAAAGCTATTAAATATTTTAATTTTATAACAGGGGCCGAGACACATTGGGCCTCAAGGGAGCTCCGTCAATGTACACAAGGCCTCAAACTCACACATGCTTAAGCAATACCAAACTGCTTGTTACTTGAACCAACCTATTGATACTTAACCAATGAATTAATTAAACTTTGCCTTTTCCCTTACGCCACTATTTTATTTGTTTGGTGTGATTTTAATGTTTATGTGTAGGTAAACCCTTACCAAACATTCATTTTATCTATAAGTACGTTTAATTACTATTCCATATCCCCTAGTTTATGGTTAAACAGACTTTGTAATGCGATAAGTAAAAAATTGTATGTTAAATAATAATAATAATTTTTATTAATGAAATATGAGTAAGAATAAACCTTAGATGCTCTCACCAGGATAGCAAAACCCTAGCGTGATGGATGGTTTACCGCCGTATGAGAACGCTAGTGGGCGGCCACCAGAGCAAGTCCTTTCGGTCCCTTCGGTTGTATCGCAGTCGTCTCTTGAACGACCTGCATCTCGGACTCCATTAGCGGACCAGCCTACGAGTAAGAGAAACAAGAATCATGAAGGACAAGATGGTCTTCCTGCGGTAACAGCAATGGATGTTGATGACATGGATGAAAACCGCACGACTGCGGGAGGGGATCTGGACAAGCAGGATGCAAAAGAGTTGAACCATGAAGGAAAGAAATCCTATGCTAGTATGGCGGCAAAGGCTAAGGTTGGTGGAAGTGGTTCATCGAAACCTACTTCCATCGATGAGGAGGTTGTGATATTGGAAGAGGACATCATAATGAAACACGATTGTGCGATTCCTTCAATTCAATTTTCAGACAGGGTTCATGCGCAAGTTGATCAAAATATGCGTAATGCTATTATAGTCTGGCTTTTAGGTCGAGTTATTGGTTTGAAAGCGTTATGGACCAGAATACATGCTTTGTGGAAACATGTGGGAGAGTTGCAGTTAATAGAACTGGATAATAATTATTTTCTCATTCGATTCTCTGATGAAAGTGATTACGCCAAAGTACTTACGACTAGTTCGTGGACCATCTATGGAAGTTATTTGACAGTTCAGCCACGGTTTAGGAATTTTTCCACTGCTGAAAAACACCCCTCATAAGTTATTATCTGGGTTCGCTACCGGGGCTCCCGTTTTGTTATTATACAAAAAGTATTTTTCGCCATATTGCTGCGTTTGTTGGGAGAGTTCTCAAGATCGACTACAATAAACAAGTAGGAGATTGTGGTAAATTTGCTAGACTAGCTATATTGGTTGATCTTACTAAGCCTCTGTTGTCATACATTCGGATCGATGGTTTTTTGCAAAAGTTAGAATATGGAGGACTGTAGAATATTTGTTATTCATGTGGGACTTATGGTCATGTGAAAGAGGCTTGTGAGTCAGTAAAGGGTGCATCGGCTAGTGATGAGGGTGTTGTGCCGAAGGAACCTTCAGTTATACAAGAGGAAATTAAGGAGGATAACTTATTTGGTCCTTGGATGATGGTAGAGAATCAGCGGCGACGACCTGTATTGGTTGGTAAAAACATAGCTAATGGTTCGAACACCATAGTAACTAAGACTGGGACACAGTTTGATGTATTAGAGTTGATTCTTTCGGGGGTTGATAAAGCACAAGATGATGTTCTAGCGGAGGGTAGTGTTAGACGTACCATGGTTGGAACTGATCAACAGGAGAATTGGGTTGAGCCTGCGATTCTTGCACCTAGGGAGATTCGGAAGAATGTTGTGTACATGGAGTCTTACCCTGATAAGAAATCGCAGAATAAAAGTGGCAACACGCAAAAAGTTACGGCTATGCCTACTATGGGTGGTCAAGCAACCAAGGTGGTTCCTCATATGCCAAATACGACAGCAGGCTAACATGTGGTCGTTAATATTCAAGAGGCAGGTGCGTCAGGATTAGGTTCTTTGGGAGTTAAGGACAGGAAATCTCGGGTTAGTTTGACAAAGGGTGTCTTGTGCACGAACTCGAGGGGTTTAAAGGTGAAAAAAATTTAGATTTTCGTTATGCGACAACACAGGGGGTTTCAGAATTTATTAATGATATGACTGGACATTTGAATTGAATTGAAGATTTTGCCGTGCGACATCTTTCTACCCCATCACAGCCCTTGGATCCGGGAGATATAGAACTTGTTGAGTTGGGTGGGTTTTCATCAGATTCGAGGTCTCATTTTGAGGAGGATGGACCACGTAGAGGACGTGGGACTCGGTGATCAGTAAGTTCGTTTGTTTTTCTGTTTATTTTTTAATGATTAATGTGATGGTTTGGAATCGTCAGGGTGCAGCTACCCTGGCTTTTCATCAACATTTTATTGCTTTTGTGCGGGAACATCGTGTGAATGTGGTTGGTTTATTCGAGCCACAGATTAGTGGCCGATGAGCTGATCGTGTGGTTTCTTCATTGGGTTTTCTGAATTCATATCGCGTTGAAGCACATGGTTTTAGTGGCGGGGTGTGGCTCCTATGGGATGACACAGTTGACATTGAGGTTCTGCATATCTCGAATCAGTTTATTAATGCTAACAGTTGGGAGGGTGGTAGTGTTTTAAAGTTCCAATTAACGGTGACTTATGCGAGTCCAACGGCATCGAAGATGAAGTATTTATGGCATCGTTTAGAGGCGCTGGCACCTGATACTAATATTTCGTGGGCTCTGGAAGGTGATTTTAATACTATTTTGGCTGCAAATAAGAGAGTAGGGGGACTACTCCTTATTGTGGTGGTAGTTGGCTCTTTTCTGATTTCATGTTCAATGCTGGGTTGTCTGATATTGGTTTTACTGGTCCCACATTCACTTGGTCTCATGGTAAACTGCTTCAACATTTAGATCGGTTTATTGTGAACGCGGCGTGGCTTTCTTCTTTTTTGCAAGCTTCCGTGCAACATCTTGATCGCTTGGGACCAGGTTATCGTCCGCTTGTTCTTCGTCATCAGGTTATTAATCCGAACATTTTGGTTCGCCCGTGCAGATTTGTTGATACATGGCATAAACACCCCTCTTTTTAGGATTTTTTTAAATCTGTTTGGTCGATTTACGACTCGTTAAAAGAAAACATGGATAATTGTTGAGTGGATCAATCGATGTGTAATTGGCCAATAGGGGGTTAATTAGCTTTTTGAAATTGGAAAGAGCAAATTAAAAAGATAAAAATTAAAGGCAAGGCGATTTATAGTGGTTCAAGCTTTGAACAAGCTCTACATCCACTACCTTAGCTCCCACTAAGGATTTTGAACCAATATCCACTAGATATTCTTCCCCTTTTCTAAGCTTAGGAGGAAACCTTTACAAATCGATTAATCTTTCTACCCAAAGATTAACCAAGACTCCCTCTTTACAAAGAAGAAATGGAAAACTTAAAAGTATCTCTCACAAGATTGATATATTGCTCAAATTACAAACAAACTCTCCCCAAACTTGAAAGAAATGTATACAATGAAAATTACAAGTGGGCTACAATAATTTGACTCTTTAAGCTCAAGAGTTTGGATATATGCTTGGATGTTGCAAATAAGTTCAATAGTTGTTGTTGAGGCTTTGGAGACTTGCTTTTATACATTCTCATTGATTTCTAGCCATTTGGGTGGTTGCCATCATAAATATAGCCGTTGGGCCCTCTTCTTTCCACCATAAATGCAATTCTGCAACTACCCGTATCGGTACACGAACAACCGTATCGATACCTGTTTCAAAATAGAAAGAGCTGTTGTGTACAATTATACAGGGGCGTATCGATACGCGAGGAAGTGTATCAATACGATCTTAGTGTAAAACAAAGGGGCGTCTCGAAACGGGCAAGGTCGTATCGATGCAATTTTACTCACTTAGGCTACTGTCTGAACCTGTATCGGTACACCTTGAAGATTTATCGATATAGGTTAACTGATTTTCAAAATCGCATGTTCTCAATAACTGACAAGGCAACGTTTGAATCATAAATGAAAAATCTTAACAACTGTATCGATACACTAGTAGCTGTATCGGTACGCTATTCTTAAATCTTAAACCCAATATGAAGGCCGTATCGAAACGGATGGCACCATATCGAAATGCCTGAGTAAAATCCTTAGCCCATATAAAGACTGTATCGATACAGATGGAACCGTATCGAAACAAATTCTTATAGTGGCCTTTTAATTTAAGCTCGTATCGAAACGCTCGAGGGCGTATCGATATGCCTGGGCGTAAAAGTTGAATTTTTCTTTAAAACACTTAGAAAATTTTATAGGGTTGAAGTATTTGACTTTGAATAATTTTGTACTTGAAAAATCCTTGTCAATTGTAAGTCTTTAAGATACTTAAAAGTTTATTTTCTTTTACAAATAAGTCCTTAAACAATTTGTTATATCAAAATCAAACTTTCGTTTTACAATCTCCCCTTTTTTGATATAACAAAACCAAGTTAAATTTTTAAGTCTTTATGAAAAACTCCCTCTTACTTTAAGATAGGTTTTAAAAATGTTTTTGAAAATGTAAGCTCTTTCTTCCCCACTTTTTGTTAGATCAAAATCAATGATATTAAAGGATAGAAACAAGAAACATAACAAAGAAGCACACTTCAAAGCATAATCAAAGCAACATAATTATCATTTAAAGTTCAAAGCAACATAATCCAAATCCAACTTAAAACTTAAAAACAAACTAAAATCAAAGCATAGGTTCTTAAAGGAAATAACATAGGTGCATAAAAATAAAAAGCCTAATATGATATGTATGCAATGCAATGTATGTCTATGAAGCATCCTCATCATCCTCGTCCTCTTGATCTTCATCTTCGTCATAGGTTTAAGTAGCCTGAGATTGTTTCCATTCTCCATGGAAAATCGTAAGAGATATGTCCATCGAACCTTGTTGGCTTTCAATTGCTTGAGCTCGGTCCTCTAAGAAAGTGAATCGAGTATCAATGGCCGCGAACCCTTCATTCACGGTTGTCTTCAATGAGCTCATAGAAGTGTTCAATGAAGTGAATTGCTCATTGAGATAAGCCATGAGAGCATCCATAGCCGGTGGAGCTACCGAAGCTTGAGGGGCGACTTGTGGAGGAGCTTCCGGTTCTTCGAGGATTGCATCATGTGGAAGCTCGATGAGACGTAGCCATTCACCATTGAAATAATGAAACTTTACACGAACAAGAGAGCACTCATCAATGGGATCGGTAAAAGGCTCGGGAAAGTCTTGCGAGCAATCAATCTCTAATTGAGTAAACAAGTAACTCTATGATGTCCCATAAGTTAAGGATGAAACTAGAGAGGTGTGTCGATGTTGGATGAGGTAAACTAGCTCCGCAAATATTATTTGAGCAAGATTGGGCTGCTTCTCTTCACGAAAACATCGAATCCAAAAGTTGTCCACTTGTCGGATAGTGGAAAACTTTTCACCGGATGGCCGAAACCACCAAGTGATCATGAGATGCAAGAAGCGAAATTGAGCATCAAGAAATGTGACAAAACCGCCAAGAACATGTCCCAAGGAATCTTCATCGTCGATTCCCTCATCTTCGAACACAAAAACATTGACTAGAGTTTGAACATCAATACGAAATTTCTTTCCATTAAAAATGACTCAATAGCAATGACCTTAGAACGGTCTTGGTTGGGGATGAACCAAGCATTAGCAAAGAAAATCAAAACAAGATTACGGTACAAAAACCTGGGGATAGTTAAAAATTGAATAAAATTCCAACGTCTCAAAAGATGAAGATATTTGAACTTGAAACGTTCAGAGTCTGAAAAAGGAAGATATGTTACTCTTTCGCGGCGGGTTTTGTAGTTTTGGTATTGCTTGAAGTTATTTAAAGCCGTCGGGGTCTGAAAACTCTTTTAATAAATGACACTAAGGTTGGGACGTGCCGAATTTGTCTTCGGTTGAAGACTCGCCGACCTCACTTGTTCTAGCTCGCTTTCTTGGTGCCATAGATAATCTAAAAAAACAATTTAGGCACAAAAACAGTGTATGCATAAATCATCATATTCGATCCAATAAATAATCCAATGCTCAAGGTTTTTGAAAAAAATTATACAATACAGTTTAAAAACATATACAAATATAAAAAGAAATTCTGGTAAAAAGAATTTCGAAGAACAGATTATAAAAATATACGATATAATTTTTATATTCGAATAAAAAATTGGATTTTAAAGAATTATTTCAAAAACTTCAAAACCTATACTATATGTATACCTTTTAGAAAAAAACTAACTAAAAAAGTATGTAAAAATAAACGAGATTGAAAAAAGAAAAGGAAAGGAAAATATACCTTAAGTTATGGAATTGGATGAATGAAGGATGAAGATGCACCAATCTTTGATGAAAAGAGCTTAGGACAATGTTTAGAGTAAAACCCCTCAAAATCTTTGATGAATTGATGTGAAAAAATTTAGATTTGGGTGTGTATTTAAAGGGAAAAATGGCTAGGGTTTTTTAGAAGAAGAGTTTAAATAAAAGTTAAACCCATTTAAAGAATCATTTAAGGATATTCGTCTGCGCATACCGATACGCCACGTGGCATATCGATACAGGCATATCGAAACACTGGTACCGTTTTGATACGAACTCACCTGTATCGAGACCTGTTCTTGAACCCGTATCAATACGGTCGTACTCGTATCGATACACCTGTGCTGAAAAATGCAATCTGGGTTGAGACAAGAATGGTGTATCGAAACACCTTCACCCGTTTCGATACGGATAACCCAGAAAATGCATTTTGGGCCAAAAGTTTCTCAAAAGTTCGATTTCATTCGAACCAAAATGCATGTGAATGATTTATGAACAACATGAATAGGCTAAGATAGAAGCATACTCCCCCTAGCAACAAGCATAAATGCATCAAGAAGCAAAATCACAAAAGCATGATCATCATTCAAATTCAATCAAATTTTTGGCACTAAAGGGCTCTAAAAGGTCAAGATAGGCTAGTTAGACTTAACTCTCTCCTAAGAGTCCAAAAATGCTTTTTGTCTTATGGTTTGGTAAATATGTCCGCTAGTTGGTTTGAGGTATCAACGTACTCTAGAACAACATCATTCTTTAAGATATGATCCCTAATGAAAGATGTCTTATCTCTATATGCTTGGTTCTAGAATGTTGGATGGGATTCTTAGTGAGACATATGGCACTAGTGTTGTAACACTTAAGGGGTATGGTACCTACATCAATTCCATAGTCTAGAAGTTATTGCTTCATCCAAAGGACTTGAGCACAACAATTTCCGACCGATATATATTCTACTTCGGTGGTAGATAGAGTAACACTATTTTGTTTCTTAGAGAACCAAGATATGAGCATACTACCTAGGAATTGGCAAGTGCTGGAGGTACTCTTTCTATCTATCTTACAACCCCATAACCCGCATCGGGATAAGCATGAAGGTCAAAGGATGATTGTCTAGGATACCAAAGACCTAAACATGGTGTGTCTCTAAGGTATCTAAAGATTTTCTTAATGGCTATAAGGTGTGATTCTCTAGGACTAGCTTGGAACCTAGCACACAAGTAAACACTAAACATAATGTCGGGTCTACTTGTGGTAAGGTAAAACAAAGAACCAATCATAGAGCGATAAAGTTTAGAATCAACACACTTACCTCTTTCATATTTGTCAAGCTTTATAGATGAGCTCGTTGGTGTGGCTTAAGGCTTCACATTCTCCAAGCCAAACTTCATGAGCATATCCTTGATGTACTTAGCTTGATTAAAGAAGATGTCATCCTTATTTTAATTGATTTGAAGTCCCAAGAAGAATGAGAGCTCCCCCATCATGCTCATCTCAAACTCACATTGCATTAACTTAGCAAACTCTTGACAATACAACTCATTAGTAGAACTAAAAATTATATCATCAGCATAAATTTGTACTACTAAGATGTCATTTTCATTTCTTTTAATGAAAAATGTAGTGTCCACCTTGCATTTTTCAAAACATTTTTTCAATTAAAAAGTTTGAAAGCCTTTCATACCAAGCTCCAGGAGCTTGTTTCAAACCATATAAAGCTTTAGTTAATTTAAAAACATGATTTGGAAAATTTGGATCTTCAAAATTGGGTGGTTGTTCAACATACACTTTTTTATTAATAAAACCATTTAAAAATGCACTTTTTACATCTATTTGAAAAAGCTTGAATTCATGATAATATGCAAATGCAAGAAGCATCCTAATAGCTTCCATTCTAGCTACGGATGCGTATGTTTCATCAAAATCAATTCCCTCTTCTTGAGTGTAACCTTGGGCAACAAGTCTAGCCTTATTTCTCATTATGTTACCACTCTCATCTAGCTTGTTTCTAAAAACTCATTTAGTTCCTATAGTAGATTTATTACTAGGTCTGTCAACTAATGTACATACCTTACTCCTCTCAAATTGATTAAGTTCTTCTTGCATGGTCAATATCCAAAAATCATCTTTTAATGCTTCTTTGATATTTTTAGGCTCAATGCATGAAATGAATGCAACACTATTCATTAATCTAAGAGAAGATCTAGTAGTTACCCCCTTGAATGGATCACCCAAGATTTTACTACCTTTGAAACAGTTGAGTTCCCTTGGGTAGCTCACTTCCTTTTCCTCAAGATTCATGTCCTTCAAGGCTTCTATGGGAAGATCTTGTGCTTTTTCTTCTTTGGTTGGAACCTCATCCACCTTTGATGATTGTCCACCATCATTGGCTTCATGGATCCCTACTTCATCATCACCACAAGAATCCTTCCTCGGAAGAAGGTTATCATCGAAAACTACATGTATAGACTCTTATACAACTACGGTTCTTTTGTTAAAAACTCGATAGGCTTTAGAATTTAAAGAGTAACCTAAGAAAATAGTTTTATCACTTTTTGCATCAAATTTACCTAAATGACCTTTCCATTATTTAAAACAAAACACTTGCATCCAAAATGATGAAAATAGCTAATGTTAGGCTTCTTTGAATTTAAAATCTCATAAGGAGTTCTCTTTAAAATTGTCCTAATCATTACTCGGTTAATAATGTAACAAGCGGTGTTTGTGGCTTCCGTCCAAAAATACTTAGGTAAATTGTTTTCACAAAACATGGTTCTAGCTATTTCTTCTAAAGTACGATTTTTCCTCTCAACTACCCCATTTTGTTGAGGAGTGCGAGGTGCAGAAAAATTATGGTTAATACCATTAGAGTTACAAAAATCCTCAAAACCAAGATTTTGAAATTTCGTTCCATGGTCACTTCTAATATGTGAAATATTTTGACCAAGATCATTTTGAGAGATTTTTGAAAACGTGATGAATTTTTCTAAAGCCTCATCTTTAGTACTTAAAAAGAGAACCCAAGTGTATATAGAGAAGTCATCTATTAAGATATATGCATATGATTTTCCACCCAAGATAGTAGTTCTAATTGGCCCAAAAAGATCCATATGGATCAATTGTAATACCCTACTAGTTGAAACATCATTAATGGATTTAAAAGAGACACATTTTTGTTTACCCTTAGCACAAGCATCACAAATTTTATCTTAAGAAAATTTTAGCTTAGGTAAACCTCTTACTAGATTTTGGGAAACCAATTTCTCTGAAACACTTATGCTAGCATGACTTAGTTTCCTATGCCATAACCATGCATCATTTTCATCTTTAGAACCAAACATGATTGGGATGTATGAATGTCCTCTAAATGCACAATGTAAATGTTACCTATGCGATGACCAATGAGCATTATCTTATTTGTTTTAATGTCCAAAATTTTGCAACCATTAACATCAACAAGAACATTAAAGCCCTTATCACATAATTGACTAATGCTCAATAAGTTATGTTTTAGACCATTGACATATAAAACATCTTCAATGAGTATAGAAGAGAGATTACTAATGGAACCAATACCCTCAATGTGACCTTTGGAGTTGTCACCAAATGTCACCACTCCACCATTCTTTGGCTTTAGCTCCATGAATCTACTATTTTCTTAGGTCACGTGTCTTGAGCATCCACTATCAAGGTACCATGTGTTTTGATTTGGAGCTTAGGCCTTGTAGCAATGCTCCCCATACAAACAAAGAATTAAATCTTGGTTTTTGGTACCCAAATCATTTTGGGTCCATGTGAATTAGCTCACAAATACTTGGTTCCCTTAGGAATCCAAGATGCAATTGCATGAATGTTATTAAAAGCTACAAGTTCCTTAGGAACCTATACACTTCTAATACTTTTACCTTTAGGTTACCTTTGAGAGCTTCTTTGTTTGTGGTTCACAAAGTTTCTTTTCATATAATTAGTTTTAGAATATTGACCTTTTTCAAAAGTAGTAGTACCAACTTTGTTCAAAAAAGCTTTGAGTTCATTCACCACTTTGTGGTGATCATCATGAACTTTGGAAAGAAGATTGTTTAAATCAACATTTTCATTTTGAAAATATTTTAGGTTATCTTGTAAAACCAAAATCTTCATTTCAAGTTCCGAGTTGGTTTTGGAAAAGGAATAGTTTTGGGTTTTTAAAATTGAAAATCATTTTCTTGTTTTTCAAAACCGATTCCTTATACTTCTCAACTAACTCATCGTAACCCTCTTGTAACTCATCATATGCTTCTTGAAGCTCATTAAAAGTGAAATCCAAAGTAGATGAGTTAGGGTTTACCTTAGGATCATCATCAAGAGCCATGAGGCAAAGGTTGGCCACTTCTTGCTCCTCTTCATCGGATGATGATTCTTCATTGCTCCAAGTAGTAAAGGGGCCTTGAGTTTTTTCTTCTTCTCGAAGATCTTCTTCTTGAGTTGAGGGCAATTGGATCTAATATGCCCCGGCTTCTTGCACCCATAACAAATGCGTTGATCATTCTTCTCTTCTTTGTTCTTGTTCTTGAAATTTTTTCTTCTTTGAAATTTTCTTCCTCAGTTAGACTTCATGAATCGAGAGAATCTCTTGGCAATCATAGCCAATTCTTCAAACTCACCCTCGCTAAAATCGCTTTCCTCTTGAGAAGCCTTGAGAGCAATTCCTTACTTCTTCTCTACCACTTGTTTCTTCACTATTTTCTCTTCTCTCTTATTTTTTTGTTCTCTTCTTTGCTTCATGATCTTATGAGTGAGGAGAGATCCCATCAATCCATCGAGCTTCAACGTCTTCAAATTCTTGGCCTCGATGATTGTGGTTCTCTTCCCATCCTATGATTCAGGAAGAGAATAGAGAAGCTTTCGGACTAGCTTATCTTTGGGAATAATCTCACCGAAGCCCTTAAGACCATTTACTATGGCAGAAAACCGATTGAACATTTTGGAGACGCTCTCATCAGGCTCTATCTTGAAGTTCTCGTAGCTCAAATTAAGGATTCCAATCTTGGTCTCCTTTATATCGTTGGTTCCTTCATAGGTGGTCTCTAGCTTGTCCCACACCTCCTTCGCACTTGTACAAGATGACATCTTTGCGTACATGTCGGGTCCAAGTGCACAAAAGATGATGTGTAGAGCCTTGTTATTCACTTGTAGTCTTCTTCTATCTTCATCCGTCATCTCTACCTTTGTCTTCAGAATGAGTATTCCTTTTTCATCTCTCTTCATGAGAATGATTGGACCATCTTCTACTACATCCCAAAGGGTGTAGTCATTGGACTTGATGAAGAGCCTCGTTCTATTCTTCCAATAGGGGTAGTTATTCCCATTGAAGAACGGTGGTTTGGTGATAGATTGTGACTCGTACAAGTTTGGCCCAGAGGTAGACGCCATGGATTTGATTTTTAATCAATTGATCTTTTTCTAGGATCTCCTCTTGTGGATGTAAGTCCCTCAAAGAGTTAGGCTCTAATACCAATTTTTGAGTGGATTAATCGATGAGTAATTGGCCAAGAGGGGGTGAATTGGCTTTTTGAAATTGGGAGAAGCAAATTGAAAAGATAAAAATTGAAGACAAGGCGATTTATAGTGGTTCAAGCTTCGAACAAGCTCTACATCCACTACCTTAGCTCTCACTAAGGAATTTGAACCAATATCCACTAGACATTCTTCCTATTTTCTAGGCTTAGGAGGAAACCTTTACAAATCGGTTAATCTTTCTACCCAAAGATTAACCAAGACTCTCTTTACAAAGAAAAAATGGCAAACTTAAAACTATCTCTCACAATATTGATTTATTGCCCAAATTACAAACAAACTCTCCCCAAACTTGAAAGAAATGTATACAATGAAAATTACAACAAGTGGGGTATAATAATTTGACTCTTTTAGCTCAAGGGTTTGGATATATGCTTGGATGTTGCAAATAAGTTCAATAGTTGTTGATGAGGCTTTGGAGACTTGCTTTTATACCTTCTCATTGATTTCTAGCCATTTGGGTGGTTGCCATCATAAATATAGTCGTTGTGCCCTCTTCTTCCCACCATAAATGCACTTCTGCAACTACTCGTATCGGTACACGAACAACCGTATCGATACCTGTTTCAAAATAGAAAGAGCCGTTGTGTACAATTATATAGGGGCATATCGATACGCGAGGAAGCATATCGATACGATCTTAGTGTAAAACAAAGGGGCGTATCAAAACGGGCAAGGTCGTGTCGATGCAATTTTGCTCACTTGGGCTACTGTCTGAACCTGTGTCGGTACGCCTTGAAGGTGTATCGATACGGTTTAACTGATTTTCAAAATCGCATGTTCCCAATAACTGACAAGACAACGTTCGAATCATAAATGAAAAATCTTAACAACCGCATCGATACACTAGTAGTTGTATCAGTACACTGTTATTAAATCTTAAACCTAGTATGAAGGCTGTATTGAAACGGATGGCACCGTATCGAAACGCCTAAATAAAATCCTTAGCCCATATAAAGGCTGTATCGATACAGATGGAACCGTATCGAAACAGATTCTTATAGTGGCCTTTTAATTTAAGCATGTATCAAAACGCTCGAGGGCGTATCTATACGCCTGAGCGTAAAAGTTGAATTTTGCTTTAAAACACTTAGAAAAATTTATAGGGTTTAAGTTTTTGACTTTGAATAATTTTGTACTTGAAAAATCCTTGTCAATTGTGAGTCTTTAAGATACTTAAAAATTTATTTCTTTTACAAATAAGTTTATAAAGAATTTGTTATATAAAAAATCAAACTTTGGTTTTACAATAATTTTCAGCAGGTTGTGACTTCATGGAATGTTAAGGTCTTTGGTCACATTGGAAAAAAAAAACGTCTTCGAGCAAGGTTGAAGGGTATTGAACGTGTGTTGACTAAGCGTCACTCGAATTCTTTGTTAGAGCTTGGTCAGAGATTACGGGATGAGTTGGATTCGGTGTTGGATCAAGAGGAGAGTTTGTGGCATTAGAAGGCGTGTAATAAATGGTTTGTCGAATAGGATCACAACACTCGTTTTACCATGCATTGGTGATGGCGAGACGTCGAGCTAATATCATTTCGGCATTGAAAGTTGGCTCAAATACATGGTGTTCGGACTAACAAATTCTTAAAGGTGCGACTGTTGATTTCTTCAGTGGTTTATTCACAAGTAATGCAAGGGGGGCTGGTCAGGACTATGGGATTTGAGGCATGCTTCAATCGGTAAATGATGCTTTATTAGAGGGTCTGTTGGCGCGTGTTGAGGATGATGAAATTAAGCGTACAGTGTTCAACATTGGTGCGTCAAAGGCCCCAAGTGCCGATGGGCTGAATGCTGGTTTTTTCCAATGCCATTGGAACACGCTAGGAACTTCAGTTTGTAAGTTTGTTCGGCAAGTTTTTGATTTGGGTACTATGCAACAAGACGTTGGTTTTGTTGCCAAAAATCACTATTCCTAAAAATTTGAGTTAGTTTCAGCCTATAGGTTTGTGTACGGTTCCTTATAAAATTATTACGAAGGTCATAGTGTCTCGGTTATAACATCTTCTTCCAACATGGGTTTCTGATAACCAAACGAGCTTCGAGTCTCGCCGGTCTATAACAGACAATATAATAATAACTCAGGATGTTATTCATTAAATACGGCAGAAGACGGGTAAAAAAAGTTGGACGGCCATGAAAATTGACTTGGAGAAAGCTTATGATAGACTAGAATTGAGTTTTATTGCAGATACTTTAGTGGATTTGGGTATTCCGGAGAGGCTTCGTCATCTGATCATGCAGTGTGTGTCCTCTGTTTCAATGCAAATTATTTAGAATGGTACATTGACTGATTCTTTTCATACCTCTCGAGGTATACGATAGGGAGACACTCTTTCCCCTTACATCTTTTTGTTATGCTTAGAAAGATTAGCGCATGCGATCAATGTTGAAATTGAGTTAAAGAACGGGAAACCGTTTGACTTCCCGTTAGGGTCCGCAAATTTCTCATATTTTTTTTTGCAGATGACATGCTACTTTTTACCGAAGCTTCGATAGAACAGATGGAGGTTCTCTGGCGTGTTCTAGATGGTTTTTATCGTGTATCCGACCATTGTGTGAGTCGTGCTAAGACTACTCTATTCGTTTCCAAAAATGTTCCTCGAGCGTTACGTGAGAACATTAGTGCGGGTTTTGGTTTTCAGGAGGTTAGTGATTTGGGGAAGTATCTGGGGGTGCCTCTGCTACATCAACGGGTAACACATGCGACTTATGACCATTTGATTCAGATGTTACAGCGAAAACTGAGTGGTTGGAAGGCGAAGACTCTTTCTCTTGCTGGTCGAATTACCCTGTCAAAGGCTGTTTTGGTAGTGGTACCGTCGTAAACTATGCAATCTACATTGTTACCACAGAAGACTTGTGATATGATTGAGCAGATTATTCGGCGATTTATCTGAGGGATCACTACAAATTGCGATGGTGTTCATTTAGTGAAATGGACGGATGTTTGTCGAACTGTGGATTGTGGTAGTCTTGGTTTCTGATGTGTCCACACACGAAATGAGGCTTTTATGATGAAATTATACTTTACATTGATTACTCATGATGATGCTCTTTGGGTTCGTTTCTTGCGGTGCAAATATAAATGTTTGGAGAAAATTCCAGATTCGATCTCTCGTCGGTGTTGTTCGCGTGTATGGAAGGGTTTAATCCTTGTTTGGTATGATGTGCGAGCTAACATTCATTGGTGCATCGTGATGGTCGTAGCGTTGATTTCTGTAGGGATCCTTGGGTCTGGTCGCTTGGTCCTTTAATTCAGTTTGTCCTGGATTTTTTTGTTGGGTTGTTAGATCATCAACAAGTGGCCAATTTGGTGACGTTGGAGGGTGATTGGAATTGGGGCATGTTGCAACCACTCTGCCGAGTGCAATATTGCTGCACCTTGCTGCTACTAAGGTGCCACGAGACTGTTTCCCTCGCGACACAGTGGGCTGGTCTGGCGAAGCATCTGGTTGCTTCTCTGTCAAATCGACTTATAGATTACGCGTGGGTTTGATAGGTGACATAGAAGATCGTGCTTGAAAAAATAATTCATCGCTTTTGGGGTCTACCGAAAATCCGTGTGTTCCTTTGGTTGGCTGCTTGTGATAAAATTATGACTATTGCAGAGAGAATGCATCGACACTATACATCTGATAGTCGTTGTTCAACTTGTGGACATGGTTGAGGACGTTGATCATGTGTTGCGGTCTTTCCTTGTGGTTTGGCATATTTGGGTGGGGTTAATCAATCCTATCTATATTCATAATTTTATGGCTATGCCGATAAAGGATTGGATTGTGTTCAACATTTCGCAGCTGGATCATTTCAGTATTGATAGGCCGGATTGGGATTTATGGTTTGGTGCCCTGGTTTGGAATGTTTGGCGGACTCGTAATACGGTGGTCTTCGATGTTTCGGTGGAGAATTCAAGGTCTATCATCGACTGAAGTAGGGGGCTTGTGGAAAGGTCTTTTCAAGCATTGCGTTGTGCTTGGGCTGGACACGCCGCAATCGCACCTGTGACGATTGGGAGTGTGAAGTGGTTGGCACCGGCTACTGGGTGGATAAAGGTTAATACGGACGGGACACACCGAGCCTCATATGGTGTTTCTCGTTGTGGTGGTCTTGCTCGGGTTCATAACGGTAAATGGTTATTTGGGTTCTCCAAGTTCATAGGAGTTTGCTCCGCCCTCAATGTCGAGTTGTGGGGTGCTTATATTGGTCTTTTGCAGGCGTGGTAGCATGGTTTTCGCTCGGTAATTCTTGAGGTGGATAGTTTGGATGATTTGCGTATACTTCGCATTGATAAGGATTTACTTGGGAATTGTTCTCTTGCTTGGTATTTGGTTGATCTACAACGACGAGCTTGGGCAGTTAGGTTATCTCACATACCACGTGATGGGAATAAGGTAGCTGATGGTCTTGCTAAGCTTGCGCATGATTAGAATCTGGATACTATTCATTTCGATATTCCACCTGCCACGGTGACTCGATTATTTATATGCAGATCTATGTGATTAGTTTTATGTTCGATAGTTTTGGTTGAGCCGTTGTGCTCTTTGTTTTGTCTGTGTAATTACTTCCATGTGCACTTTTTTTTCCTCTATCTAGGTTAGAGATGTTCTTTAATGAGGCATATAACACCCCTTTTTACCTATAATAATAATAATAATTTGTCAACGTTTATTTTAATGTATAAAAATTTAAACTTTATTATAATACACATAAATAATAGGATCACAATATGAACATGGATACATGATTTATCTAATCTAAAATTAAACTATAAGTATGAATATTCAATGAAAAATATAGTTTTTCTAATACGATGTCTAAATTGTTTGAATTAAGGGTGAGCGTTCGATCGAGTCGAGTTAAAAAATTCGAGTTGACGCGTCATATTTTATAACTCAAACTTTATTTGAAATTTTTTCGATTCAAGTCGAGCTTATGAAATTTGAGTCGAGTTTTCGAGTTCTTATACAAATTTAATTGTAATTATTTATCATGTTATAGTATAGTTTGATTCCGTTTTAAATGACTTTTTCTAATTAAGATATGCATATAAATTTCTTCGTATTTTTTCATATGTGACATATATTTCTTCATATTTTTTATATCAGTATATATATATCAAGAAAAATTGAAAGACTCGTCTCGAACTTAAAAATAAATACACTAATTATTAAAAATTTCGAGTTATTCTATTTTCCTTTTTACAACTCAAACTTTATTTGAAAGTTTTTCGAGTCGAGTCGAATTTATGAAATTTCGAGTCAAGTCAAGACGAGTCAAGTCGAAAAATTCTTTTTTTCGAGTCAAGTTTTGTTCATCCTTAATTTGAATCTCAACCCAATCATATATCAAAAGAAAATATATTTTTAAGCGTGCTCGAACCCATGTCCTCTTAAATGTTGCAATTGTATACTCAATACTACTGGCCATGATATAATTATCGAGTATGAATACCATAAATAAAACATGGTTTGATTACGTTATTTTTCTCAGTATTCATATATTATAAATTATTAACGTGCTAAA
This sequence comes from Hibiscus mutabilis, assembly GCA_019671005.1. Classification (NCBI taxonomy): domain Eukaryota; kingdom Viridiplantae; phylum Streptophyta; class Magnoliopsida; order Malvales; family Malvaceae; genus Hibiscus; species Hibiscus mutabilis. Next base: position 34,037,455 of record CM033721.1, read on the forward strand.
TTTTATTTAGAATAACGTAGTTTAATTTCAAGAGAAAATATTACTTTTTTGTATTTTTAGGTTTCATGTTTTATTTTTGTGTGAATTTTTTGGTAGACTTAATTTTCATTTTTTTTAAATGTAATTAAGATTATGATTAGAATTAGAATTTTTTAAGAAAAAGAATTTAAACATACAATTACAAGATGATTCTAGCAATTATTATTCGTTTGATAGCTTCAATTTACACAAAAAATGAAAAAGAAAGAAAGAAAAACACCCCTAAAGAAATAAAAGCATCAATATTACGATCAAAGACGTTTTACTTACATTCCAATAATATATCCTAACGGAAAGATCAAGTGACAATCAATTTCGTTAAACTTTCCACTTAAACAAAAAACATCAACATGCAAAAAATAAAGAAATAAAATCATTAATATCTATTTTACATTTATAGTTAAATTAGTTCTCAAGAAATAAAATTTAATATTAATTGCTTGTGTCAGTCACCCAATAAATTATATATGAATGAAATAGGTACAAAGAATTTGTTGAAGTTGTCCGTCTACCTACCAAATGAAAAATTTTACATGATTCAATTGCCAACAAAAGGTCTCATTTGCATTGTGTCACGGCCATACCTTCGTTCACTTGACAAGTAGGTCGTACGGCACTAGGAAGGGACGTTTCCCGACCAAGTCAGCCCTTGATCTCGGTGTATCTTTGTTTACTCGGTAAGTCAACCGTGCGGCACTTGAAAGGGACGCTTCCCGATCGAGTCAACCTTGTTCTCTATAGATCTGTCCCCGGATAAAACAAACAACGCCACGTCTCAAGCCACAACATAATCCTCAAGCCACGAAGTCGATACCGTAGGGCATAGCGGATGCCCATAGTCGACCCCCACCTTCCCCAAAGGAAAAAGTAGTTTTATTAAATAAAAGAAAATATTCGGGTTACAAAAGAAGACTCACCCACACCATCGACTTGGGCGGTAGGGGCCGCCTCGATGGTGTGTAGGATACGTGACTGCACACTACCCAAAGGATCACCCAAACTCGCGACCGTCCCACCCCTACATATATGCGAAAACAATTTTATGGAAATGACCCGAGTAGACACACAAAATGCTTGAAACGAGGACATTCTTCCCTAACTATGGAAATACAGACTCTTTTCCCTAAACATAACAATGATTGAAACGAGGACAACTTATTACTTACTCAACCATGGGGCCTTATACATAGCTAGCCACGGTATATCTACTCGGTTGTGGTCCTATAGAGGGGATGGCCACAACATTCTCCCCTACCTAATTTGTCGACGTCCTCGTCGACTTGGCGAACTTGAGCTTCACGCTTCCCGACATCTCTCCTCCATCCCCGTATAATTACATTGTCGACAACGTCTTCCCAAAGAGCCTTTGGAAGAATTTTGGCCTCTGCCACTCCTGGTTGCTCCCCTTGGAAGATCAAACAACCTGCCGAAGGGACGGGGACGGCTTTCGCACTTATCATGAAGTCTAAACCTATGACGACATCAAAGTCATCCATAGGGACTACTGTGTAGCTAATCATTCCCTCCCATGATCCAATCTTGGTCTTCACATTCTTTACACTTCCCCATATACTTGATGCTTCAGAATTCACAGCTTTTATTCGCCCCACATCCTTGGTCAGAGTCAGATTGCACCTTTCCGCTTCCTCTGGAGAAATGAGGGAGTCAGTTGCTCCTGTGTCTACCAAGGCCTTTGTGACTTTCCCATTCAAAACTATGTTCACATACATCAAGCCTCTCCTTGGTTCAGTCCTAGCCTTGTCTTGTTCTGTTTGCATAGAATATAAGAACCGAATGGAACCCATTCTAGCTGGTTCATCCCTCTTGTCATCCAATTGGTGGCCAACCTGATCCAACCCTTTTGGAGTAGTTCTCAGCGCCGATAGTGCACTCCTCTGTGGACATTCTGCCAGTCGGTGGGGACCCTGACAAAGAAAGCAGCGAAGCCCTCGCCTAGAGGAATCATTATTTTGTCCTCTATCTCTTCCCCAAGTTGAAGGTTTCTCTACTCGTGCCACTTTATAACTTGCTATCCCACTGCCATTGCCGTTACCATGGTCAATGCCATTACCCGTACTATTTCCATTGACATTACCATTCCCATTGCTCCGACTACTGCCATCGCCACTTGCGGGTGTGCCCTTACGCTTTGTGGAACCTTCACTGTAATCACTAAGTCGTTCAGCAGCAGCCATCGCCTCAACCACATTTTGCGGTCTTTGTCTCTGGACCTCTGTTCTCGCCCATAATTTGAGCCCTTCTAGGAAGTAGAACATTTTGTCCTGTTCGGCCATATCCTTGATGTCTAACATTAACGCGACAAACTCTCTCACATACTCGCGTACTGCCCCTGTGTGTGAGAGATCTCTCAACTTCTTCCGTGCATTATACTCCACATTCTCTGGGAGGAATGCATTCTTCAATTCCTTCTTCATCTCCTCCCAAGTCTTGACGGAGCACATATTGCCATCGAACTTGGACCGCCACCACAACTTAGCATCCCCATCAAAATACATCGAGGCGGTGGATACCTTGTCCTCATCTGAGGTTGTATGCACTACTCGAAAGTATTGTTCAATGTCAAATAAGAAATTCTCAAGTTCTTTGGCATCTCTGTTCCCTTCAAACCGCTGGGGATCTGGGACCTTGGCCCTCTGGCCCCTGTCACCTACAGTTGAATTGCCTACGGCCACTTGGACTAGGTTGACAAGACATCTGAGTTCTGCCAACTCGTTCTTAAGGTCACTCATAGCTTCTTTTGCTTCATTATCGAAGTTCCTTTATGGCATCCGCCATTCTCGTTGGGCTTCCTCAATTTCCCTAACACGATCGCTCGTGACCATATGAGCTCTCATGGCAGCTACTCGCAGCCTTTCCAAATCTTCAAATTTAGCAGGGTCAACCGACCTATTGCTTCGACTTTTAGCCATTTCAAAAGTAAATATGCACCCCTGTATCCTGCAAGCACAGCCAAGCACCATTGTGCCAAGGAAAGAAAAAAAAATAATTGTCAGATTCTCAATGATCAAGTCAGGCACTATTGTGCCACAAAACCAACAACATTATTCTTTTCAACACAACAAGCGCCTCTGCGTTGAACATAAATGAGCCCCATAGGGGTTACTTTCCACGTGACATCATGCTTAAGGATAATCATTTTTCTGGTTAACGACAGGCACCTTTGTGCACTGTTTGCAATATGATTTCCAGACATGCATCAACAATTCACAAGTAGTCGACTTCTCAATACTGAGGTAACCATAGTGATTAACGCCGACACCTCTTGTGTACCGATTTCACTATGACGACCCAGCTAAGGCTTCAAGACATATTGAGTGCCTCGACACAAAACAACCATAGTGCGTAACGTCAGTCACCTCCGTAAACTGATGACACTATGTTTGAACTCGTTTACACCTCTGTGCGATAAACGATAAGTGCCTCTTGCACTCAAACAACCATAGTGGTTACCGCAACACCTCCGTGTCGATCCCACCAGTCCAACTCATTAGAACCTCCGTGCAATAAGAAATAAGAGCCTCTCGCACTAAAACAACCATGGTGGTTAGCGTCACCACCTCCTCGTATCGATCCCACCAGTCCAACTCGTTAGCACCTCAATATATAAATATCGAGCACCGCGTGTGCTTGATCGCTATAGTGGTTACCGACAGCACCTCTGCGTGCGCTGGCTCCACTATAAAACTCACATGCACCTCTCGTGCCACAAATTCACGATCGGGCACCATTGTGCCAAAGGAATGAGCGCCACCGTCGGAGATAATAACCAAGCACCTCTGTGTTCGAAACAATAGTCGGCACCTCCGCACACTAACCAACCTCAATTTATTTCACATTGTGGACTCACCCAACCCACTCCTTTTACGAGGGCGCTTGGTGTGGAGTCCAACCATCTAACGTCGTACAAAGTTTAAATTCACATCAACCCGGCTCGAAAGCCTTGCTCGATACCAAGTGTCACGGCCATACCTTCGTTCACTCGACAAGTAGGTCGTGCGGCACTAGGAAGGGACGTTTCCGACCAAGTCACCCCTGATCTCGGTGTATCTTTGTTTACTCGGTAAGTCAACCGTGCGGCACTTGAAAAGGACGCTTCCCGATCGAGTCAACCTTGTTTCTATAGATCTGTCCCGGATAAAACAAACAACGCCACAGTCTCTCAAGCCACAACATAATCCTCAAGCCACGAAGTCGATACTGTAGGGCATAGCGGATGCCCATAGTCGACCCCACCTTCCCAAAGGAAAAAGTAGTTTTATTAAATAAAAGAAAATATTCGGGTTACAAAAAGAAGACTCACCCACACCATCGACTTGGGCGGTAGGGCCGCCTCGATGGTGTGTAGGATACGTACTGTACCGGGGATCACCCAAACTCTGCCGACCGTCCACCCCTACATATATATCTGAAACAATTTTATGGAAATGACCCGAGTAGACACCAAATGCTTGAAACGAGGACATTCTTCCCTAACTATGGAAATACAGACTCTTTTCCCTAAACATAACAATGATTGAAACGAGGACAACTTATTACTTACTCAACCATGGGGCCTTATACATAGCTAGCCACGGTATATCTACTCGGTTGTGGTCCTATAGAGGGGATGGCCACAACACATTGCACCCTCAAACAAGTTCACATTTTTGTACAAAAGTAAAAAATAACAAGCAAGTGTTTATTTTTAATTATTATCTTGAATAGTAGAAAATTAATTCGTATTCATGGACGGGTTAATAGTAAGAACTTTGACATATTTAATTTTTTTATCTATACAATAGATAAAAAATAAAATGCATTTTTTTAGGAGTGTGTTCGTTGATCAATCAAACTTATAATATATTGATAAAAATATTATTATACTCTTAATTAATATCAGACATTGTCAACAATTTTTATAATAAGTGATTAAAGTTTTTAATTGACATTATTTTAGTTCAAGATTTATAAGGAACAAAATTTATCTTATTTTCTTTCTATGTAAAAATTGTTAAAAAATTAAAATTAAATATTAATATTAAAAAAATTAACATTAAGTATTAAGATCGATCTCTAACAATTTATCATCTTTCTCAATCAAACAGAAAAAAAGAAATTGCCTTATCGTTTGGTTATTGGTTGAGAGAAGAAAGCTAGGCTGGCTTGGGTTACAATAGTTTAATGAAAATAGAAAACCAATAAAAATAAAAATAAAAATAAAAATCTTTGGAAGATTATTGTTTATAATAAAGAGAAAGGGAGAGAGAGAAAAGACTCAAAGAGAAACATAAGTTATCATTTCAAACCAAAAAAGCAAAAGCAAGAGTGAAAAAAAAAGAGAAGGGGAAGGGGATAATAAAGAGAGGAATTCGAGGAAGAAGAAGGGTTTTCTTCTATTTTAGTGAAGAAGCTGGAGTTGTCTAAGATGATGCAGATTGAGCAGCAGCCGCAGCCGCAGCCGCAGCCGCCTCAGCAGCAAAACCAGTTAACGGTTCAAAACTCAGGGAGTCTAAGCTTTAGCAGCCACTTGTCTAAGGAAGATGAAGAGATCTCTAAGTCTGCTCTTTCTACGTTCAGAGCCAAAGAAGAAGAGATCGAGAGGAAGAAGATGGCTGTGAGAGAAAAAGTTCAGCTTCAGTTAGGCCGTGTTGAAGAGGAAACTAAACGCTTGGCCGTGATTCGCGAGGTAATTTTCAAAGAAATTTTGCTTTTTTATTTTTGGTTTTCATGGCTAAGCTAAATTTTTTCTTTGATTGACATGGAAAGATGAAATTTTTAATGTTGAATGCTTTTGGTTTTCTAACAAGTTTTCCTTTTTTGGTCAATTTCTGCAAAATACTGAGGTTTGAGGGTCTCATGGTGATGAAAATTCATAATCTGGACATGGATCTGAAATTCTGAAAGAGGGTTTTCAGGTTTAGCCTTTATAATACATTTCTGCTGGAGACTAAGACTATTTTATCTGTCAGATTTGCTGTTCAAGGTTTCAATATAAATCAAGAAATTGTTAGTTAATTTTTAGGCTTTACATCTTTTTGCATAAAAAACCCATTTAAGTTAATAGATCAAGGATTTCTTTAAATGGTTTACTATTTCAGAGCATGAAAGAGGTTTTTGTTTTTGGATTTTATAGTTTCGAACCTAGAGCTGGTCATAAGTCCCACATGATAATTTTATTATTACTGTTTCTCATTTTAAATATATACATGTGATCTACAGGAGCTTGAAGCACTTGCAGATCCTATGAGGAAGGAAGTTGCTCAGGTCAGGAAGAAGATTGATGCAGTTAACAAAGAACTGAAGCCATTAGGCAACACCTGCCAGAAAAAGGTTCCTACTTTAACCCAACTTTGAAGCTAATAATTGAACTTTTCCTTCAATTTTCATTGTAAATTATGAAACACTTCATAACTATGATACCCATTAAGCCACTGAGTTTGGGTCTTTTGCGATCTGTTATAGGAAAGGGAGTACAAGGAAGCCCTCGATGCGTTTAACGAGAAGAACAAGGAAAAAGTGCAGCTAATCACAAAGTTGATGGAGGTTAGTTTTTATAATTGTAATGTTGAAAACAACATTCGAGATGCAGAGCAAAGTAAATTCGGTGTTTTTGGATCTCACCTTGTTGTTATCTGTTTTTATTGATTGAACAGCTTGTGAGTGAAAGTGAAAGGTTGAGGATGAAGAAGCTGGAGGAGCTGAGTAAGAGCATAGATTCCATACACTGATCATAAATAAAAGCCTTTAGCTTTGTTTAACTGGTTAGGTATCGTGTGATGTATGTAAGGTGACTTTGAATATTTATATATGGGTGTTACTGCTTTTTTTTTTTTTTTGGGTTTGGTGTATTGTATGGTAATCTTTGTTTGTTTTGTTAGGCATTCGATGAATGTTATCTGATTTAGAAAGGGAAATACCCTATAAACAAGTTTGTAACCAAACATCTCCGGATCTATTGTACCTTTTGTTTAGTTCTTTCAAGTTTCCGGTAATCCGAAGTTTGTTTCGAAGCAAAAGGCTCGGAAGGGCCTTAACTTGCATTCTGTAATTAATCCACAATACCCTTTAGCTGTTCCTTGAAATTCTTGGTGAAAACTGCTTTGAAGAAGATTGATTTTTGTATGCATTCACAGTTATGGTAAAAGCTTTGTTAACGTATTCTTCCTTGAAGTTTCTTGTGAATGAATTCTTGTTACCTGTTGCAATGTAGTGGTTTTCACTCCGTCTAGATTCTTCTATCCGAAGATTTGTTACTGTACATGAATTAGAATACAGTCGATATTCAGTCACGACTTAGGGGTGTTTGTTGAACGGTTTTAAGAGTCATATCACCAAATTCATGTCTGTTAGTGCAAGTAGGGATTCAAGCATCCTCTTTGGAAGCATTAGGGAGTGTCTGGCGGAGATTAGATGTAATTTTTGGCCTTTACGCAGGATATTTGCCAATTACACATAAAAAAAAAAGAAAAAAAGGGAATCTTAGCCAATTTATATTCCCCTCGAGGACGTTGAAGCCGTCAAATATAGTTGATACCAGTGCTTTAATTTGATTCAGAAAATGACCCAAAAATCAAAATCAACAGTTAGTTTTTTATTCTTTTCAGACAAAAAATCTGAAATATATTATCATACTAAGATTTGTCTGTTTTCTGCAACAAGGTTGCTGGCTGATTCTGTCCATGTGTTTAAACGATTATGTTATCAAAAGAAGAGCATTCATGTAGCAATCAACATCATATTTTAAGACAAAAGCTAACACAAATTATCATTTGTCTTTAAGAGCCAGGCATTATTATTAACAAGGTAAAAGCTCTAAGCACAAATTGAACAGTTGCTCTTACCAATTTTGTTTGCTTTTTTCATCATATCAAACAAACTGAAACAGCCAATTTACACATGGATTGAGGGAATATATTGCCAGGGAATGTATATATGAACGAAACGAGGTGGCCTTTTAGTTTGCCGACACTCAAGCCAAAAGCACCTGCACCAACTTTATCAAAACAAGTTTATTTTTGGGGAATAAAAGCAAAAGATGCTATCTTAAAGGTGAAATGCTGCACTTTTTTAAGTTGCAGAGCATCTTATGATCTTATCCGAGTACTGGCTTTTCCAGGAAAACCTGAGAAAGACGTGGCATTTTTATTGGTCTTGGTTAATTTCAACTAATAATAATGCAGATTTGACTGATGGGGTTAAATTCGGTTTTTTGTCAAATTTCAACCTTTCTGATGCTGGAACTGTTTAAACATTGTGGTAGGGTCAAGGTACAATGTATTTTTGAACAAAGAAAAGGGTACATTGTATTGTTGAGAGATCAATTTTCAAGAGATCTTTCTGCTTGTTTAGAGTTGGGGGAAGATGGTCCTTTACAGTTTCTATGTAAACATATTGTTAAGCAAGGGAGTGTTTGGAGGGGGAAGAAAAGAAATATTTGTTTAAATTGTTGCACCATATTAACAACTGGGGATATAACATAAAATAGTTTAAACGTGTATTGTTCCGAAGGTTATTTCGTCGTATAAGGTGAAGAGAAATAGAACTGATCGTATTCTGTTATTCATCAAAATCATAAAAAATACATCTTTTCGTTGCAGACATTAAAGACTTCGGGATAAGATTTTAAATACAGTTAGAAGTCCTAGACACAATAGACTTCTAACTATTATCTTAATAGGAGATGGACTTTAACTTAAACTTTTAACTACTAATCATACAATAATAACAACTCTAATAACTATTGGATAATTTTACATTGTCCCTCGAGCCGAAGAAGATAAGTTGTATAATCCCAGCTTGAATAAAAATTTATTGAAAAGGGCTTTTGACAATGCTTTTGTACGTATATCTGCCAATTGTTCTTCTCTAGGAACATAGGTTAAAGAAGCAATCCCACTTGTGATCTTTTCTGAAATAAAATGTATGTCTATCTCAACACGTTTATTTTTGTCATGTTGAACAGGATTTCTGACAATCTGTATAGTGGACTGGTTATCACAGAAAATTTCAAAATTCTTTTCTTGATTCATATCTAGCTCCTTGAGTAGTTTCATCAATCAAATTCCTTTAAACAATCCTAGCTAAAATTGGTTTTAAAAGGCATTAAGCGCTCCGAGGTGCAAAAGGTCCCTGGAGTCGAAATGCGAGGCGCTAGGCGAAGGCACTCACCTTTTGTTGGTGAGGCGCTCTTTGTATCGTAAAAATTTATAAATCAACTATATAACATATTTAGTACTTAAAAACATGATAATTATATTATAGATGCTAAAAGATAAAAAAAATTAACTTAAATTTCTACTTAAGTCTCAAATCAAACAAATTTATATAAGAAATCAACCAAGCATAGTTCAAATAAAATGGATAAAAAATAATCAAAGTATCAAACATAGTTCAAACTTCAAATATAAGTAAGAAACATGCACAAAGTCGCACTTAGACAATTATCACTTAAACACTAAAGGACTAATACTTCATTACTCTAAATCATCACCATCCTCGAAATATCCATCTCCATCAAGTCCATAATCTCAATCTTCACCAATATCCTCGTCTATCTCATCATCATCATGCACTAGGACTTGATGAGTTGATCTAAGAGAAGAGGTTGTAGAAGTAGTAGCCACGCCTTTTCCTTTAACAAATGTACATGAAGGATTCCTTGATGCTCTAGTCAAATAGTTAGGATCATGGGCTCTGGTATGTTAGATAATCACCATCAAACACAAATTCATCTTCATTGTCAGAAGAATTATTCTTCATTCTCCCAACTAACCATTCATCACATTCATCAATATCCTCCAAAAGAATCTGATTGGTATCTTTTAGTTGGAAACGACGTCTTAGTGCACGATTGTATTTTACAAAGACCAAATCGTTCAATCGACCTTTTTATCAATCTATTTCTATTCTTTGTATGAAGTTGCAAGAAGTAAAAATTATATAAATTATTAAACAATTAAAAATTAATAGTTTATTATGAAATGAAAGAAAGAATATAGGAAGAAAGTTTCTTACAAGATGAAAACACCCTAATTTTTCTCACAACTAGTAGCACTACAAATTAGACTAAGAACTCTTATAAAAAAACTTTTGGATGCTGTTAGACTAAGAACTCTTATAGAAAACTTTTGGATGTTAGGAGTTGAAGATCCAAATGCAGACTGCCACTCCGCTATCATATCAAAAAACAAAAGTAAAATATTGTAAGATATAAGTTATCGATTTTAAGGACTTTTAAATATAAAATTATATTATAATTTACAACTTGTATAGTTGTAGTGTAACTTTTAATATCTAGAGATCTTATTTTCCTTTGCTTAATGGCCGCTGGTAACCTAAAAAGATCATTAGCATTTCGATATAGTTCTATTTTTGTGATAATTTTGTTTTCAATTTCACTATCCGAATTCAACCTTGCAATGGAATTATATAAACCCTTCATAACTTCTTCACAAGTTGGTGTCTCGGGACTATCATAATGGAGTTCTGAGTTTAATTTATAACCAGCCACATGCAACGGTTGGTGAAGTTGACAATCCCATCTTCTATCAATATACTAAAATTTTTGTTGCACTCATCTTCCTTTATTGAAAAACTCTTAAAAATAGTCTCTTTAGCCCTATCCATGACTTCATAAATGTATCTCATGGGTGATTTCTTCTCACCATCAATTATTCTACGAACTTTAACAAGAGGTCTCGTTAACTTAAAAGCATAAAGTACGTTCCTCTAAAAAGTATCTTGCAAAAGACAACCTGCAATTTTCTTTCCTCTTACTTTTTTGACCATTTGGATTCATTTCATTCTTGAGAAGTATCCATCTTCTTCAAATTGTTCTTTTGTCTATGAAATTTTGCAAGAGTGATGAAAGATGTTGCAAATCTTGTGATCGCCGATCTATGCAAATTCTTTTGATTTGTGAACTTCCTCATCATTTTCACAAGAGAGATAGCCATTTATGAATATGCACTTCTTTAGTACATTCTTGACTTTAGGAAGTTTTTCAATATCCTCTAACATCAGATCAATACAATGTGCCACACATGGAGTTTAATAAAGCTGTGATCTCTTTACTTCTAGAAATTTTTCTACAAATTAATAAAATAACACATCAAATTAAAACATTTGAATAATCTAAAAAAATAAAGAAAAAGAAAGAATTAAAAACTTGTATTTCGTATCGACTTTCACGTAATTAGATGCATTATTCGTCACTATTTGGATCATATTTTTTGCTCCCACTTGTTCCACCATGTCATCAAGCATCCGGCATAACAAGTAAGCATCCTTAATAATTTTTGAAACATCCACAAATTTAATAAACACAGACCCTTTTGGGAAGTTGACAAGAAAATTCACAATATCTTTTTGTATGACTGAATCACACCACCCATTCGACAAAATTGAGCAACCTTTTTGTGCTCACTCTTTTTTGTGATCCTCCATTACTTTTTGAGTATCCTCTACTTCTTTCTTAAAGAGATGAACTCTAAGCTCATACACACTAGGCACTTTAAAACCGGGACCACATTGTCCAATAACTTCACACATTTCTTTGGAGCTAGGGTAACTTGCCGCATTAAAAGCAATTCTAACATCGTAAAAAAGTCTTGCAATTGTCCTACAAGTTTTCTCCCTCAATTTCTTATCACAAGATACATGCACAATCCCTTCTTTGTGTGGATTAGGTTTAGGAGTGACAAACAAGTCCATTGGACCCTTGGCTATTGGTTTTTTAGGTAAAGGTCTCTCGCTCCTTTGACTTGAGTTACCCTTATCCCCACTTGTTATTCTTCCTCATCATGATTATCAACACCATAGAAAAAATCTTGAGGTAATATTAAATTTGTAGACTTTAACTTTTCCTTTTTCATCATAAAGGCCTTCACTTCCTCCCTAACATATTCGTGACATTGATGACACTTGCTCACATTCTTAAATCCTCCAACCAAGTGTTGTTTCATCCGATATGCTCCCCTTAGTAATTTTACCACAAAAATTACAGAGAAAATTATTTCAATTTGAAGGGTTTGGCTTTCCATATTTACTTGCCAGATATAAAGGGGTCGATGATCCAGTTGAACCTGATCCCAAATCCATTAGTTAAGTTTTAAGCAACCAAAAAATCAAAAAATCTAATAATTAATATAAAAAATTTGACTGGTTTAAGACATACATGGGGAATATTGACATTTATAAATGGCTTTAGAAAATTGCATTTTTTAAACCCAAGTAACAAGCATCCAAAACTATGTTTTTTAAACCCAAATAAAAACCATTTGTTAAGACTGCTCATTGCACCCAGGCCTTCTAATTCTCAAAGGAGAAGGAAAGAAGAGAAGAAGGAGAATGATGACTTACAGGTAGGGATGACAGACATGTACAATTTTTTAGATTCCGCACCGCTCCTGCCCTAGTTGGGGGTGGGGATGGGTATGAGTTTGGTGGGTAGTGGGTGGGTGTGGATGTAAAAAGTCATAACCATCGTGGGTAGTGGGTAGGTGATGGATTTGAGAACTTACCCACGCCGTATCTACCCGCCCCACCCCACATTCGCCCGTCCCGCCCACTAACTACCCGTCATATGAATTTTGGACCATTATGTATTTAGGAATAAGTTAACATCCTATTTTGTAAACCATGAGATTTTAAAGGATGTGCCTTATAATTTAATCAAATTTTAGTGTATAAACATTCTTTACAATTGCCTACCATCGTTAGTTAGTTAGATGTAGTTAAGTAAAATTTATACTAGTGTAAATGTGTTTTAGTTAAGTTAGCTATAGTTAAATTTATACACGTGTAAATGTATTATATATACACTTGATCAATTAATAAAATATAAGAAGTCTTACTCTTCCTTACACAAGTCTATGATTTGTTTTTACATAATTCGATATTAGTAGTTGTTTGCCAAGTGGGTACGGACGGGTATAGGTTAGGTGGTGGGCATCTAGTTAGGTAGTGGGTGAGGGGGTGGATTTGAGAATGTACCCTCTTGGGCGGGTGTGGATTTAAAAAATTGTACCCGCCGTGGGTGGTGGTTAGGCGGTGTATATAAAAATTTTAAGTGGGTATGGGAATGAGAGAGGGGGTATCCGCACCCACCCTGCCCATTTGCCATCCCTACTTACAGGTGGTTGGGCTTGTCGGCGACAATGGCTATGCTTGAAGGCGATGGATGAAATTTGGGGGAGGCAGAGAATTTTAGGTTTCTTCTTTCCTCTATCATGAAAATGAAACAAGGGAAAGGGGATATTTCTATTAAAACATGTATTTTTTAACTATAAAAGGTGCAAAAAAACTTGCCTCACGTCTCAGGAAAAAAACCCTCGAGGTGCGCACCTCCTGTACCTCGCCCCTGGAGGCATTTTTTATGCATCGCGCCTAAGCGCACCTTAGGCACCCATTTTACAAATATGATGCTAAAGCTCTATACTATGCTTCGACTACTTCCAGACACACCATTATGTGTTTTACTCTTCCAAGTCACTAGATTTCCCCAAACAAAAGAACACTAATTACTAGTTGATGTTCTATCTGTCAGTTCACTTGCCCAACTTGAGTTTGAATTTTTTTTATTATTCTGTCAATAGTCTTCTTGAACATTAACCCATGTCCTAATATATCCTTTAAATACCTCAGAATTCTTGTTGATGCTTTTATATGTTTTTTCCTTAGATCAGTCATATGTTGATTGATAATATTCACTGAGAAAGATATATCAGGTCTTATCAAAGACAAATAAATTAACTTCCCCACTAACATTTCAAACAGTCTTTTGTTAGCTTTAGGGCCCAACTCATCTTTCCTGAATTTTAAACGTGCATCCATAGGCATATCAACATGTTTGTATCCCAACATCCCAATTTCTTTGAGTAAGTCCAGGACATATTTTCTCTAGTTTATTAACAGACCTTTGCTTGATCTTGCTACCTCCATGCCTAGGAAATATCTAAGCTTTCCTAGGTCTTCTATATGGATGGCAAACAAGTATAGTTTTACAGATTATGCACCTGCCCCAGTTGGGGTGGGGATGGGTATGAGTTTGGTGAGTAGTGGGCGGATGTGGATGTAAAAAGTCATACCGCCGTGGGTAGTGGGTAGGTGATGGATTTGAGAACTTACCTGCACTGTATCCGCCTGCCCTGTCTTGCATCCGCCCGTCTCGCCCACTAACTACCCACCATATAAATTTTGGACCATTATGTATTTAGGAATAAGTTAACATCCTATTTTGTAAACCATGAGATTTTAAAGGACGTGCCTTATAATTTAACCAAATTTTAGGGTATAAACATTCTTTACAATTGCCTACCACCATTAGTTAGATGTAGTTAAGTAAAATTTATACTGGTGTAAATTTGTTTTAGTTAAGTTAGCTATAGTTAAACTTATACATGTGTAAATGCATTATATATATGCACTTGATCAATTAATAAAATATGCAAAGTTTTACTCCTCTTTACACAATTCTATGGTTTTTTTACATAATTCGATATTAATGATTGCTTGCCAAGTAGGTTCGGGCGGGTACGAGTTGGGTGGTGGGCATCTAGTTAGGTAGTGGGTGTGGGGGTGGATTTGAGAATGTACCCGCTTGGGCGGGTGTGGATTTAAAAAATGGTACCCGCCGTGGGTGGTGGTTAGGCGACATATATAAAAATTTCAAGTGGGTATGTGTATGGGGTAGAGGGTATCCACACCCACCCACCCATTTGTCATCCCTAGTCTTCTATCTCAAACTTCTTTCTTAACAATAATTTCAAGTGACTAATTTCTTCATTATCATCACCTATAAGAATTATATCATCTACCTACATTATTAAAATAACATTTTTGTTAATAGAGGTTACCTTAGAAAATAGTGTGTGATCTGCTAGAGACTGCTTATACCCATTTTTCAGAATCACTTTGGTGAATTTGTCAAACCAAGCTCTAGGTGATTGCTTCAAACCATAAAGTGACTTGTCAAGCTTGTTGATTTATTTCCTCTAGATTTATAGATTTAAAGAAAATTTATTTCCTCTAGATTTATAGATTTAATTGTCCCCACATCAGTGTTTATTGAATCAATTTATGCATTTCTATATCTATTTTTTGTATTTTGTTTAACTCAATCTCGGCTGCTCTTATTTCATATATTTCTACCTTTTTGCTCTATTGTCGTTGTATTTCTAATGTCCCTACAGAGAAAGTTTCACCATTGCAGCCAGCTCGACACTGTAGTAGCCGGCTGTCCAGTCTACTCAAAGATAAGGACGACTTTGCCAGATGTATTATTTGTTATAACAAAATTGGTATGGTAGAGAGTCACACAAAAAAACTGAGGGACATGTGTCCTTTCTTTGACAGCTTATAAAAGAATGAATTTGGGAAGAGAGAGAAAAGAATCACGCGATCTTCATTTCCATTATCTTCTTCAACCTTCTGAGCTCTCTTTCCATGGCGGCTTAAACTCCATTTCTGGAGAACCAAGGAAAAGCAAGGTTGAAATATCCAAGGAGAAAAGGATTCACGTACCAGATCAAGGAGAATATTGTTATCTTTTTTAAACCCTTCTAGAAATATATGTTTATTCGAGATTTCTATTATATTTTTTTCTTTAACGATGATGGTTTAACTCTTTAAGCTCTGTATGAACTTGTTTAAATCTTATCTTTCAGTTCAATATATTATTATTAGCTTTTTCTCATACTTCGATTGTTGGGTGTTGAACATAGTCATTGACATTGAGAGATGCAATGAAAAATTATGTTAACAAGCCATTACAACGAAAGTTGAATGAGGATACAACAATAGTTGATCCATTTGTTCAAGGAGTTGTAGTTTTGACTATCAACGAGAGTTGTAGTCGATCTATGTCTTCGCGTCAACGATGGAACTTTACCTTTTTACTTGCTAAATGATCCATCATATTTCCTTGAATTTACTTGACTTTCTGCCAAGCTGACCCGAGGATATCCAGACTTTATCTTAATATTCCTTTTACTTTCTTATAATTGTTGTTTTTGCTATTACAATTGATCTTATATTCATTATTTTATTTCTCTATTACAACTACCATTACACTCAAAATATTTTTATTTACAAAATTGCTTATGGCCACATAATATTTAACTAAATACTCATCCTCGTGAGATCTATATCTAATAAGATCTTCCTATTTCTATACTTACATCAGCATTGTTTGCTTGCACTTAACGTGTGACGATTTTACACTTGCAAACTTGCTGCCCACCTTATGCAAACTCTAAGCTTGGAGGAACTTTCATGTAAACCTCTTCTTCCAATCTTCCATTAAGAAAAGCATTCTTAATGTAAAGTTGGAGATTCCAGTCAATGTTTACAGCCAAGCTCAAGAGAACTCTAACATTATTCAACTTAGCTATTGGGGCAAAGGTCTCCTTGTAGTCAATACCATAAGTCTGTGTAAAGCCCTTGGCTACCAATCTTGCTTTATATATGTCATCCGAATTTTATTTAATGGCAAACACTCATTGGCATCATTTAAATAAGTTTACAAAACAGGAGCTCCGAGTTTAAAACACCGTAAACCAAAATAATATTTCAAATAGAGTTACAGACTCAATAGTGGATGTTAGAGTATGCCCAAAGACTAATCATAAGATGATTGTAAATGACATTTGTTTTACCTTGTTTATTCATAAAGAGACATTTTCAGTTATAATTCTGCGTGCATAAATAAACTGAATTATAATAAAGTCTTTAGAATAATATGGTTATTCTAAAATGTCCTTAGTCGAGTATTATTGTGAGCATGGACAAATATAATGCATTAAGACTAATATGTAGTTGATTGATGACAAAGTGTTGTCATTGACATGGAGATGTCAAAATCAATACATAAGTATGTGTTAGAGAACGACATACTAGACTGACCCGCTATGAGATATTTCTTGGATTATTATGTGACAGTTACAACATTTCTCATAGTGATAACTACATGTATGATCCTCAGACTTGAGATCATCATTATTTCAACATCGTGAATGACATATTTTGATACGGTCAAACGTGTGTCGTAACTGACTACACTATAAACACTGATATTTGATATGTCACAATCTATGTAGTGGAATATGGTTGATCAAGATAGGATTTGTCCTTCCTACATAATAAGAGTAATATCATAGGCCACTTGATTGAGTGAGACTAGAAATGCATGACCATGCTCGAATAAGTTGATATGAGATATCATAGTTATTCGTTTATAATAGTCTACTCAAGATATCAAGAAACATTAGATGGACTGTACAAGTGTGACTGTCCCATGACTTGTTTTCAATCTAGATATAAAAGGACAAAAGGATGTAATACATAAATAGAGTTAATCACAAAAATGTTATGTCGTATCATGATTTCTTGTAACTTAGGTGACAATGACATATTGCTAGATGTCACTCATTGTTTGTAATATTAGAAATGTTCTAATATTTACTACTAACGTTACATGAACCTATAGGGTCACACCCAGAGTTGAAATGAGCATATATTAAACGAATTATATATGTACAAATTTGTTGTTCTCGGATTTAGTTAAATTAATATATATTTGATATATATAATTTAATTATTGGGTAAATATTAAAACAAGAATAATTATTGTAATTATGACTCTTTTAATATATAAATAATATAATTTGATTTAAATCAATATATATATATATATATATTGAAATCCTAGTTAAGTTGAATTGAGATTATATATATTTATATATATATTGAAATCCTAATTAAAGTTGAATTGGGATGATATATATTTAATATATATATTAAAATCCTAATTAAGTTGAATTGAGATTATATATTTAATATATATAGATATTGAAATCCTAATTAAGTTGAATTGGGATTATATATATATATTTAATATATATATATATATTAAAATCCTAATTAAAGTTAAATTGAGATTATATATATTTAATATATATATTGAAATCCTAATCTGCGTTGAATTAAGATTATAAAGGCTATATAAAGGTATGAGAGATCTAGCAGTCATTAATGCTTTTTGGGAAAAACACTCTAAATAGTTTAGAGAGTTTTTATATGCTCATTCCCTTCTAAATGGTTTAGAGAGCTTTTTATATACTCGTTTCAACTAGGTGAACTACGTAGAGGTCAGAGCGTTATTTTTGCGGCTTAAGAATCGACATCGTGGAATCGTGATTGAATATCCATCTCCTCAAAACTCAGAATTCTAGATTTTAAACATGTAATTCTTCACCTTTATTTACCCCGATTCGTTCCTCGTACATGGATCTTTGGTAGTAATTGCTGGATAATTTTTCCGCTGCGCCATGTGGTGTATCGGCTTGACCCAACAATGGTATCATAGCCACTTGTACGATACAGATTCGGGTTTTAATTACTTGGGTGATGTAATTGTATGAGATACATGTTATTTTTTAATTTATTTAGCGAATATATGATATTTGTACGAGTAAATCTATTTAATTACGGTTAATCTGTTAATCCAATTAAAAGATGTTCCTAAGATTGATGATTAAGAGTTAATCATCAGGATCTTTGTCGATAGGGTTTGAAATATTATATTTTAATTGTTAACATATTCAATATAGAGTTTTAAGGTTTTAGATGTTAAGTGTTAACATACGCGGGTTATAGTTATATATTAGACTAATGGTTAGTTTATAGATTTCGCGCGGGGAAGTAACAAGAGTTGTTCCAGTAAAAACCTCATAAATTTTAAAATCTGAAAAAAGATGACAATATTGATAAAAGTTATCAGATTGTGAGGTTTTTACACAAAAATTAAGATGTTGATCTTAAAAAAAGAATCCCCGCCGCAGATCGGGCAGGGGTAACCCCGCCAGTAGCTACAAGCCCGCCGAAACCCCGTAAGGGGCTTGACCCATGCGTAGGAACAATCTATTAAGACCTTAATTACAAACCTCGTCGTTACTATGTTTGTTTATACACGGTGTTTGGAATGCATGGTTATAGCCCAATAGCCCATTTAGTTTTATTTATAAGGTTTTATAAATACGGTCTGCGTGTCGTGTCTTTCTCTACTTCTATTGTAATTCTCTTCTCATCTTACTCTCTCGTATGTAAAACAAGTTTCTAAAATTCTAATCTATACGAAGAAGCATGGACCAGAGGAACAAAAGTGTGGGCCGACAGAAAGATGCTTGGAAGTGTTTTTATCCTTAGAATAATTTGGTTCTCCCGTTGGCTTGGGACAGGCCACCTTAGGATATGGGCTATAACTATTGCATTCATATTTACTGCTTTTCATGTATATGATAAAATTAATGTATGAGACGCATGTTACTTAATTGATAATATCAAATGTTAAATGGTGAGATAATATTCACAAAACACTCCATATTTAATTAAAACTAGTCATCCAATATTAGCACTCATTAAAACCTCGATCGGTACTATGTAGGTTTTGCCAAGGCAAAATACTTAGATCTATCTTGGTTAAACGTGAAGAAAGAGCAAGTGATATTTAGTGGTAGTAATATCAGTTAAACTAGGTTGTTCTAATAAGATTAGAAACCTAAAGACTAATGATTGTTCAAGAACTTTGGTGATTAAAAATAATACGAAAGTGCATGTCTAGGATTGGTTCTTTGAAAGACTTGGTATAAGCGTGGCCAATACACCACCTCTCTTTTCATAAGTTACCTACCTGGTGCACTGTTCATTATTGTTCTTTCTATTAGACCATATGAACTTTTGTTTTGGACAAATAGTTGTTCATCAAATATAGGAATTACATGAGATGTAATTAGCAAGTGTTGCTTACCTAAATAATTGAATTCTAGGAGTAAAGCCAAAGCTGACTTAGAATGAAATGAAATATGGATCTTTACCCACTAGAAATACTTTTAGCAAGTTTTTCGATTTTAAGGGTTTTTAATAGTGGGAATGTTATTACTTTATAAACATGATAAATAGGTACTTATAAATCATATTTTATTGTTGTAGACTTATTAAACAAATTTGTTATCATTGCGCTTGGTCCTTGAGAATGACAAGTTGAACGGCGTAAACTACCTTGATTGGTCACTGGAAGGAAAAATGTTTCCATTAGTAATAAGCCATGTCATTGTAAAAGGAACTGCCCCATTTATCTTGAAAAGTCAAGAAGGCAAATGCAAGCGGAGCGTCAGCCTCGAATATTTATGTTATTGATATTAATTTATCAACACCTACTTCTTAGGTATTGGATACCGGTTGTGGTTCTCATATTTGTACATTTGTATAAGGACTACAAAAGAGTAGAAATCCGAGAAAGGAAGAGGTGGACCTATGGTTTGGTAATGGAGCAAGAATTGTTGCAATAATTATAGGAATATATACTTTATCGTTGCCTACTGGACTTAATTTATGCTTAGAGGATTATTATTTTATGTCTAGTTTGACTAAATAAACATCATTTCGGTTTATTGTTTAGATAAGATTAGTTTTGAGATAATTATTAAGAATAATTATTGTTCTTTTATCTCGATAATATTTTCTATGGTGTGATACAATTAATAAATGGCCTCTATATTTTGAATCAAGAGAATTCCATTTACAACATAAATACGAACAACTTGATGTATGCGAGCCTTGCTTATTGGGAAAGATGACCAAAACTCCTTTTAATGGTAAAAGTAAGCGGGCAAGTGATTTAGTTTTTAGAAATGGTGTTTGGGTGAGAGAAAATGAGATTGTAGGAAAAAAAGAAGAAGAAAGAAAGATGAAAATAAAATCATTTACCCTTTAACCCACGTGTTTGCCAAGGAATTAAAAGGCAATTAACCTTTTGGTTCAAAAAGGGTAAAACTGCATCATAGAACCCCCAAGCTTCTCTTTTTTACAAAATGGTCACTTTCTGAACCCACAAAGCTCAATACTCAACAAAAAAAACCCAAACTTGGCCCAATGGGTCTAATTACTCCAACCAACATGAAGGTCCATAACCTGGGTCAATGCCCAATCATTAACTTGGAAATCCAGGTCGTTACAATCCAAATGGTTCTTGCCTTGTGAAAGATCAATAATGGTCCAAGTGCCATTTTTCTCTAATGTTTCAATCTCCTCTTCAACAACCTTTCTCTATTTAGAATCTTTTAAAGCTTCCTCAATAATTTTAGGTATCTGTTCTTCATCTAAAAAAGCTGTAGAAGCCTTAAAAGATGGCATTAAATTTTCATAAGCAACATATTTCTGAATGTGGTGTTTTGTACACTGTCTTACCCATTTTCTTTTAGAAATAGGCAAATAGAATTCAAGTAAATGAGAAGGAATTTCAGATAAATCATTACCTCTATTATCCTCACAAGCAGCTGAACTAAAGTTCAATTCTTGGTAAGTATTAGATAGCAAAATAGTCTCTAGAAGAGTTTTTTTGGTATAAACCTGCAATTACTTGGGGACTGTAATGTAGATTTAGGTGAAATTTGAGGGGCTATAGGAGTAACAATAGGTGAAGGATGTGAAGCTATAGGTGTAATAATATGTGAAGGAACATGAGAATTAGAAGAAACCTGAAACACAAGTAAAGAAAAATTGTTAGTGAAAAAAAATCTAAAGGTAAAGACGGATAAACCTGAATTTTAGGAGATTGAGAAACACTCCAACTCTCCCCTTGAAAAAATTAAGATCCAAGTAAAAATAATTTAGAAGGGGGTGATAACATTTGTAGCCCTTCTTAAGTGAAGAATACCCTACCAGAACACATTTTAAGGATTTAAGGTCAAGTTTTGATCTAGAAGGATATGAGTTTTGCACAATCAAACACCTTTAAAGGAAGAATAGAGGAAATGGGCTTAAAATTTGGATAACTCTCTAAGAAAACATCTCTAGGTGTCTGTAGTCACCTAATTTTATCCGACCCCGTTTTAATTTTTTCGTGTATATATGTATTATTATTATTATTATTAAACCCAATAATTAAAAAATATAAAAAGAGTTCATTAAACAATAAAGGCCCATTTGTCTTTTTGTATATATTTTATTTCATTTTTATTTATAATTATATCATTATTAATGTATTTCTTGCAGATCACACAAGATCCTAATTACATCTGATATGTGAAGATTACAAGAGATCCTGTCCAACAAGTATGGAAATTCAAGTGATGCGCAAGGAATTCTCACTGTGGACTCACGAAATATTTTCGACTGGATCCGAGTATTTTTCGTTTAGGATGTATTCTTTCGTATTGACCGTCTTTCAATTAAATTTTTAACGCATCTTGAAATGCCCCAATTGGATGTTAGAATCACAAGATATACTCATTTTACTGAAGATAGCGCGTGTAGAAAATTAGATACGGGTTCAATATGGGAATTTGATTTTATTACGAATCTTCAATTATTTTATTGGGTATTTGTAATTAAATTCAAGCTTAGATATTTTCATTTTTATTTTAACCCATTTAGGATCATATTGAATGTAAGGAAAGTAGTTTAATTTCCAAGTAAAGGCATTATTCCCTTTCCGAATTTATTTAGCATAAATAGGGAATATTGTTTTTAGAGTTTTAATTTTAGGGTTTCTTGAAGCCTATAAATAGGCTTCATTCTATTTTAGTTCAACAGACATAAAAAAATCACACAATACACACCATACACCACAACACATGTAACACGAGAAATTCAAGAGCAATACAAGTGATAGTGATTTCTTTGAGGTATTTTTACCAAACATTGCTTCTTTATATTTTTTTTTTCATTTTTCTTTTGTCGCTTGGTTTCGAATAAGGTGGAAAAGGGGTACAAGTTCTCGTTTATTGAAGTTTGTGGAGGATCTACCATTGTCGAAGGATGGAGCTGGCACCTCCACCGGAGCAGGGGTAGTAGCGACGGAATGCTGGCGGGGTGCAGTGGCCGGTGTCTAGCGGTGGCCGACATCCAGCAGTTGCAGCAGCAGCGGTGAGGTCGGGCGGATCGCGGTTTAGCATGTACCCCACATTGACAAGCTCGCATTTTGATCCGACTGTTTGCAATTTCTTTACTCTAACCCTTCTTTACTTTTAATTTAGTTCTTAAATTCTTATTTCATGCACTTTAATTCATTGTTCGCTTTGTTCATATTTACCGCGTTCTCTAATTTATTAATCTTTATGCACTTTAACTTGATAGAATTAGGGTTAATAGATTTCTTAATAATTAATATTTTAATAAAAACTTACCAAATAATTTAAAATAAATACCCTTATATTCGTTTCCCTAATAGATAACTTAAATATTTGTGCAAGATTAGTTTACCAATAATAAAGTTTAATTAAAAATACTTAGATCTTAGATGCCTAATATAATTTCCGTTTTAATAATAGTTAAAGTAAGATAATATTTTCCCTTAATCGTAAATAATTAAATAAAATCCTTAGGTAAGTTTTTTTCAAAAGGTAAATAATCTATTAATTGTAAATAGTGGTAGGTAAAAATTAATTTGGTAGTTTCATGTGAATAATCTTTTTTCCTTAATTGTAAATAAAACTCTCTTAAGTAATTTTTAGAAAAGTAAATAAAATTTCCTTAATTGTAAATAATTAAATAAAATCTTTAAGTAATCTTTTAGAAATGTAAATATTGTTCCCTAAAAATGTAAATAACTAATTAAAGCCTTTAGGATTAGTTACCCTAAATATATAAAATTAATATTTAACTTTTAACATTAAACCACCCATAAAAATTAAAAAATAATATAAAATGTCATGCAAAAAGGATTTTTATTGCATCATGAAAAACGAGATATTTTCTCAAGTAGGGTTAGTTTGATCTTCTCCTAGTAGTTGGGGAACGGTAGAAACTCCTATACGAGACTATATTTCAAAATTTATGGATTAATGCCTTAATCCCATTGCATCTAAATTGAACAGGATTTTCTCAGCCGCGAGCAAATTCAGGTCAATTTTAGAACTTTGTATATTTTTACATTAATCTTTGCACGCATTCCTCCGGATTACTAAAGAAAATATTAGTGATCAAGTAAGCGTCGTTATGCGGGCATGATGCATGTGCTAATTCTTCCTCACATGTAACTTTGCCCCCGAACACTTGAGATTTTGTAATCTCTAGATTGTGTTTAGGTTTTCGGTCCGCATAATACAATAAAAGGGACTGGTGGCGACTCCGCTTGGGAAGTTTTAAGAGGACACAAATTTTACTTGATCAGAGTTATTTTCCTTAGCAGTCTGTTGCATTTTTGTGTGTGCATTTTTTTGATATTTTAAACTATCGTTGCATCATAACATAAGGCTTTATCCAACTTAAATGGAGGAAAATAGCAATGCCTTGCTGAGTACCCTCCGCATGGGCTAGTGAAAGTCTTCCAGGGTCTAGAGTACTTATGTTTTCGTGAGTAACCCTCTGCACGAGCATAACGAAAATGCATCCCCTCGAATCGTGTTCGATCCATAATCTTGTGATGGGCCAGGATCGAACGTCTTATCTGCCTTAGTAATGGGTAAGAGTAGTGCGAGAACCTTTTTAGATCTAAGCCTACATGTTTGGGAATTTAAGAAACCCACCCCGTTAGAGCCATGTTGAAAACCCTAGAAAACTAGAATGCATGCGTATTAGGATTTATTTTTTTGTAATATTCTTTATATTTATGGTTTATTATTACGTACTAACGCTTTTCTTGCCTTACTTGTATTTTTAGAGCATACATCACATTGCATTATGTTGGTATTCTGAAACATTAGTCAGTCAGCGATCATGAGTGTTTGGGTTGCGTTATCCAATTTCAGGGTCTTTTGTTTGAACACTGATGTCAGAAATGAGTCCTTAGAGCTTCAGCGCCAACATGGAGATAGTGTGCGGAAGGAAACTACCGTAGATCTGCCGAAGAAAGGGCACATGAGTTTGCCTCACAATCATCTGTCAAGACTGGTTACTGTTTGGGAGAGCTTAGAAGCCCAAGACCGAGCCATATTCACTAAGAAGTATGGAGACATAGCCCTGCTGCTCGGAGTGGAGATAGACAAGCCTATGATTCTAGCAGCTATTGAGTTCTGGGATTCGGCCTACCGTTGCTTTGTCTTCAATCAGAAAGACATAACTCCCACCATAAAAGAGTACATGGTCCTGCTACGTCTAGAGTTAGAAAAGTCTGACAAGATATACTGGAAGGAAAAGAACTTTAGTTATCGAAAGAAATTTGCCAAGCTTGCTGGTCTAAACGTAAAAGAGGTGGACGTTCATCTTGTGAAAAAGAACAAGAGTCTCTGTTTCATTTGGAAGTTCATCTATACCCAGATCATGAAAGATGTAACGAACGAAAGGGTCCTCTATTTACTCGCCTTGGCCATCTATGGGTTAGTAATCTTCCCTAAAGTTATGAGGCATATTGGGATAACCCTAGTAGACTTGCTAGCCCAAAAGAGCGTGAATCTTGTTCCAGCAATATTGGTGGAAACCTTTAGGTCTCTGAACTTTTGCCAAACATAAGGAAGAGGTCATTTCACTAGCTGTTCACAACTTCTTTACTTGTGGTTACGAAGCCATTTCTGGTACAATGAAAAGATGAAGAAACACTCGATGTCAAGAGACTTGGTCCCTATTAGAAAAGTTGCCAGGAAGTAGTGGCCACGAAATAAGAAGCAAGAACAGTGGGTGGCCTTTTTCCGAAACCTTTTCGAAGGTGATGTGATATGGAGAGCCCTATGGATGTACCCAGTATCAATTATCTACAAATACAAAAAGATGGAATGGGTCCCTCTTATAGGCTTGTGGGGAGCCACCAGTTATGCACATTTGCTTGTACAACACTAATATGGGTCCTGACAGTTCATTCTTGTTACTCATGGGCTACGAGAAGAGGAGTTCTCCTACACGAAGGACAATTCCACAAAGTGAGTCATGGAGTTAGCTAGTGAGTGGAAACGAACATACTGAATAAAAGTGGCCCTATTTACCGGTGTTGTACCTGAGTATACGAGTTATAGAAAGCAAATGATCGACATCATAGGTATTCGAATCTTGGCAAGCCAATCAAACAACCCTCAGACTGGCATCCTTATGACTGAGCTTGAAATCTACAAACAAAACTTTGAGAGAGAAAAAGAAAAGTTGTGGGGTAGAGTCACCGAACTCGAGGGCAAGCTCATCGCTGAATAGTACTAGAGAGAGGTATACCAGAAATAGGTAAAAACCATGTTGTCAAAGCAAGAACTCCAACTGAAAGATGTGCAAGAGTTAACGCAAGAGAATAACTGCTTCAAGGCTCGAGGGGAACGTGCTAGTAGCTCCGAAACCTTGAAGGAAGAAAAGACACATCACGAAGAAATAAAAAAGGACCTGAAAGTTTGGTAACGTGAGGCTTGGAAACAGAAAGAGAAGGTAGACCGACTTGTTGGGGGGAAAACTATACTTGGAGGCACGCAGTAGCATTAGAAAATGTCGCGAGTAGAATTAAGAACTCCAAGAGAGAATAAAGGAAGAAGAAACAAAGAGTGCTGAATTTGAACTGCTCTGTTACAATCTCAAAGACTTGAAGAAACAGTTACAAGCACACAAATACCATATCCACATCATTCTCGATGAATGAGACAATGAGAACATCCAGTGGCCTGGCTCTAAGGGGTTCATTAATTTCACATGCTTGGGGAGAAAACTGTACATTGATCATCTGACTCAACAACTTCGAAAGATAGTTTCCAAGGCTCAAGAAATAAGGAATCAGGCTAAAGATTTGAGAGAGAGGTTCATTCCAATGAGGGAGGATGGGCAGCATCTGTTAGACTTCCTGGATGAGGCAATGGGCTAGTATCAGTAGGTTAGCCAGTTTTTTGGCCATATTCAGAGAGAGGCCACTCCGGGTGGAAAGCTCGAGTAACCGACACTGAAGCACATCAAAGGAGGAGAGCAATCGACATAAGAGGCCATTTTCTTTATTTTTGAGAATAATGTGAAGTGCACTTTTGATTTCAAAATATCAATAATCTTGCATCATCCTCACTTGTATCATTATTTGCATCGCATTTTTCGTATCTTATTGATGGTTTGAAACATTTCGAGTTCGATCAAAAGGTGTTGTTATATGACGCCTGATTAAAGCTTCAAGCTAGGTAAGCTTTGTTGTCATTGGCTCAAACCATTTATAGTAACTAATGCATTTTTCATGGTATAATGGAAATTAAAAGCTTGGATTCAAGAAAAAGCTTCGAGGCCATGACGAACATGAACAACTCTAAGATAGATGGAAGTGAGTCATGAAAGAGGTCTCTATGGAGAAAAAGAAAAGTGGGCCATTAATGCAAATGATCGACATGACATGGAAAAGATATGAATAAATTGAATGGGGCGTCACCTTGCATGAGGAATGTTTTTATCCTTCGCACTTTCAAATAGGGATAACTTTTGAACACATAAGTCTCTTCTGCACTTTCAAACAAAGAGAAAAACATCTCAAGCACTTTCAAACGAAGATATCAAGACGTCTTCCAAACTTTTAAATAGGGACATAAAAGTATTTTGGTACTTTCAAACGAAGATCCAAAGCCTCTTCTAAGAGCAAAGCTATTGGGACATCCATTGCATTTTCAAACGGTGATACCTCCTAAAGACATAAAGTCTTTTCCACACTTTCAAACAAAGAGCAAATCATCTCTTGCAATTTCAAAACGGAGATATCAAGATGTCCTCCCCACTTTCAAACATGGTCGTAAAAACATCTTCGCACATTCAAACGAAGATCCAAAGTCTCTTGTTAGAGAAAAACCACCGAGCATCTAACACATGCCCCTAGCTCTTTTCCTGCTTCAAGCATCCTGCGAGGAAGCATGAACCATCCTATCCACAATAAACTCCCTGTTAGTTTTCCTAATTTTTTCTCTTGCATTTATGTTCATGTAGTTGCATTGAGGGAAATGTTTTTTCTCAAGTTTAGAGAAAGTTTGTCCATAGTTAACAATTAGTTTTATTTTGCAATTATTTAAGGTTTCTATGGCATTGACAGTTTGAGTATGTTGTTTAAATTTTTGATGATGTCATATGATGATGATTTGTGCTTAATTGATATCAATGTGTTAAAAGCTCTAGTGATTTGAACTTAGGGTTGATTTTGGTGAAAATTATACTTGACACGTTGCATACTTTCAAACACTTAAGAAGCCTTAGAAAATTTTAGGTCAACTCTCTGATGCCTTAGCATAAATTGATAATAATAATGAACTAGATGCTCAATGTTAGCATAAAGGCTAACAACTGAAACTCCTAGAAAAATCAAGAAAAATAGTGAAAAAGATGAATTTAAATGTAAACTTGATGCCAAAGGCAAACAGTTGAGGGACGCTCTAATATGCTTTACTAGCTTAGTACACTAGGTGAGTTGTGTTTTCTCCATTTAGCTTTCCCTGGTAGGAATAGTAGTAGTAGCATAAGAGTGAATAAAAGTCTTCATAGGATGACTCTGCTAGTAAGGCTCGAGGATGGGGTGTTTGCACCACTTCATTTTTAGGCCTGAAGAGTAGTTATGATAAGCTGAAGCCCTAAGGATATAATTTAAAGAACTAAATAACTAAGGGAATAAAATAATATGCTAAAAAGGAAAAAAATGCTAGGCAAGAATAGAGAGCAATCCTAAAAGTTCTTTAAGGTCATTAAGTATTGATTGTATGCAACACAACACACACTCCACTTACAATAGAATCGATCTTAGGAATTAATCTGTTGAGCTTTGATATATTGCATATATCCTTGATTTTTTTTAGGAATGAAAAATATTGCATCGTATTCAGATTGTTGATGCGATAGTTTTGCATATCATTGCTTGAGGACAAGCTATAGCTTGAGTTTGGGGATGTGATAATTCTTTAGAAAACCTATCTTTTATGCTCTTTTATTTGAGTTGTTCATATAGTTGAATTTAGGTTTACTTTGCATTAATTTCAGGAGTTTAACTTTATGCTTCAACAATTTATATTTGGATGTTATCGATGGGAAATGTAGGGCATTTTAGTGGTGTTTGTACATGAAACTATGAAGTAGTAAAGTGTAGGAGTAGTGGAGCAGCGCCCTCTCGTGATCACTAACTCATCACAATCATAACACTTTCTTAGACCGAGCAACTACCCCAATCTAATCATATCACTTGTATAAAGCATGAAATTTTGAGTAGATTGGGGTAGTTGCTCGGTCTAAGAAAGTAAGATTCCCCAAGCATTTGAAGACATTTAAGGTGGAAGTAAGCTTTTCTACGAAGATTCTCATACAAGAAATTCAAAAGCATTCATAAGAAGCTTTGAAGAATCGGAAAGACTACACTACCAATCAGAAGTACAAGATTACTGGATTGAGTGGGAAAATATGTAAAGATCAGATGCTTTAAAATATCAAATGTTTTCTATGAAGCAAAGAGGTGCAAGGATGTGGTCATTTTCAGCTCAATGTTTTGCACCATTTGAAGAAACATCATTCGATTTGTTCTCCACGGATTCGAAGGAACATATCACCTTACTGACTTAGTGCCCACAAGAGTGAGAGTCACCCTATCGACTTAGTGCCCGTAGGGGCGAGAGTCACCCTACCGACCACAAGGGCGAGAGTCACCCTACCAATTTAGTGTCTGTAGGGACGAAAGTGACCCTACAGACTTAGTGCCCACAGAGGCAAGAGTCAGCTTACCGACTTAGTGCCCGTAGGGGCGAGAGTCACCCTACCGACTTAGTGCCCATAGGGGCGATAGTCACCTTACCAACTTGGTGCCCATAGGGGCGAAAGTCACCTTACCGACTTGGTGTCCGCAAGGACGAGGGTCATATTGTCATTTTGAATGAGCAAATTACCTTACCAACTTGGGATCCACAAGGACAACAGACAGATTTTTTAGGAATCGCCTCAAAGAAGTGGTGTTCAACATGTAGCTCGGCCGGAGAAAACCAGTGCCTTTTGTTCTTTGCCCCATTTTCGTTTCACCAGAATAAGCAAAGAGGGGCAGCTGTAGTCACCTAATTTTACTTGGCCCCCATTTTACTTTTTCGTGTATATATGTATTATTATTATTAATCCTAATAATTAAAAAATATAAAAAGAGTCTATTAAAAAATATATAAAAAGTCCGTTAAAAAAATAAAGGCCTATTTGTCCCATTTGACCCATTTTGTCTTTTGTATATGTTTTATATTTTTTAATTATATCATTATTAATTTATTTATTGTGGATCACACAAGATCCTAATCCACATCAGATATGAGAAGATTACAAGAGATCCTGTCCAACACGTATGGAAAGTCAAGTGATGCGCAAGGATTTCTCATTGTGGACTCAAGGCAAATTTCTAACAGGATCCGAACATTTCTGGATTAGGATTTCTTCTTATGTGTTGACCGTCTTTCAATTACTTATCAACGCAACTTGAAATACCTCAATTGGAAGTCAAAAGCTCAAAATATGCTCATTTTACTAAAGACAGTGTGTTCAAAAAATTGGATACGGGTTCAATATGGAAATTTGATTTTATTACGAATTTTTAATTATTTTATTGAATATTCGTAATTAAATTAAAGCTTAGACATTTCCCTATTTATTTTAACTCATTTAGGATCATATTGAATGTAAGGAAAGTAGTTTGATGCTCAAGTAAATGTATTATTCTCTTTCCAAATGTATTTAGCATAAATAGGGAATATGCTTTTAGGGTTTCTTGAAGCCTCATTCCATTGTAATTCAACAAACATAAAAAATAACACAACACACATCATACACCACAACATATGTAACACGAGAAATTCAAGAGCAATATAAGTGATAGTGATTTCTTTGAGGTATTTTTACCCAAACACTACTTATTTATATTTTTGTTTTCATTTTTCTTTTGTCGCTTGGTTACAAATAAGGAGAAAAAAGGGGTACGAGTTCTCATTCATTGAAGTTTATGGAGGATCCACCATCACCGAAGGATGGAACCGACACCTCCACCGGAGCAGGGCCAGTAGCGCCAAAATACTGCCGGGGTAAAATGGCCGGTGTCCAACAGTGGCCGGCGTCCAGCAGTTGCAGCAGCAGCGATGAGGTTAGGCGGATCACGGTTTAGCATGCACTCCACATTGACAAGCTCGCATTTTGATCACACTATTTGCAATTTCTTTACTCTAACTCATATTTACTTTTATTTTAGTTCTTAAATTTTTATTTCATGCACTTTAATTCATTGTTCGCTTTGTTCATATTTACCGCGTTCTCTAATTTATTCATCTTTATGCACTTTAACTTGATAGAATTAGGGTAAATAGAATTTTTAATAATTAATGTTTTTAATAAAAACTTACCAAATAATTTGAAATAAATACCTTTAAATTTGTTTCCCTAATAGATAACTTAAATATTTGTGTAAGATTAGCTTACCAATAATAAAGTTTAATTATAAATACTTAGAGCTTAGATTCCTAAAATAATTTCCCTCTTAATAACTAACTTGGTAAGATAGTTAAAGTAAGATAATACTTTCCTTTAATCATAAATAATTAAATAAAATCTTTAGGTAAATTTTTTTAGAAAGTAAATAGTCTATTAATTGTAAATAGTGGTAAATAAAAACAAATTTGGTAATTTCTTTATGAATAATCTTTTTTCCTTAATTGTAAATAAAACTCTCTAAGGTAATTTTTAGAAAAATAAATAAACTTTCTTTAATTGTAAATAATTAAATAAAATCTTTAGCTAATCTTTTAGAAATGTAAATATTGTTCCCTAAAAATGTAAATAACTAATTAAAGCCTTTATGATTAATTATCCTAAATCTATAAAAGTAATATTTAACCTTTAACATTAAACCATTCATAAAAATTTAAAAAATATATAAAATGCCATTGTCACGGCCCGCACATTTGGGTCCGAGACAGATGCGCAACAAGCAACCCAAGAGGTTCTAGGCTTGCCAAGAAGACCACCAGACTTGGTCCGATCGTTGGAGACTGAAAGAAAGCCCAAATGCATTGAGCCTGTTAAATTAATAAATGGCATCTTACCAGGGAATATTCCAAGGGATAAGAATATCTCTCAATGTAAACACAAACTTAAGGAAAGAATTTCATAGTGATAGAGTTTCCTTAGTGTAGATTTGGTAGGTGGCTTTCAATCTGGGCCGTTAGTGTGATTCGATCTCGTCCGTTCATTGTATGAGGATTCAACTATAAATAAAGGCCTCCCCACCTCACTTGTAATCATCCATCATTTGAGTAATACACTTGGCATTTACTCTAAAAACACTCTGTAGTGTTCTTCGCGTTCTTTCTTTTGTTCTCGTTGCCTTTCTCTTTTGTTCGGTTCCTCTTGGAACGATCTTGTGTTTGGGAGCATTGGAAGTATTCGATCTTCCAGAGAAGGATTTCAGGCTTACTTAGTCGTTTGTCTAAGAACATCGACTAAGGCCGCACGTTGGGTTGGTTCAGAAGTATAGCCCCGTGACAGTTGGTATCAGAGCAAGTGTTCGAGCGCAAATATTGATTAGAGATGGCAAAGAAATGAGGGAATGTTGCAGCACAAAAGGGTGTAGAGACCCAGGCTGACGATGGAAAGCGAGACAGTCCGAGCAACACTATGCCTACGCTGGAAGAAAGGTTGGGAAAGCTCAAAGGATCCATGAAGGATGCCCAAGAGGAGATTGACGTTGTGAGAGTACGTCTTGACGAGCTGGACTCTTCGGGAGAGGAGCTCGAAAGCAACGTACAGGATCTAAAGAACAACGTGCGAGACCTTGACCAGTGTGCCGACATGCGGATAGACGGAGTGATGCACTCGAAGCCAAGCTAAAGGCTTTGAAGGCGGAGATGATGGAGGAAATTAAGGGGCTCAAAGGAGACCTTCAAGTTTACAAAGCTGCCGTGACTGGTATGTTAAACACGGCAATAACCAGACCAAAGTTAGACGTGCCAAAGCCGAAGGAGTAGCGGAACTAGATCGGCCCAGGATGTGGAGAACTTTGTGTGGAGCATGGAACAATACTTTCGTGCTACAGGAATCAAGGATGATGCGGATAAGGTAAACATTGCTTTTGTTCACTTAACTGACGTTGCACTTTTATGGTGGCGACACAGATGCTCTGAGGAGAAGAGCAAGGATATTCCCATCGGGACTTGAGAAGAGTTTCAAGCTGAGTTCAAGGAACAGTTCTACCCAAAGAACGCCCAACAGGAGGCTCGGGAGAAGCTGCACGAACTCAAGCATGAAGGTTCCATCCTGGAGTATGTCAGACGGTTCACTGAACTCAAACTCCAAATCACAGACATCACTGAAGCCGAAGGCCTCTTTATCTTCAAGAACGGGCTTAAGCGATGGGCCAAAATGGAGCTGAAGAGGATGGGAGTCGAGGAACTCTCCAAGGCTATGGCCGCAGCTGAATCCATAGCCGAGTTTGAGATGTCGGAGACCCTCAAGCCCCGAGGCAAGGGCTATGGTGGGGGAGGCAAAGATGGGGAAGGTCTTGTGTGCTGTATCTGCGGAGGGAAACACATGATGAAAGATTGCCCCAAGAATGATCGTCTTAATGCTGTCAAAGGCGATGTGTCCGAGGAGTCGGATGAAGAAGTGACGAGACTTGGTGCGATTGCGAGTGTCAAAGCAATCAAGCCGAGGGTAGAGAAGCAACTAAAGTAATACCAATGTAAGGGGCCACACAAGTTGCGAGCATGCCCACATCGAATCAAGTCATCCAAGGGGGTGGACGAGCCCGAACAGAGCGAGGCTGCAAGACTTGGTTCGATGATACTGAGTTCTGCTAAGGCGAGAGTACGCAAGCAGAAAGGGTTGATGTTTGTCGACATCAACATTGCGGGACGATCGAGGAGTGCTCTAGTGGACATCGGAGTAACCGATCTATTCATGTCCAAGAAGGCTGCCGACAAACTTGGTCTTAGAGTTGTGGGTTCAACTAGAAAGATCAAGATTGTGAATGCTAAAGAAGTTCCAATTGTTGGAACAGCACAGAAGGTTGAGCTGCAGATTGGTGAATGGAAGGACAAGGAAGACATCAAGGTAATCAATTTAGATGTCTTTGATTTTGTTTTGGGACTAAGCTTCCTTGACCGTATAGATGCTCTTATCGTTCCTTGTGCCGACATCGTCTGTGTTTTGGATCGCAAACAACGTTGCGTTGTGCCCACGTACCGAGACAAGGGTAAAGGAACCAATACACTGACTGCTATTCAGTTTGCCGAGGATGCTCCAAGCCAAGGAGACATCGCTTTGGGGGCTACTACTGGAGGGACTACTTTAGTGGGGCAAGAGTTGCCCGAGTTAGTTAGCGACATGAGGCCCATGGAAAAAGTACCTTTGGGCAAGGTGGAAGAAGCATTGAACTTCAAGTGTGAAGAAGGGTCAATGCGAGAAAAGTTGCCAATGGGCAACGAGGCACCAAACTTTACGAGGGAAGGGTTGATGCCGATTAGAGTGAATGCCACGAAGGAGGTACATCTCAAACTTTATCGAGATGTGCGCAATGATGCAGAGCGAGAAGTTACACAGCGGAAGGAACCAAGGCGAGCAGTCTGTATGGGAAGACAACCCAATCTGAGTCGAGCGCTCCTTATGGGGGAACATCGTTGCCCGATTCTGAGTTGGGAGCAAGCCAAGGTACCATGGAAGATCCAAGATCAACCAAGAGAAGTCTCTTCTGAGACAGCGATGAGGGCATCGCCGGATTTGGTGGGGGAGAATGTCACGGCCCGCACATTTGGGTCCGAGACAGATGCGCAACAATCAACCCAAGAGGTTCTAGGCTTGCCAAGAAGACCACCAGACTTGGTCCGATCGTTGGAGACTGAAAGAAAGCCCAAATGCATTGAGCCTGGTAAATTAATAGATGGCATCTTACCAGGGAATATTCCAAGGGATAAGAATATCTCTCAATGTAAACACAAATTTAAGGAAAGAATTTCATAGTGATAGAGTTTCCTTAGTTAGTGTAGATTTGGTAGGTGGCTTTCAATCTGGGCCGTTAGTGTGATTCGATCTCGTCCGTTCATTGTATGGGGATTCAACTATAAATAGAGGCCTCCCCACCTCACTTGTAATCATCCATCATTTGAGTAATACACTTGGCATTTACTCTAAAAACACTCTGTAGTGTTCTTCGCGTTCTTGAGCGTTCTTTCTTTTGTTCTCGTTGCCTTTCTCTTTTGTTCGGTTCCTCTTGGAACGATCTTGTGTTTGGGAGCATTGGAAGTATTCGATCTTCCAGAGAAGGATTTCAGGCTTACTTAGTCGTTTGTCTAAGAAAATCGACTAAGGCCGCACGTTGGGTTGGTTCAGAAGTATAGCCCCGTGACAGTTGGTATCAGAGCAAGTGTTCGAGCGCAAATACTGATTAGAGATGGCAAAGAAAGGAGGGAATGTTGCAGCACAAAAGGGTGTAGAGACCCAGGCTGACGATGGAAAGCGAGACAGTCCGAGCAACACTGTGCCTACGCTGGAAGAAAGGTTGGGAAAGCTCGAAGGATCCATGAAGGATGCCCGAGAGGAGATTGACGTTGTGAGAGTACGTCTTGACGAGCTGGACTCTTCGGGAGAGGAGCTCGAAAGCAACGTGCAGGATCTAAAGAACAACGTACGAGACCTTGACCAGTGTGCCGACATGCGGATAGACGGAGTGATGCACTCGAAGCCGAGCTAAAGGCTTTGAAGGCGGAGATGATGGAGGAAATTAAGGGGCTCAAGGGAGACCTTCAAGTTTACAAAGCTGCCGTGACTGGTATGTTAAACACGGCAATAACCAGACCAAAGCCGAAGGAGTTTAGCGTAACTAGATCGGCCCAGGACGTGGAGAACTTTGTGTGGAGCATGGAACAATACTTTTGTGCTACAGGCATCAAGGATGATGCGGATAAGGTAAACATTGCTGTTGTTTACTTAACTGACGTTGCACTTTTATGGTGGCGACGCAGATGCTCTGAGGAGAAGAGCAAGGATATTCCCATCGGGACTTGAGAAGAGTTTTAAGCTGAGTTCAAGGAACAGTTCTACCCAAAGAACGCCCAACAGGAGGCTCAGGAGAAGCTGCACGAACTCAAGCATGAAGGTTCCATCCTGGAGTATGTCAGACGGTTCACTGAACTCAAACTCCAAATCACAGACATCACTGAAGCCGAAGGCCTCTTTATCTTCAAGAACGGGCTTAAGCGATGGGCCAAAATAGAGCTGAAGAGGATGGGAGTCGAGGAACTCTCCAAGGCTATGGCCGCAGCTGAATCCATAGCCGAGTTTGAGATGGCGGAGACCCTCAAGCCCCGAGGCAAGGGCTATGGTAGGGGAGGCAAAGATGGGGAAGGGTTGATGCCGATTAGAGTGAATGCCACAAATGAGGTACATCTCAAACTTCATCGAGATGTGCGCAATGATGCAGAGCGAGAAGTTACACAGCGGAAGAAACCAAGGCGAGCAGTCTGTATGGGAAGACAACCCAGTCTGAGTCGAGCGCTCCTTTTGGGGGAACATCGTTGCCCGATTCTGAGTTGGGAGCAAGCCAAGGTATCATGGAAGATCCAAGATCAACCAAGAGAAGTCTCTTCTGAGGCAGCGATGAGGGCATCGCCGGATTTGGTGGGGGAGAATGTCACGGCCCGCACATTTGGGTCCGAGACATATGCGCAACAATCAACCCAAGAGGTTCTAGGCTTGCCAAGAAGACCACCAGACTTGGTCCGATCGTTGGAGACTGAAAGAAAGCCCAAATGCATTGAGCCTGGTAAATTAATAGATGGCATCTTACCAGGGAATATTCCAAGGGATAAGAATATCTCTCAATGTAAACACAAATTTAAGGAAAGAATTTCATAGTGATAGAGTTTCCTTAGTTATTGTAGATTTGGTAGGTGGCTTTCAATCTGGGCCGTTAGTGTGATTCGATCTCGTCCGTTCATTGTATGGGGATTCAACTATAAATAGAGGCCTCCCCACCTCACTTGTAATCATCCATCATTTGAGTAATACACTTGGCATTTACTCTAAAAACACTCTGTAGTGTTCTTCGCGTTCTTGAGTTTGTTCTTGTTGCCTTTCTCTTTTGTTCGGTTCCTCTTGGAACGATCTTGTGTTTGGGAGCATTGGAAGTATTCGATCTTCCAGAGAAGGATTTCAGGCTTACTTAGTCGTTTGTCTAAGAACATCGACTAAGGCTGCACGTTGGGTTGGTTCAGAAGTATAGCCCCGTGACACCATGCAAAAAAGATTTTTATTTTATCATGAAAAAATAAGATATTTTCTCAAGTATGGTTAATTTGTTCTTCCCCTAGCAGTTGTGAAACGGTCAAAACTCCTATGCGATGTTATATTTTGTATTTTAGAGATTAATGCCTTAATCTCCCTGTGCCATATTAACCGGGATTTTTTTAGCCGTGAGCGAATTTGGGTCACTTTTAGAACTCTGTGGATTTTTACATTAATTTTTACACGCATTCTTCCAGATTAATAAGAAAAATATTAGTGATCAAGTAAGCATCGTTCTGCGGGCGTGATGGGTGTGCTAATCCTTCCTCACACGTAACTGTGCCCCCATACCCTTGGGATTTCGTAATCTCTGGTTTGTATTTAGGTTCCCGGTCCGCCTAATATAATAAAAGAGACTGGTGGCGACTCTGTTATCATAGTGTCCTAAATTTCAAGACTTTACTAGATATCCTGTTAATGAGATATGTAGCTGTCAACAAAGCCTCAACCCATAAATATTTTAGAACATTATTTGTAAACATCAAAACCCTAGTAACTTCCAACAAATGTCTATTTTTTCTTTCAACAACCCCATTTTATGGTGGTGTATCCACACAAGAACTAATATGAACAATCCCTTTGGTTGTAAAAAAATTCTCCTAAAGACTTAGTAAAATATTCACCGCCATTATCAGATTTAAAGATCTGAATTTTGCTCTCAAATTGACTTTCAACCATATTGTAGAATTTTTCAAAAATAGAGGCTATTTCAGAGTTTTCTTTTAGTAAATAGGTCCAATTAATTTTACTATGATCATCGATGAAAGTAACAAACCACCCACTACCAGTGACATTCTTCACTTTAGGACCCCAAACATCACTATGAATTAAGAAAAAAAAGATTGTGAAGGGTTGTAAGAAGAGGGTAAGTACAATACTTTTGTTTGTTTAGAAAATGGACAGGTATGCTATTTAAAAGAATTTAACTTTTTATTAACAAACAAATTAGGAAACAATTTTGCAAGATTATAAAAATTAGGGTGGCATAACCTAAAATGACATAACATTACAGTATCAAACTGTCCTAAAGAAGTAAAACAAGAAGAATTGTAACAGACATATGAGTGATTGTTGTGGAGAACAAAGAGACTATTTTGCAAGCTAGCACTGCCAATCATCTTTCTCGAGTCTAGTGCCTGCAAAAAATAATCAGAATTAGTAAAATCTAGAGAACATTGTAAACCTTTGAAAAGCTTGCTAACATATATTTAATTGCAAGTTAGATTAAGCACAAACAACATATCCTCAAGTATCAATTCATCATTAATGAAAATAGAACCACTCCCTTTGATGGGAGATAAGGAGCAACCAGCAGTCTTAATGGAACTTGTAGAAGATGAAGTAACAAATTGAGAAAATAAATCATTGTTACTAATCATGTGATCAAAAGCTCCATAGTCAATGATCCATGTTGGTGTATCCTTGATAGAAAGAAGGACAATATGTAAAGAAGTGCTCTTTATACCTTCATCCTCCACTAGGGCTAGATTTCCTTCATTAGATCCATTGAATCTACCAAATAGTTTCTAAAGTTCTTATATTTGATGTCCAATAGTAGCTGCAATAGAATGTAACTCCCTAGGTGCCCTAATTGTTGAAGACTTCCAATCTCTTAGTCTACCATGGAGTCTCCAATAATGATCTCTAGTGCCCCACATTTTTGCAGTAATCATACACAAGTTTTTCTCTCATTGTTTTAGTAGAAGCAAATGTTGGAGTGACAAAAATAAAACTTTCAATTGTAGGCACCTCAGGAAGCATGAATGATCTCCTGCTCTCTCTTCTTCTAACTTCAAAAATATTTCTCCAATAGATGGTAGGGGCTTGCTGCCAAGAATTCTGGATTTAACTGCATTCCAGTCTCTTTTAAAGCCGTTAATGAATAAAAAATTCCTCTTTTGAGTAGTAATTTTCTTATATAGGGCAGTATCATTAGGAGTTTTCAGTTATTTGCTTCATAAAGATCAATAAGTTGTCACAGACCTGTCAATGTATTATAAAACATAGTGACAATCATCCATTTTTGCTTTAAGTTGGAAGCTTTACTTTCAATCCCAGAGAGTTCTGAAATATTATATGTGCTAGAGTATGTCTCCTTCGTAGCACTCAAGATATCACTACCTGTGTCATACAGAAGAAAGTTTGTCCCAACTTCAGGGGACAGTCTATTAATAAGCCAAGACATTACTTTTTTATTTTTTCTCGAGCTCATTTTCAAAGCCTTGATCTGTAGTATGAGGTTTCTTGATCTCCCCTATAATGTACCCTAGCTTACCTCTTCCAAAGAGGAAAAGCTTGACAGACTGTGACCATTGAAGATAATTGTGGTTATCAAATATGTGACATGTAACAACCGATCCTGATATCTCTGAAAAATCTTCCAAGCCATCAGTATTCCCTATTATAGATTGCATCTCAATGGATATCAAATGGGACTCCATTAAAATTTTGACAGTGATCGAATTTAGACTAATACTATAAAGAGAAACAAAACTGATTGCATTATGTTATTCATCAAAATCATAAAAAATGCATCTCTTCCTTACAGACTTTAGAATAGGACTTTGGATACAATTAGGAGTCCTAGATACAAAAGGCTTCTAACTCTTATCTTATTAGGTGATCGACTTTAACTACTAATTACTAATTATACAATACTAACAACTCTAATAACTATCGGATAATCTTAAATAACGTATCCTCCAAAAAGTAACATTTTTTATTATAAGGATATTTCACTGTATATTGACTTATATACAGGGTTCTCAAAGTTTTGTAAGGAATGTGAGATTTGGTTCTTTTGGAATAATCTCAAAGTTCTACAACAACTCTCCACATATATAATAAATCAAGGATTAAATTTTATAGAGTATTTTCAATTTAGATATAATGCACAGAATATGATGTCTTTTAGGCTATGAACAAGAACTAGAAAGAATGAGACCTAATTTACCCAATAATTGGTAAAACAATTTTTTAGGAACCAATAAATTTTTATGTAAGAGACCACATTAATCATAGTATACCTTACTATTGTTGTTAACGCAATTATGCGCATTTAAGCCGCGTGTGTGCATGTTTTTATGAGTTCAATTCTCACTTTATGAACTTTTTATGCAAATATTTTTAATTTAATATTAAAAATTTAATATATTAAAAAGAAAATATATCATAAGGACAAGTAGATAATTTTTTTTCAATTAATCTTATATTTCTCAACCAAATAATATAATCTTACACTCTTATTAAATAAACCAAACAATATAATGTAACATTCTCAACAATATATCAGTTAATGTTACATTAAATTTTATTCTCAAAGAAAATCTTGCTTTCATGAATCAAACTTTCTTTAACACTTATATATTTGTTTTCTTCTACAACCCCTTGATTTCGTCATAATCCATGTTTACCAAATTAAACCACATATAGTTGGGTATCAAACAAGGCAATCGTTCGTAGCCACGCCCACAATACAAAATCATCGCATAATACACACGCTTACCAAGCATAAATTATTCTG
Source organism: Hibiscus mutabilis (assembly GCA_019671005.1). NCBI lineage: Eukaryota > Viridiplantae > Streptophyta > Magnoliopsida > Malvales > Malvaceae > Hibiscus > Hibiscus mutabilis. The sequence goes on from CM033721.1 coordinate 34,078,214, forward strand.
CAAGTAAAATACAATAATAATGCTCAATATCAACTCATAATTTCAACCAATTACACTCAAAATCAACGTTTTTCAAAAAAAAAATTGAAATGCCCAAATATGAAGATTTTTGTGCAAAAAAATCGTTTTTCAAAAGTGGTTGTGAAAGCATGATGCAAGAAGTGTTATAAATAATTTAAGAGTGGAAGCATGTCAACAAAACAAATTTGATCATCAACATAAAAATAAGGGCAAACTACATAAATGATCACCGTACTTTTAGGGTATTTTTATTTTGGTCACCGGAACTTTAAAACTTGCAATATAGTCACTAAAATTTTAGTTCGTTTTTATTTTGGTTACTGAATTTTTATGGCGCTTTCAGTATGGTCAATCCCTTTAGATGCTGATGATGTGGCATGTTAGTTTTCTTTTTCCCAAATAAAATAATGGATAAACTACACCATTCATCACCCAAGTTTCTTCCAACTCATATTTTGGTCACTAGAGTTTCAAAATCTTCAATTTAATAATTTAACTTACGAATTGTTCCTATTTTGATTAATTGTTCGGTTTTGATAAGTGTAAAAACAATTAGAATCACTAGAATATAAGATATTTTAATGCATAAAATTTATAAATATTGTATATAACTTATCAGATTGGTCATGATTTTTTATCACAACCGAAAAATTATTAAATTTATCATAGTATCATATTTGATGTTTTAATAAGCAAAGTAAAAAAATATTACCTGAATCAAATACTTTGGTTAATTGGACAATCAATGATCCGATTTAATTGGTACAATATAAGATCGAGAATTGAATAATCCAAATTTACCAATTAATCAAAATAACTTTTTAAGAATTAATCGAACCTGATTACTATGTAGCTTTTCTTAAAAATATATTTTGATTCGATTACAATTCACTATTTTAGGCAAAATTGATTGGCCAATCTGATCAATTATATACAAATTTTGTAAATTCTATGCCTTAAAATATCTTATAGTCTAGTGAGTCTAGTTGTTTTTATGCTTATCACAATTGAAAAATTATTAAATTTACTATATTATCATATTTGATATTTTAATAAGCAAAGTAAAAAAATTCATTACTCGAATCAAATATTCTGCTAACCGATTAATCAATTATCCAATTTAATTGGTACAATATAAGATCAAGAATTGAATAATCTGAATTTACTAATTAATCAAAATAATTTTTAAGGATTAATAGAACCCGATTACGGTGCAAATTTTCTTAAAAAAATTATTTCGATTCGGTTACAATTCATAGTTTTAAGAAATTAATCAAAATAGGAACAATTTTGTAAGTTGAATTATTAAATTGAAAATTTTTAAACTCTAGTGACCAAAATAGGAGTTAGAAGAAAGTTGGATGATGCACGGTGTAGTGTAACCGATATTTTATTCAGTGAAAAAGAAAACGAACGTGCTATATCATCAGTTTCTAATGGGAGGGACCATAGCCTTAAAATTTTGATGAACAAAATAAATGAACTAAAAGTTCGGTGACTCCGCAAGTTTTAAAATTTTAGTGACCAAAATGAAAGCGCCCTAAAAGTTTGGTAACCATTTATGTAGTTTACCCTAAAAACAATTCGAAATGCCTAAATTGAGAAAAAAAAAACGTTCAAAAAATCGTTTTGGAATGATATAGTTATTAAGATGTGTTTTCATAAGTGGCCTTAGGTTGAATCTAAAAATTAGCCCCCTATTAATAAGTAATGGAAAAAATGAATTTTAAAAATATGCCCCTAATAACAAGTATTGAAAAAAATGATCTTTAATAACAAGTACTAGAAAATAAATTGAACCCTCAATGAAAGATATTTAAAAAAATTGAATTTTAGAAGTAGACCCCTAATAACAAATATTGTAAAAAATCTGGAGCCATAATATTAAAATTTAAGAGTATGTCCCTAATAACAAGTATTATAAAACAATTGGATCTTTAATAACAAATATTGGAAAAATAAATTTTAAGAGTATATCCCTAGAAACAAATGTTAGAAAAAATTATACCTCTAATAATAAGTATTGAGAAAAAATTGGAGCCCTAATAATAAATATTGGAAACAATTGAACCCTAATAACAAATATTAAAAAATAGGGCCCTAATAGCAAGTATTGAAAAAAATTGGAGGCCCTAATAACAAGTATTGAAAAATTGGACCTCTACTAACAAGTATTGGAAAAAATAGACCATTAATAAAAAAATTGAAAAATTAGACCCCTAAAAACAAGTGTTAAAAAACTGAGCCCCTAATAACAAATATTGTAAAAAAATAGGACCTTATATTAAATATTGGAAGAATTAAATTTTAAGAATAGAATCTTAATGATAAGTATTAAAAAGTTAGACCATAATACTAAATATTAAAAAAAATGCGCCTTGGACGAGCGCCCTCTTGCCCATGCCCATACCCGACCCTGTAACTAAAAATATCATTTAAGAGCAAAAACATGCATTAAAAATAGAAAATGTAAATCGTCATTTTGCAAGAAAATTCTAAAATTAAAAAATTTCCAAAAGCTAGGTTTCATGGTATACATTAGGCTGTAAATGTGACGAGACAGAGCGCGAGTTACTCGAGTCCGACTCAGTCACACCCTAAAAACTGATTTAGTTAGAATTAGATTTTGGTGATCATAAATTTTGTACCGGTTATGCCCGAATGGTATAATTTCCAATTCCTTGTACCCAATTTTGAAGTAATGAAAATTATTTGAGCTTAATTGAAGTTGTAGGACCTTTTTGTAAGAAATGAAAGTCATTTAGTGACTAAATTGTGAAAATTCAAAGTTGGGGTTTTATTGGAAATGTTGAAAATGTTGAAGTTGAGCTAGGCGTATCGATATAGTAGGACTTGTATCGATACGACCCAACTATTTTAACTAACTTACTCAACTTAGCCTAGCCGTATCGATACGACCATAAGGTGTATCGATACGGATCCCTGTTAAAAACTGGTTTAGTGATTAATTTGTAAGAATTGGAAATTGGGGTTGATTCACCTCCTTGCTTGCCACCCCTTCACATGAGAATGATCTGAAGAGAGGACAATTAGTCATCAATTGCTTAAAATTGTGAAAAGGCATGAATTGATAGAAATTAGTAAATTAAGCTTACCTTTGTCTGAGGGAAACCTTCCTATTGGCCCTTGGTGAGGTGAGTTATGATTAAGACCATGACCTTCTTAAAATGAATAAGGAAAAGTGCTTTCTTCTTGTTTGAATCTCCCGAAACCAAACTCAACCTTTGATCAAAGAAACCAAGCACACACCATCATTGTCATCTTCTTCCCTAAGCTCAAGCAAGCACCTCAATCCGATCTTTAACCCCTATGTGATTTCAATACACCAATTGAAAGCTTGTAATTGTTTAAGTAGAACCCCTATGTCAATTTGATGATTCCATCAATCCATAGAGTTTAATTCCAATATTTAAGTCTTGAATGTTCAAGCTAAGCCCATGTGTTAGAAGGCCAATTCCTTTGTTTCAATGTTGTCTACGAGCTTTGGTAAGCTTGAAAATGTTTGTGAATCATTAGTATCGATCATAATGTAATTCCCTAATTTTGAACTAGCTCAAGTGGTGGAAGATTGGCCATCTTCACCACCTTTATTACCAAGTATTCCCAACGGCAAGGGGATCGCTATCTAAGAACCTTGAAGCCTCTGAGTACTAGGTGAGTGTAGTTGTGTCTCGGGATCAGCTAAGTGCCATCCTGGTTGCATTTGTTTTGTGATTACGTTGTGTCTTCATTTGAGTAGCTCAAGTAGAGCCTACAAGATGTGAACTCCATGTGTTAAGTGTGGTAAGGTCATTCTATTGTTTTGATGCATTACGATATGTCATGACTTAATCTTTATACGATATAAGTGAAAGTTGCTTGATGTTAACATTGATACATGTGGAAATTGATATATGTATAAATGACATGATATGTGATTTAGAGCCAAGGCTCAATTTGCAATCCGATATAATACGGCCTAATGGCACAAAGGTAAGCTTCATAGTGATATGTGTAACCTTGGCCACTTATGGACATTGGATACAATTGGCATGCCATAGGGTTATTTGAGCTCACTATGTAAGGGATTGGACTACGGTCCGGGCTACGACCTATATGTGGGGAGAAAATGTGGGATTGCGTAAGGGAGTCCGGAGCTACGACTCAAGGCTAAGGCCTATTTCTGATATGTTGGGCGTACAAGGGAATTCGCGTATCCATTGGTTGCTATGTCCAAGGGGAAAATGAAGAATATGTGTTGTGCATTTAATACATGAAATTTCTATTTGTTGATGTTAAACATGAGTTGTATATGTTAATGATGTGTATATGCCATTCAAACATGCTTACATGTTATACATGCCATTAAAGAACTTATTTCATTTGTTATAACTACCTCACTAGGCTATGTAAACCTAACATTCGTGTGTCTCATGCATTCAGGACCTTGAGGAAATCTGAGCTTTGATCGTGGGGTTGAAGTTACAAGTCACTCTCATCAACCATATGTACGCATACTTTTGCTTTGAAATCTTAGTAAGGTGGCATCAGGCTTAGACATGTTAAACTTGCTCATTTTGTTATGTGTGTAATGCCTATGTTTTTTATTTGCCTTAGAAGGCCTAAACAGTATGTTACTTGTAGTTAAAAATTGCTTAAAATGCATGTTTGGGTTGAAAAGGGTGAAAACTTAGTAAATGGATTCGGTTTGTCGTAAAATTTGGCATACTAGTAGATTAAGTAGTTATAAACTTGCTGGTAAAGTTTGGTAAAGTTTGAACATTGTTTAATTGGTTAATTTGACTAAAAACCAGCTAAAATCTATCATCACAAGGCAGGGCGTATCGATACAGGTGATGGTGTATCTATACAGCCTTGTATAATTGACCTGGTCAATATGAGTCAAAAGAGGCGTATAGATATGGTATATGGTGTATCGATATGGATTTTGGTCACTGGAATCTGAAAAAAAATTAAAGGTATTGATACAGTTATAGGGTGCATCGATACGAAGTCAACGTAGTCAACCTGTATCGATACGGTTCCAACGGTATCGATACGGGCTTGTTACCCTTAAATCTAGAATTTTAAAATTAGGCTTAGCATACCGACACAGCCCTAAGTGTATCGGTATGGTGGCGGTTAATTTTGTTAAAAGAGATAAAACACTGTTTTGCCTCAATTACAAAATGGTCACCAAAAATTGTATAGTCTAATTGGATAGGTAAATAACCTCTGTTTGTAATGAGATTTCATAGGCTAATAATTGGAAGGTTAGATTTCAGATTAATAACATGAATTTGAGTTAAGGACCCTTAACTTGTAAAATTTATAGTTTAGTCCCTAAGTTCGAAAAAAATTAAAATTGACCCCAAATTGAGTAAGCTATTAATAAGTTAGTTCGATAAGTCGTAAAAGAGATTAATAAGACTTTCCAAATAAGTTTCTCACTTTGATTAAGTTTTTGATTTCCAAATATACCTTTCGATAACACTTTCTGACCCGGGTCTCTACCAGGCCGGGAAGAGGTGTTACATTTGTGGTATCAGAGCCAGAGTTTAGTTGATTCTAGGACTAAACTGAGGCTTGTTATGAGTCTGCATATGCATATACCACTTAGAAGTTTATTTGTATATGTTATTCGTGACTTGCAACTAACATGATTTAACTTCTTCTTTTTGATTAGATTTAAGAATATCTACACCCGATGATAGGCATGTTACGATAGAACTACACCCCGGCTCCTCCTTGAAACAGAGGGATAATCTTAGAGCTAAAACTCGACCAAAACAAGTGAGACAGAATAACCCGCCCAATCCTCCCCCGATGCTTCCCTCTCAACAAGAGTATTTAACGTCCATGGATGGGATGATCAAGCAAGCGGTCTTGTCTCTCAGGCAAGAGTAGCCACCTCAACTTGCTGAAGCATCTTCATCTGTTTCAAAGGCCCGCATTGACAAGCTCAGACAATACCCAATCTATACTTTCACCGGTCAGGAGCAAGACAATCCCGAAGTAGTAGAGTACTGGCTGGAAAACACCCTTAAAGTCTTGAATAAGCAAATGAAGTGTCCTGGTGAACATAAGCTGGAGTGGGCTCTAGCATTGATTTCTGAAGAGGCTTAGAGCTGGTGGGACATCGTGACGCTCATATTACCTGAGCATAGAGTTATGTAAGACTTCTTCCTTTAGGAGTTATACAAGAAGTACATCAATGGGCGTTATATCGCTGAAAGATGTTAGAAGTTCCTTCATCCCAGACAAGGAGGAATATCCATAGAACAGTACATACACGATTTTTGCAAGTACTCGAGGTATGGTGCGGAGATCATACGCACTGAGAAGGAGAAATGTTAGATGTTAATTAACGGTCTTTGTGACGAATTACGTCCTCTCTTTATTGCCTTGGAGTTAGAGGACTTTTATACCTTAGTCAATCGGGCAATTGCCACTGAAGCCTCCCGAAAGGCTTATGAGAGAAGGAAGGGAAACCAAGCCAGGTCCGATAAGAGATTCCAAGATGATTCCAAACCTCTCATGTCCCAAAAGAAGGGTAGACAGTGGGACCGGAAGTTTGCCACCTTTCAGTAATTACCAAGGATGGGATATGTGCCACAATCCTAATCTCCGGGAACATCTATCACTCGTACAACTTCGATTGATAGTACAAGTGGTTCTAGGAGAGGTTCTTAGATTCCTCTGTGTATTTTAGTCAGAAGAGGCATCCTGGGGAGTGTCGCAGACAGACCGAATCTTGCTGCCTCTATGGTGAAGCTGGTTACTTTATCAGACAATGTCCGCAGAATACGAATGCTCCTACCTCTGTGGCTTTGCAGAACAAATTCGCTAAGGGAATGAGAGCGAAACAAGTGCAGTCTGGATCAACGGGGAGACCTCACAACTTAAACACTCTATTAGTTGGGTGTGACCCTCAGACCTCAGCCCAGATGTACCATGTTTGAAGCCAAGAACAAGAAGACAATCCCGATGTGATAGCAGGTACGGTAGAACTATGTTCTGATCTTGTTTATGCTTTGGTAGATCTAGGCTCTACGCATTCCTTTATTAGTGAACCATTGATTGAGAAGTATGCCCTAGAACCTGAACTAGACACTTTTGAGATAGTTGTCTCTAACCTACTAGGAGACAGTGTGGTTATACAGTTGATCTATAAGGCTTGTCCTCTCAGGATCCAAGGGATCCCATTTCTGGCCAATTTGATGGCATTGCTTTTTGTGAGTTCGATCTTATCCTAGGCCTTGATTGGTTAGCCGAACATCAAGCTTGGGTAGACTATTGAAAGAAGAAGTTATACCTCCGTGGACTCGGCAAGAAAAACATAACTTTTATGAAGACCAAACCCGAGCCTAATAAAGCAGTTATGTGTACTATAGAGTCTAAAAAAGATACAAAGTTTGATGATGTACCGGTGGTGAAAGAATTTCTTGAGGTGTTTCCCGATGAACTTCTGGGACTCTCTCCGACCCGAGAAGTAGAATTCAGAATTGAAGTGCAACCGGGGACTACATCAGTCTCTATTGCTCTGTATATGATGGCTCTGATCAAATTAAAGGAGTTGAAGGCCCAAATCCAAGATCTTTTGGACAATGGATTTATTCGACTGAGTTCCTCACCTTAGGGAGCACCGGTTTTGTTTGTTAAGAAGAAGGATGGGTCGATGTTTCTGTGCATTGACTATCATCAGTTGAATAAAGTAACAATCAAGAACAAGTATCTGTTACCAAGGATCGACAATCTCTTCGATCTGTTGACGGGTGCTTCTGTCTTCTCCAAGATAGACTTACAATTCGGGTACTACCAAATGTTAGTAAAAGAGTCCGACATTCCAAAGACTGCCTTCCGAACTAGATATGGCCATTATGAGTTTCTAGTGATGCCTTTTGGGCTTACAAATGCACCCACATCCTTCATGGATTTGATGAATCGTGTGTTCTGGCCTTATCTGGATAAACTCATGGTTGTGTTCATAGATGACATCCTGATTTATTCCAAGGACACTGCCACTCATGAAGAACATCTTCGGATTGTACTTTAGACTCTCTAAGAGAAGCAACTATACGCCAAGTTTAGTAAATGTGAGTTCTGGCTATCCGAAGTATCCTTTTTGGGACATGTGATCTCTTCCGCAAGAATTCAAGTTGACCCAAAGAAGATTCAAATAGTTCTTGATTGGATTCCTCCCAAGAATGTTGGAGAAGTTCGTAGTTTTCTGGGTCTTGCAGGCTATTATCGTAGATTTGTTAAGGGATTCTCGATAATCTTTGTACCCTTGATGAAGATTTTTCGTAAAGGAACCTCTTTTGTGTAGACAGTGGAACAACAAAGGAGCTTTGATCAACTTAAGCAAGTTCTGACGCGTGCCCCTATCTTGGTGCAACTTGAGTCGGGCAAGGACTTTACTATGTACAGCGATGCATCCCACTTAGGATTAGGCTGTGTATTGATACAAGAGGGAAAAGACATAGCCTATGCCTCACGCTAGCTCAAACCACACGAGCTAAACTATCCGACACATGATCTAGAGCTAGCTGCTATTGTATTTGCCCTAAAGATTTGGAGGCACTATCTGTACGGTGAGAATTGTTACTTTTACACTTATCACAAAAGGCTGAAATACCTCATGACTCAGAAAGAGTTGAATCTCCATCAACATCGATGGATGAAACTTTCGAAGGACTATGACTAGGTTATTGATTACCATCCCAGTAAAGCCAATGTCGTAGCTGATGCCCTCAGTCGAAAGCCTACTTCCTCTTCGAGATGTTTGAATGCTCATTTCCAGCTTAAGAAGCACGGCAAGCTAATGAGGGAATTGAAAGTTTATTTAACCATCGTGTCCCGAATCAAAGCACTCTAAGAGTCTGACGAGGAGTTGCAAACTATAATTGCTAAGATTAAAAACAAACCAGATCCTAACTTTGCTATGAATTCTAAAGGATTGTTGTATTTTCGAAACCGTATCTGTGTTCCCGGTGGTGATGATCTTCAGAATCAAATTTTGAGTGAAGCTCATTCGAGTCCTTTTTCCATTCATCCTGGAGCTATTAAGATGTATAAACATTTGAATGAGCTGTATTGGTGGTCTAGTATGAAAGGTGAAATCACGGACTTTGTGGCTAGATATTTAACCTGTCAATGGGTTAAAGCCGAACACAAGGTGCCCACTTGTCTCTTGCAACCTATTGAGCTTCAACAGTGGAAATGAGAGCGTATTACGATAGATTTTGTAAGTGGTATACCAATGACACCGAAGAAAAATGACGCCATTTGGGTCATTGTGGACCGATTCACCAAGTCTGCCCATTTTATTCCGATAAGGATGGACTTTAACATGCCTAAACTCACTGAGTTGTACATTTGTGAAGTCATCCGCTTGCACGAAGTTCCTACATCCATTATTTCCTACCGTGACCCACACTTTGCATCCCAGTTTTGGAGAATCTTACCGAGGCTTTGGGAACCCGAGTGCACCTAAGCACTACTTTCCATCCTTAAACTGATGGCCAATCCAGAAGGGTTATTCAGATTCTGGAAGATATGTTACGAGCATGTGTTATTGATTTCGGGAATATGTGGGAAAAGTCCCTACCATTTGTGGAGTTTGAGTACAACAACAGTTACCAAGCTTCAATTAAAATGGCTCCTTATGAAGCCTTTTATGGAAGAAGATGTAAAACCCCTCTATGTTGGACCGAGCTTGGTAAAGCCAAGCTGTTATGCCCTGAATTACTTCAGGAAATCAAAGAAAAGGTAACAATTATTCGTAACTGGCCCAAGGCTGTATTTGAATGACATAAAGCTTATGTTGATTTGAAAAGGAGAGACATTCAGTATAATGTTGATGAGAAAGCTTTTCTTAAGGTGTTTCTGTGGAAGAAGATCCTTTGTTTTGGTAAAAAGAGGAAGCTAAGTCCTCGTTTCATTAGCCCATTTGAGGCGATTGAGAAAATTGGACCTGATGCCTACCAACTATCTCTCCCCGAGGAGTTAAGTTGAATCTATAATGTCTTCTACATGTCTATGCTACGAAAGTACCGGTCTGATCCTTCCCATGTGATCGAGCCCAAATCTATGGAGATCCAGTCCAATTTGGCATACAAGGAGGAACCTGTGCAGATCCTCGCACGAGAAGTCAAGAGACTTCGAAACAAGTCCATGCCCTTAGTGAAAGTTCTTTGGAGAAATCATGCAATAGAGAAAGCAACGTGGGAGCCAGAGGAGACGATGCAAAAGCAGTCTATCAATCCTTGAGAGTTTAATTCCATGATTTAAGTCTTTAATGTTCAAGCTAAGCCCATGTGTTAGAAAGCCAATTTCTTTGTTTCAATGATGTCTACAATCTTTGGTAAGCTTGAATGTGAATCATTAGTTTCGATCATAATGAAATTCCCTAATTTTGAACTAGCTCAAGTGGTGGAAGATAGGCCATATTCACCATCTTCATTGCCAAGTATTCCCAACGGCAAGATGATAGCTATCCGAGAACCTTGAAGCATCTGAGTACTATGTGAGTGTAGTTGTGTCTTAGGATCGACTAGGTGCCATCCCGGTTGTATTTGTTTTATGATTACGTTGTGCCTTCATTTAACTAGTTCAAGTAGAGCCTACAAGATGTGAACTCCATGTGGTAAGGTCATTCTATTGTTTTGATGCATTGCGATATGCCATGACTTAATCGTTATATGATATATCTGAAAGTTGCTTGATGTTAACATTGGTACATGTGGAAATTGATATATGCATAAATAACATTATATGTGATTTAGAGCCAAGGCTCAATTTGCAATCCAATATGATATGGCCTAATGGCACAAAGGTAAGTTTCAAGGTGATATGTGTAACCTTGGACACTTGTGGACTTTGGATACAATTGGCATGCCATAGGGTTATTTGAGCTCGCTATGTAAGGGATTGGACTATGTTCCGGGCTACAGCCTATATGCGGGGAGAAAAGGTTGGATTGAGTAAGGGTCTCTGGAGCTGCAGCTCAAGGCTAATGCCTATTTTCGATATGTAGGGCGTACATGGAAATCCGCGTATCCATTGGTTGCTATATCCAAAGGGAAAATAAAGAATATGTGTTGTGCATTTAATACATGAAATTGCTATTCGTTGATGTTAAGCATGAGTTTTATATGTTAATGATTGTATATGCCATTCAAACATGCTTACATGTTATACATGCCATTAAAGAACTTGTTACGTTTGTTATAACTACCTCACTCGGCTATGTAAGCCTAACATTCGTGTGTCTTATGCATTCAGGACCTTGAAGAAATCCGAGCTCTGATCGTGTGGTTGAAGTTGCAAGTCACACCCATCATCCATACGTATGCTTACTTTTGATTTGAACTCCTAGTAAGGTGGCATCAGGCTTAGACATGTTAAACTTGCCCATTTTGTCATGTGTGTAATTCCTATGTTTTGTATTTGCCTTAGAAGGCCTAAATAGTATGTTACTTGTAGTTAAAAAATGGATTAAAATGTATGTTTGGGTTGAAAAGGGTGAAAACTTAGTAAATGGATTCAGTTGGTTGTAAAATTTGACAACTAGTAGATTAAGTAGTTATAAACTTGCTGGTAAAATTTGGTAAAGTTTGAACATCGTTTGATAGGTTTATTCGAATAAAAACCAGTTAAAATCTGTCATCACAGGGCAGGGTGTATCGATACAGGTGATGGTGTATCGATATGGCCTTGCATAATTGGCCTGGTCAACATATGTCAAAAGGGGCATATCGATACGGCATAGGGTGTATTGATACAGATTTTGGTCACTGGAATCTAAAAGAAAGTTAAAGGTATCGATACGGTTATAGGGTGTATCGATACGAAGTCAACGTAGTCCACTTGTATCGATACGGTTGTTACCCTTAAATCTTGAATTTGAAAATTAGGCTTAGCATACCGATACAGCCCTAAGTGTATCTGTACGGTGGCGGTTAATTCTGTTAAAAGAGATAAAACACAGTTTTGCCTTGATTACAAAATGGTCACAAAAAATTGTATGGTCTAATTGGATAGGTAAATGACCTCTGTTTGTAATAATATTTCAGAGGCTAATAATTGGAAGGATACATTTGATATTAATAACATGAATTTGAGTTAATGACCCTTAAATTGTAAAATTTATAGTTTCGTCCCTAAGTTCGAAAAAAGTTTAAAATTAACCCCAAATTGAGTAAGCTATTAATAAGTTAGTTCGATAAGTCGTAAAAGAAATTAATAAGACATTCTGAATAAGTTGCTAACTCCAATTAAGTTTCTGATTTTTGAATATGCCTTACGATAACACTTTCCGACCCGGTTCTCTACTAGGCCGGGAAGGGGGTGTTACAGACTTGATTAGACTCGACTCGAGCTTGAACTCAACTCGAGCTTGAACTCGACTCGAGTTCTTAACGAGCCGAGCTTCTTGATACTCGACTTAAAACGCTCGCAAGCTACTCCAAAATATAATATACTATTTTTTTTATTTTTTAAAATTTAAAATCTAAATTCCTAAACCTAAACCTAAACTTAAACCCCTAAAACATAAACCTTAAAATCTAAATCATAAACCCAACAACCTAAACCTATAAACTCTAAACTAACACCCTAAACCTTAGAATTAACAAGCTTGAGTTTACACAACTTGTGTATCAAAGTTTTTTTTTCCTAATAGGGCCTTAAATGAGATGTGACAGATTGGAGCTACTGAGTCCGAAATAGAGGTGGAAAACGGGCCATTATGTTCATATTTGGCTCGGGTCATTTCGGTTCAGGTCATTTTAGTTTTGATATTATTCAGTTCAGAATCTGCTTTAGTTCGATTAAATATTTGTTCGACTCTATTGTGATTCAGATTAATATCGGTTCGGTAGATTTTCGGTTCGATTAATATAGGTTCGGTTATTTCGATTCGAATGCTTTCGGTTCAGGTCAATGGGAGATCGGTCAGTTTTTTACACCCTATATATAGATTTATAAAGTCAATATATTTATGTTTTTGGTGAGTTGTGCAGTTGTTCATATCCCATCTTTCTTTATTTCTATTAATATATTTTCTATATTTTGGGTTGTCTTCAATAAAAGTCTTTTCGATCCAGGTCCATTCGATTTGGTTGAAAATCAGTTCGGGTCTATTTTGGTTCAACTGAAATTCATATCAGTTTCGGTTCGGTTCGGTTTGTTTCGATTTCGGATCAAATTTTGGGTCATCATATTCGGGTCTCGGTTTGGGTAAATCAGTTCGGTTTTCAGGTCTCGGGTCAAGTTTGTTAGGCCTAGTCTGACACGATCAAAGATCGGTCAACAGTTGACTCGATTGGGCTCGAATCAAGATCGAACTCGACTAGAGTTCTTAAAGAGCCAAGTCGAGCTCAAAATTTTCAGCCTCATTAAAAATTACTCAAGCTCGAACTCGACTCAAAACTTTAACGTGCTGAGTTGAACGCAGTACCGGGTACTCGGATCGTAGGGTAGCTCAAAGTGCAGCCTGTGTCCCGACCCATCGGGTACCCGGAAGTTGCGGGTACTCGAAAATTCGGGTATTTGGGTACCCAGATATAATAATATATATTTTTTAAATATAAAAATATTTTATTAGTTTAATATAAAAATATATTTATTAGTTTAATATAAAAATATGCATTTATTAAATATAAAATATACAAATTCTTAAATTTGTGACTCAGGCCTGACCCGGGAAATGGTGGGTCCGGTACCCGACCCGAGTAAAAAAATTCCAGGTAAATACCCAATTATTTATGTTCGGGTAGTCGAGTAGTCAGGTTGGGTCAATTGGGTCGGGTATTTTTGAACATCCCTACCTAGTATACATCACGAAATTGAGGGGATAGTTTCGGAACCGTAAAAAATATCTGAAAATATATAACAGATGAAAACTTTTGGTTCCAAAACAAAAAATAAATTCTAAAATATTTTTTCGGCAATGACCTTGTTGGTTCCGGAACAGATGGTTAAGTTTTGATACTGACTCTTTGGTTCTAAAAATGAGGGTTAAAATTTAAAATTTTGAATATTTTTACAACTAAAGATAATTTATTTATTTTAATAGAAAGATAATTTAATTTAAAAGAACTTGAAAAAACAATTAGACTCATATTTTTGACAAAGCTAAGCTTATTAAAATCATTTAAAGACTTTATTAGTATAGCTAAAAATATATTTAAAGATAGTATTTTTTTAATTTGCCTCGTTTTATATAACGGGTGTAAATGAGGATTGTTGTGTTAAATAAATTTTTAACTTAAAATGTCGGCTTCATTAATAAAACAAACACAAAGAGTATGGAAGGGTTCAAACAAACCCAAAAAAAACACAACAGCAAACATCGAAACATAACACGAAGAGAAATAAGGGAAAAATACACAAGACAAAGCATAATAGACCAACAAGAAAAACCACAATACATGAAGCAAAGAACAACATAACACAAACAAAACTCCAGAGCGAATGGGATAAATCGAAGCAAGCAAGCCAGCAAATACATTCTTAATCTGCATGATATTTCGAGGGTCACCGAAGGATGAATTTTATGGAGTAATGCAGAAAGAATAACCAACGATCATCGCGTCAGGATATGAGATCAGTGATGCTTGAAAAGCCAAGATGAAAGTAGTCAAAAAAACAACATCTGCATATGATAACTCCTTAAAAGTACTACATTTGCATCTATTTTACAATGATTTTTGCTAGTTTTCGAGTACGCATGTTTGCATTTAGTAATAGTTTCATGCATTTTGCATAAAAAGGAGTTTAGCAGGTGCCCTTTTACGGTTTGAAGGGTTTTATTGTTTTTGGCGTAGGTTCTATGCAAGATGGCGTGGACAAGGAATAAAGGAAAGCAAAAGTCACAATGCCAGGGAAGATTGTTGAGGCGTGGCTAGCAGTGCAATGCAAATGGACCAACAGTTGTATGCCAAGCCCCTTGACAATGATGGATAGCCTAGAAAAATAGGAAAGGATAAGGTTTCGAAAAACATGTGAATAGACCTAATCCGAAAAATCAGGAGCGGCTAGTCGGCAGGAGTTTTCTGCCACGACCTTTGGCATCACAACGGTGACAGATGACGTCAGCCCTAGACCATCACATGCCAGCCCTACTCGGTGATAAGCTGATAAGGAGATCAAGCACTTATCAATGAGCCTTAGCCAAAATTTAAAATTTGAATTTCTCCTAGAGTTTTCTCCTCACTCATCTATATAAAGAGATCATTTCCAAATATGAAGGGTGTCGTGCACTTGGAGCGAGCTAGCTTAGGATCATCTCTGATCACTTCTACCACTGGCTGGAGTAGCCACACCGAGGAGGGCTGGAGCAAGAGAAGCTGAATTGACCGACCCTTTTCTTCCTTTTTTTCTTTGGTTTATTTTAATTTTGAAGATGATGTTTGCAATCGATGAAGTTTATTTTGTGGTTAACCCCCTCATCATGAACTAATTTAATAGTTGGTGAGGGGTGGATGGATGAAACGTTGTTTGTTTTGCTTGCTTTTATTAATTAGGAATGCTTCGGCATAAAGTTTTATTCATTTGGCAATGTCTTTACTTTTTCCAAAACTTCTATGCCAAGCGACGGCTGGCGTAGCTTGCTTATTGAAACTCAATATCATAATTGACTTGGGAGGCGACGATTACTTGCTAAATTCTAAGGTGAGAAGATTCGACAAAAGATGTTCAAGTAGATGAACTTACTTCGAGAGTGATTCTACCCCTTAGAGAGTAAATATTGGAACTAAACTAAACTAAACTAATTAATGGGAAACATGCACTATAGAAATATAGGGGTTTTTACATGATTAATTTAAAGGCGTTGCTATCGACGGAAGCAATGACCATCTTTTGAATCTGATCAATAAAACATTGCCAAAGCATGACATTATTAAAGGCCATCATGGCATAAACAACGTGAAAACCATGCATTCCTTGCCAATGCTCATCATCCACTTTTTCAAGCTCTCCTTGCCAACGTTGTTTTATTTTTTATTTTAAATTCACCTTCCGAAACAAATCATTTTTTCACCCCAAAGGAAAGTAACAATTGAACAATTAAATTCCAAGACAATCCATGTGGGATCGATACTCAGCTTAACTGATGTATTACTTGTCGACCGTGTATACTTTCACGAAAGATAACTCGACTTGGCATTGTTTTATACATTTCCAATACTCATTTTTATACCTTTTGCCAAGCACATTTCGGTCACAACAAGTTTTTGGCGTCGTTGGCGGGGATTGCAACAGAGTTGATTATTTTAAAATTTTTATTTGTCTATTCTTTTACTTTTCTGTTGTCTATACCGGTGTATGACCAGAAGCCGCCCTGTAGTGGACGAGTGGCCATACGATCCAGAAATTGAGAAAACCTTGAGGAGATTAAAGAAAACATTTCGAGAAATGAATAATCAAGGTAATCAAGGGAATGTTATGGTGAATAATGAAGGAAATTTACCAAACGATAATCCACCAGCACCACATGTTGCCCCAAATGAAGAGGAGAGACCTATTAGAGAACATTCGGCACCCAATATTGACAATTTGATTCCAGGATTCGTTGGCACATAGGTAAATGCTGTAAATTTTGAACTTAAGCTGGTGATGATTTCTACTATTTTAAATGTAGGTCAACTCGATGGAGCACTCACTGGAGACCCAAGACAACATTTGAAGCAGTTCATGGAGATTTGCCAATTATTCCAACAAGATGGAGTGCCTGATGATATTGTGAAATTGAGGCTGTTCACGTTTTCCTTGAGAGATAGAGCCAAGACATGGATTAATTCTTTTCCACTAGGTTCGGTAAACTCATAGGTAGACTTATGCCAAAATTTCTTGCAAAACCAGTGGAATTGGAACTAAAACCAGTGGAATATTGAAAGTGGATGCGCTAACATCCCTTCAAGCTAAAATTGCAAATCTCACCAAAATGTTGAAGTCTTTCAAAAGAACAAAGAGTCCCAAGAAGTTCAAATGTTAGATCCATTTTGCACAATATGTGGAGAAAATCATTGTTCAGAAGATCCCTGCCAACCCTCAGTCGATAAATTATGTTGGCAATTATAATCAAAATTACAACTCTAATTCCACCACTTATAATACAGGTTGGTGACAGCACCCTAATTTGGCTTGGGGAAATCAAAGAGGCAATCAGTGCAATGCTCAGCACCAAAACAATATTGCTCAGCAACAGAACAACAATGCTCAGTGGCAGAACAACCAGAGGTAAAATAATAATACAATGCTATCATTCTTTCATAATGCAATGTCAGCAAGAGCCCAGAATAATTTCCAGCAAGGACAAAACCAATGGAACTCTCTCACTGATTATATGGAGAGAAATGATGCCAATGTTCAGAGTTTGACAGCATCAATGCGTAACTTGGAGGTTCAACTTGGACAGATTGACAATGCTCTTAGCAATCAACCTTAGGGAACTTTGCCAAGTGACACTGAAGATGCTAGGCATAAAGGCAATGAGCAATGTAAAGCAGTAACTCTTCAGAGTGGAAAGTAATGTGAGCAGAGATGGCTGTCAAGCCATCGGGTCGATGCCAAACTAATATAAAAATGTTAGCAGAAGATGCCAATGGAGCAGAACAAGGAGTAAACGATACTAGACCACATTCAGATTCTAATATGTCTAAGGACACTAGAGCACAAGCTGATGCTGAGCAACAGAATGATGCCAGGAAGAAATCTAATGCTAGCACTTCTTTGGTAAAATAGCACAACCAGAAGTAGTTTATCTACCACCACCTTTTTTGGCTCGCCTTAAAAAACACAAGCAATATTAGCAATTTAAGCGTTTCTTAGAAGTGCTTAAGCAGCTGTAAATCAACCTTCCCCTAGTGGAAGCTCTTGAGCAGGTGCCCAACTACGTGAAGTTCATGAAAGACATCCTAACCAAAAAAATAGAAGTTGGGAGATTTTGAAACAGTAGCCCTTATAGAGTGATGCAGTTTCATGATTCGCAACCGCTTACCACCAAAGCTGAAAGATCCATAGAGTTTTACTATTCCTTGTACCATTGGCAATAAATTTGTTGGAAAGACATTATGCGATTTAGGTGCCAGTATTAACTTGATGTCGTTGTCTATTTTTAGGAAACTTGGCATTGAAGCAAGGCCGACAACAGTAACAATTCAGCTGGCACATCGATCATACGCACACCCCAAAGGTAAGATCGAGGATGTGCTGGTAAAGGTAGACAATTTTATTTTTCCTGTCAGTTTTATCATATTGAATTATGAAGCTGATGTAAATGTACCAATCATCTTAGGCAGACCTTTTCTTGCCACGGGTAGAACTCTTATCGATATTCATAAAGGGGAATTAACGATGCGTATGAATGACCAGCAGGTTACATTTAACGTGTTTCAAGCTTTGAAATATGCAGATGAAGACGAGGAATACCAAACAGAGGAAATAGTGGAGTCTATCTATAAGTTGGACTTGGCACAAATATGCTAGCATCAGCCTATGCCAGCATGATTGAATGCATTGCCGAACTATTTGAAGAACCTCCTGAAACAACCTTAGAGGCTGAAAACGTAAACTATTTTGAACAACTAGAGCCACTTGAGTTGGCTGGAAGAGAGATTGTGGCGCCCAAACCATCCATTGAGGAGCTACCAACATTGGAGCTGAAAACATTGCTAGAGCACCTAAAGTACACTTATTTAGGTAAATACTCAACTCTACCTATAATTATTGTTATTGATCTCACTAATGATCATGAGGAAAGATTATTGGGAATACTATCAACATATAAGCAAGCTTTAGGGTGAACCTTGGCAGACATCCGAGATATTAGCACAACTATTTGCACGTACAAGATCATACTTGAGGAATATCATGGTAAGACTGTTGAAGGAAAAAGACGGCTAAACCCTAGTATAAAAGAGGTAGTAAAGAAAGAAATCATTAAATCGTTAGATGCCGGGATCATTTATCCCATTTCTGACAGCTCATGGGTTAGCCTAGTACAGTGTGTGCCAAAGTAGGGTGGCATGACTGTAGTCAAAAACAATAAAGATGAATTGATTCCCTCCAGGACTATTACAGGATAGAGGGTGTGCATGGATTATCGGAGACTGAATAATGTCACAAGGAATGACCACTTCCCACTGCCTTTCATCGACCAGATGTTAGATAGGCTAGCAGGTAAAGCCTTTTATTGTTTTTTAGATGGCTATTCTGGATATAAATAGATTGCCATTGCTCCTAATGATCAAGAGAATATTACCTTTATCTGCCCTTATGGGGTGTTTACCTTCAGAATGATGCTATTTGGGCTGTGTAATGCGCCAGCAACGTTTAAACGGTGCATGGTGTCTGTTTTTTTTTGACATGATTGAGCATAACCTAGAAGTGTTTATGGATGATTTCTCAGTGTTTGGCAAACCATTTAAAGAATTTCTTCTGAGTTTAGAGTAGGTCCTGAAAAGATGCGTAGAGATAAACCTAGTGTTGAATTGGGAAAAATGCCACTTCATGGTAAAATAGGGTATTGTTCTCGGTCACAAGGTTACCAAGAAAGGTTTGAAAGTCGATCAAGCAAAAGTTGAGGTAATTAAGCAGTTGCCTCCACCTACCAATGTGAAAGGTATAAGAAGTTTTTTAGGTCATGCTAGTTTTTATCGCCGATTCATTAAAGACTTTTCAAAAATTTCTAAGCCTTTGAGTTCACTTTTAGAGAATAATACAACTTTTGCTTTTAACGATTCTTATTTAAGAGCTTTTTAGGAACTGAAGGAGAGATTAATTAACACCCCTATAGCTCATGTGCGATGCCAACGACTATGTCGTTTTAGCTCATGTGTGATGCCAATGACTATGTCGTTTTAGCTCATGTGCGATGCCAATGACTATGCCGTAGGAGCGGTCATAGGGCAACAACATGGCAAGGTTTTTTATGCCATCTATTATGCCAGTTGAATACTAAATGGAGCGCAAATTAACTACTACAAAATCGAGAAAGAGTTTCTTGCTGTTATCTTTGCCTTTGAAAATTTTAGATCTTATCTTATTGGTAACATAGTTGTGGTTTTTATAGATCATTCAGCTCTGAAATACCTCTTGGCAAAAAAGGATGCCAAACCAAGTTTGATACGATGGACACTCTTATTGCAAGAATTTGATCTTATAATTAGAGATAAGAAGGGAAGTGAAAATGCAATAGCCGACCACCTATCACGCCTAGAACATCATTTGGAAGATGGTAAGTATGATGCCATAAGGGATGAATTTCCTGATGAGTCCCTACTTTTAGTCAGTGCTATACCATGTTACACTAACATTGTCAACTACCTGGTAAGTAATGTGATGCCATCAGACTTGGCATATAGCTCACGGAAGCGTTTCCTGAGAAAAGCTCAGCATTACTATTGCGATGAACCCGTACTATTTAAGCAATGTGTCGACCAGGTAATTCGTCGGTGTGTGTCAAAGGAGGAACAACACAGTATTTTGCAACTATGCCGCGCATCACTATATAGAGGTCATTTTGTTGGAATGAAGACTGCTGCCAAGGTGTTGCAGTCTGGTTTCTTTTGGCCTACATTATACCATGATGCTCACAATTTTGCCAAGGCGTGTGATCAATGCCAACGAACAGGGAACATTTCTGGCAGACACCAAATGCCACGCAAAACATAATGCCTATATATTTATTTGATGTTTGGGAGATAGACTTCATGGGCCTATTCACCCCTTCATTTGGTAAATTGTATATATTAGTGGCGTTAACTACGTTTCTAAATGGGTTGGGGCTATAGCCTTACCAACCAAAGATGCCAAGGTTGTTGCTAAATTTTTGCACAAAAATATTTTTACTCGATTTGGTGCCCTGAGAGCTATTATACATGATGAAGGCACTCATTTTAAATGTCGTTTAATATCTAGAGCTTTGTGCAGGTATAAAATTCAGCAATGAATTGCCATAGTATACCACCCTCAAACGAATGGTCAAGCTGAGATATCGAATAGGGAGATAAAAACATTCAGGAAAAAACTATGAATCCCACAATGAGGGATTGGTCCCAACGGCTAGATGAATCTTTGTTGGCATATAGGACTGCCTTTAAAACTCTTCTAGGATGTTCTCATTTTTGGGAAGTCATGCCATTTGCCAGTAGAAATTGAACATAAAGCTTATTGGGAAATTCAGAAACTTGACATGGCATGGAGAAATGCTAGAGAGAAGCAGTTGTTAAACCTCAATGAGTTGGAGGAATTTAGATTGCAAGATTATGAGAATGCCAGACTCTACAAGGAAAGGACAAAGCACTGGCATGACAAAAGAATTCAGCCAAGGCAGTTTATGGCAGGTCAACATGTTCTTCTGTTTAACTTACGACTTAAAATTTTTCCACGGAAGCTCAAGTCAAGATGGTCAGGACCATTTGAAGTTGTTCAACCTTATGCTCATGGAGTAGTTGATATTCGAGATTTGAATAACAGAAAAATTTTCAAAGTAAATGGTCTGAGACTTAAGCATTATACGGAAGGTACTCCAAAGGATTCCAAGTCGATTCACCTCCCATCATCATTATCTTTTCACACATCGCATCCAATTCAAAATCTTCCATCATTATCCCACATTAAATCGGTTAAAACCATTAAAACACTCCACTTTTTTCTCTTTCTTTCCTACTCAAACACTCAAGCCGATTTCCTTTCCTCCTTTACTCAAAACTTGCTCCCTTTTGCTCAAAAGAACCAAGAACCCTAAAAACGTCCTCATTCATCATCTTTTCACCTTCTTTCTTTCAAGAATTAATGGCGTCTTCATCCCTTCCATTCAAACGATTCTTTACCGCTAAAATCGAGAAGAGGCATGATGAAAAATTTTCTTCAAGAAACTTATACCACGAGAAGAGATTCGAGTTGAAGGATGAGCCAAAATTTAGCTATACCATGGAGTTCGCCGAGATTGTAAAGAAATATGGTTGGGAAAAATTTTGCGACATCAATAGCACGATTGTCCAAGAATTTTATGCCCACTTGACCACCAAAGATTTGCCTTTTCTTATGATTCGTGGTAAGTGTGTTTGATTTGATGCCAAATATATTAATGACTTGTTTTCTTTGGATGGCGAGCAGGAAAAACACTTAGCCTTCGCCGACTTACTCGATGATTCAAAGAGGAGACTGATTTTGAAGGACCTATGTCAAACCGGTACAAGATGGAACATCTCTACCAATGGGAGTCAGACGGTGAAGTACTTCGCTTTGAAGGTACAACCGCGAGGATGGAACCACTTCCTCAAAGCCAACTTGAAGCCCACGACACACAATGAAACTATTTATGAGGAAAGAATGGCGCTTCTTCACTCCATTATGACCGAAAAAATTTGATGTTGGCAGAACTATAGTGGACGAGATATATAAGTGCGCAGGTAAACAAACGGGTAGTTTAATTTTTCCATTACTAATATCGAATGTTTGTGCACATCACGATGTCCCTACCCTAGACACCGATAGCATCCAGCACAACAACGGATCCACCACCATTCCTATTTTGTGGAGACAATTAACAACCGTTGAAACCAAAAAGAAGGGAAAACAATCGATCGCAACACCAAAGACCAAACCATCCTAGGCTGCCGCTGCAACTTCTGTGCCTGTAGCAATCATGGCCACATTGTCCTTGATAAGCAAACAACTTGAGTTGATCATTGCCAAAATTGAGGACGCAGAGAAGAAAAATGCTCTATTTTGGCAATATATTCAGACCAGGGACAAGGTGTTGAAACAGGCCCTTGATGAAGTAGCTACGCTCTCAGTGCATGCTTTTCCTGAGTTCTCTGCCAGTCTCCTTGGCAAGAGGACAGTGCCTGCAAGCCCCCATTCTTCTCGAGCGAAAACTCCATAATTAGAGGATATGGTCCAGATTTCCCCTACTCCAGTCTCTCCAGGCCCAATATCACCGGTACATGTTGAAAATGCTAGCACTGATTCCCTTATATAATCTGAAGATGAAGAAAACCAAGCCGCTGCCACACCTGCTACGCCAAAATCTGCTCTTGAAATGTCAAGCATCAACAAGTCGATCAAAGAAGTCCTACGAACTTTACAAGCCGCTACAGTAGAACCAAAGAAGAGCTTCAAGCGTAAGAAGCATATGTTCCCCAACATGGACAATTTTGTTAAGAGAAAGACGCACGTTTCTAGGCCAGAACCTTCAACTGAAGGGGAGTCTTCTTCCCTTTAAACTCTTTTACTGCATTTCATTTTGTTTTTCATAATCATGCATTATTTGTTTTTGTATATATATGTTGTTTTTCATGCATCGAGGACTATGAACCTTTTTAGGTTTTGGGGGTGTGTAGTGTTCTCCATTTCTGTCATGCATTCGTAACCATGCATTATTCATGTTTAATTTGCAATTTGTTTGCTATGCATACCAAACCCTTAAAAAATTGTTTTTGTATCTTAGTTGATTTGTGAATACGTTGCCAGCATGTTGTTAGTATGCTTGAACTTGTAACTAGTTAACATGTCCGATGATGAACTTGTCCTATGAAATTGTATGCCAGAATGACTTCAATGCTCAGGTTGCTTTGGCAGTAAATTCTAGTCTTTGGAGCTTTAGTTTCACTTTACACGTGGCATGTATCTATTTTAATAAAATGAACTTAGGACTTCTTGAAGCTGAACTCAGTGTCAATAAATGAAAAAATCAGTGTCAGGGTATAAAAAAAGAAAAAAAAGGCAGCAATATTCTGCCAATGGCTGAAAAAAATTAGGCACTCCTCTGCCTTAGGGATAATAGGTTACTTGGGGCTTCATGGTATGCTCCCTCTTAGTACTCAAGTCAAAAACCCTAGGGTACGAGTGTAAATGGGTTAGCTTAGTGATGTAGTCTGGACTAATATGGGCATTCGTGGTATGCTCCCTCTTATGACTCACGCCAAACAGTGCATGACGCGACCCCACTTTTATACCAACATCTGAATACCCTTGGTAGTAATATATATATATATAATAATAAAAATCTGAGTTTGGGCAGTAAGGAACCTTAAGGGAATTAATGTAAACTTGATGCATGTTGCTCGCACATATGCACACTTTAAAACCTTAGACTAGGACTTTATTTGTTGCACTTGAATTGTTGAAATGTTGGCATTGATATACTGGATTCTGAGGAAAGACCTAGAGTCAATTATAGCTTGCTGGCATGTGCTGGGAAGTCATTCGCTTCTACTGAGGTACCTTTTTTGTTTTGCTATTTTCTTTTGCATTACTTGAGGACAAGCAATGAGCTAGGTTTGGGGGAGCGATAACTCCTCAAAAGTACTACATTTGCATCTATTCTACAATTCTTTTTGCTAGTTTTCGAGTATGCATGTTTGCATTTAGTAATAGTTTCATGCATTTTGCATAAAAAAGAGTTTAGTAGGTACTGTTTTACGGTTTGAAGGGTTTTTATTTTTTTGGTGCATGTTCTATGCCAGATAGCGTGGCAAAGGAATAAGGGAAAGCAAAAGTCACAATGCTAGGGAAGATTGTTGAGGCGCAGCTAGCAGTGCAATGCATACGGACCAACAGTTGTATGCCAAGCCCCTTAACAATGATGGACAACCCGAAAAAATAGGAAAGGATAAGGTTCCAAAAAACATGCAAATGGACCTAATCCGAAAAATCAGGAGCGGCTAGTCGACAGGAGTTTTCTACCACGACCTTTGGCATCACAGCGGTGACTGATGACTTCAGCCCTAGACCATCACATGCCAGCCCTACTCGGTGATAAGTTGATAAGGAGATCAAGCACTTATTAAGGAGCCTTAGCCGAAATCTAAAATTTGAATTTCTCCTAGAGTTTTCTCCTCACTCATCTATATAAAGAGATCATTTCCAAGCATGAAGGGTGTCGTGCACTTGGAGCTAGCTAGCTTAGGATTATCTCTGATCACTTCTACCACCGGCTAAAGTAGCCACACTGAGGAGGGCTGGAGCAAGAGAGGCTGAATCGACCGACCCTTTTCTTCTTTTTTTCCTTTGGTTTATTTTAATTTTGAAGATGATGTTTGCAAATGATAAAGTTTATTTTATGGTTAACCCCCTCATCATGAACTAATTTAATAGTTGGTGAGGGTTGGATGGATGAAACATTGTTTGTTTTGCTTGCATTTATTAATTAGGAATGCTTCGAAATAAAGTTTTATTCATTCGGCAATGTCTTTACTTTTTCCAAAACTTCTATGCTAAGCGACGGCTGGCGTAGCTTGCTTATTGCAATAGAATATCATAACTGACTTGGGAGGCTACGATTACTTGTCGAATTCTAAGGTGAAAAGTTTCGACAGAAGATGTTCAAGCAGATGAACTTACTTCGGGAGTGAGTCTACCCCTTCGAGAGTAAAGATTGGAACTAACCTAAACTAATTAATGGGAAACATGCACTATAGACATATAGGGGGTTTTACATGATTAATTTAAAGGCGTTACTATCGATGGAGGAAATGGCCATCTTTTGAATCTACTCAATAAAACATTGTCAAAGCATGACATTATTAAAGGCTAGCATGGCATAAACAACGTGAAAACCATGCATTCCTTGCCAACGCTCATCATCCACTTTTTCAAGCTCTCCTTGCCAACGTTGTTTTATTTTACTTTCTTTTAAATTCACCTTCGGAAACAATCATTTTTTCACCCCAAAAGCAAGTAACAATTGAACAATTAAATTCCAAGACAATCCATGTGGGATCGATACTTAGCTTAACTGTTGTATTACTTGTCGACCGTGTATACTTGCACGAAAAAGGACTCAACTTGCCATTGTTTTATACATTTCCAATACTCATTTTTATACCTTTTGCCAAGCATTTTTCGGTCACAACAGCATACTACCACCAGAGAAACACCACACCTGCAAAAGAAACCAAAGCAATAAGACAACGGAAGAAAACAAATGAAAAAACAAAACCCATCTCCTCCTCCTCAATTCCCAACCTGTGACGAGAGTACCCATAACTTCACCGCAAGTCAACGGCCGTGAAAGGGCCCTGGTCACCAAGAAAAAAGGTCCAATGAGCAGACCAAAGAGAAAACAATGAACCGACAAAAAAGAAAAGTGAAAGAAAGAAAAACTCTAAACCAGAAAAAAAGGAAAAGAGAACAGAAAAGGAAAAAAAGAGTAACGTTCGCCGGTGGTCGTCAGAGGAAGAGTCCTCGGGAATTAAAAATGAGAGAAAAAATTTGGAGGGAGCATTTGGGCTTTTTTACGTGAATTATTGAAAACGTGTTAAATAACATTTGTGTGTTAAAAAGATCGATGAAAAATAGTTGTTACTATATCAAGATATTTGCTTGTTGAAAACTGTGATAAGATTAAAAATAAGTATTATGTATGAATGTACTATTTTACCTAGGCTAAAAGGGCTTCTCTCTCCATTCTCTCATTTTTCTTTCTCTATCTATATACTATGGTGGTTTGCGGCTCTCCATTTAAATCAAAAGGAACGAACCGTCTGAATCTAATCACCTTTCTCTTTTTCCCATCAACAATGGCTTTCTAAAATAAAATTAGTGAAAGTTTTAACAAAAAAAAACAAAATTAGTGAAGGAAAAATGTTTTAGAAATCTTGTCATCTTTATTAGGGATTGTTAGACTATGAATGTGAACAATAATCGTCATACATTTCATAGTACGAGTGGGCTAAGCCTTTGCCCCATTCCAAATTTTTTTCCATACAAATGTATGGTTTTCTTTATTTTATTTAGCATATTTCTAATATAATGAAATAGATAGCCAAAAGTTTTTCATATTTTATTTATTCAAAATAAACATTTATTCACCAAACATACCTTTCAATTTCTAGAAAATAGAAAATAGAAATAAATTTTAAAAATAAGACAAAATATTTTTGAAAATCAAATGCTACCTTAATTTCTTGGGAAACTCTCAAAAAATCAATAAAATAAAAGTAAAAAGGGTAAATTACACCGTTCATCACTCAAGTATCTTCTCACTTTTATTTTGGTCACTCAACTTTTAAAATTTTTAATTTACTCATTAAACTTTGAACATTAAACGCTTTTGTCACTCTACTCTACTGTTAAATAATTGACGGTGTTATTCGTTGATTGTTGTTTCAAGGTGCTTCAAGATTCTCATTCGACACAAAGGCACTTTCAATTTTAGTTCCAGTTTGGTTCGTGGTTTGGCTACACCCAGGGACGGAGGTGTTTGGTTGGTGGGAGGGGCTGTTGCCCCCCTCAATTTATACCCTCTTTTTCCATATCATATAATAAATATAGTAAAAAAAAAAAGACTGCCCCTCCCAACTTGTTGGTTACTCTCTATTGCCCCCTCAGGCCGCGTAATAGACAATATATAAGTTACTGTCAAACAGTAATAAAAAGTTAAAGTAATAAAATAAAAAAATTTATTATAAAATAATACAATATTTTCCATTTTAATAAGCTAAAATAAAAAAAAAAAATTGTTTCTATTTTCTCTCTGCCGACGTTTCAATTTTTTCTATATTATAAAATAATATTTTTTATTTTAATAAACTAAAAATATTAAAAACAGCTCATATTCACCATTTTTCCTTTTCTTGAACTTCAACTTTTTAATTTTTTTTCCTTGAATTCTATTGCCTTGTCTGCTATTCACTTATATCAACTCTTAAATCTTCTTTGTCAAAAAAAAACTCTTAAATCTTCTTTGTCAAAGTTGGGACACAATCAAACAAAGCAAAGCACTTGACCACCGAAGACAAGACTCAAAGAATAGATAGTTTTTCAATTGTTTTCGATTATTTTTTTTTTTTTATTCTCTAATATATTAGAGTAGTTGTTGTATGTATCAAATGAGTTGTATTAATATTTTCTTACTAAAAGTTGCAGTAAATTCTTTATTTTAGAGTAGTCTTTTGAGAACCGAAACTAATAATTATCGTGATATTTTAATTTTTCTTTTAATTTTTTGAATTCAAATTGAATTTTTTTCTTATTTTTGTGACATTTTAAATTTTCAATTAGAATTTTTGTTTTATTTTTGGCCATGATTCAACTATGACATTAGAGCAAATTATCGTGGCCATGCTTTATTTTTTCACTATATTTGACTACTACATTTATGTGCAATTTACAACACAAGCTCAAATTTGAATATTATGAAACTAAGTGTGATACATTGATTTCAAAAGATTAGCTCGACTGCTTAAAGAATTTAGAATTTCAATTCACACAAGGTATGATTTAATGAATTTTATAATTATTTGTGATTTGTGACAAACTAGTAAGTCTGGGTGATGGCTCCCAAAAGAGATGGGTGGTGGTCTATTTATTTCCAAAAGAGCTGGGTGGTGGTCTATTTATTTTTTGCATTTTATTTAATTTTATATACTCTTTAAATTATATATTTAGATATTTTAAATTTTATATAATTGATTTTTTTTGTAGTTTTGCATATACTTAGTTGACCTATAATTTGACTAATTGAATTTTTGTTAATATTAGTGATGATGTTTTAGAGAATTTTGAATTATATATTTAGATTTTTTTCTCATTATGATTTACTTTATAGATTATACATCAAATTAATAATTAATATTTAAATGTATGTTTTTTATACATGAAAAAAATATCTACAATTGATTTTTTTTTCAAAAGGAAAAATGTTAAAATATCATCTCCAATTGAGCAATCAAATACGTTCTCAAATCCCAATCCCTTAATTTCTAATGACAATCCAACTAAAGCTCGGAGAATTGAAGTCAATGAAGGTTTTGATATAAATTTATTAGAGCGTGATCCGGGATTGCGAAAGCAAATATGGCAGTACCCTGTTAACATGCATGATGAGATTCTAGCTTATATTAAAGTTGGTCCATATCAAGCCATTCTTACAGAGTACCCAAAATTAGACAAAGTTCCTCGAAGAAGCTTTCAAGTATCATGGTTTAAACTATTCCCTTCATGGTTGGAATATTTTCCAAGTAAAGATGCAACATTTTGCCTTCCATGTTTCCTTTTTCACAAGAAAAATGGTCCTTCTATTTCAAATGCTTTTATTGTTGATGGGTTTCAAAACTAAAAGAATGTGAGAGATAGTAAATATTGTTTCATTTTTAGCACATGTTGGAAAATATCACAATTCTCCACATCAAAATGCTGAAAGAGCATGTGCATTCCCAATCAATCAATCCTCACATGTTTAGAAAAAAATGAACAATTTTCATCTTAACAAGCTGTGGAGAATAAAGTTCGATTGAAAGCTTCAATTGATGTAGTTAATTAGCTTACATTTTAAGGATGTGCTTTTAGAGGTGATGATGAAAGTAAAATGTCACAAAGGCTCGTGAATTTTCTTCAATTGCTTCATTTAATAGCATCTTACAATGATGAAGTAGCAACAGCTATAGAGAAAGTTTCGTAAAATACTACATACACTTCACCACAAATACAAAAGGAAATATTGACGGTCCTCTCAAATAAAGTGAAAAATGTTATTCATAAAGAGATTGTGATGCAAAGTTTTGTATAATAGTTGATGAAGCTCAAGATCATGGTAAAAGAGATAGCAAATGTCTATTATGTTGAGATATGTTAATAAGAATGGAATGTGAAAAGTGGTTTTTTGGACTTGTTCATGTTAAAGATACTGTTGCATCTACATTAAAGGATGGGATATGCTTTTCTATTTCTCAATATAATTTGGATGTTCACAATATTCGAGGATAAGGCTATGATGGTGCAAGTAATATGAGAGGTGAGGTCTAGTCGTTAAGTTCCGGTGATTGAATATTTTGTACCAGTTAAATAATTAGCTCGATCTTGTACCTAATTTAGAGCAATAAAGGTTATTCGGGCTAACTGTATCAGTTTATTATTATTATATTTATTAGTAAAAAAAGGGATATGGCGTGAATGGGGGGACCCACGGCCAATTCCTTCAAATTGAAGGAATTGCCATGAATCCCCCATATGTAGGGGTGATTCGGCAAGGAGGCCACTACGTGGCCAAAGCCAAAGGGTTGTGCCCCTTAAGGCATGCCACACTCCACATACGTGGAGATTGAAGAGAAACGAGGGGAGCAGCCAATTGAATATAAAAGGGGGGATATGCGCAAAGAAGGGAAAAAATAAGGGAACAAACAATTCAGTTCAGTGATAGGTTGGTAAGCTCAAGTTTTTTGGTTCGATAAATTTGAGTCTTTATTATCGATTGGCTCAAGGGGTTGATACAGAATAACCGTCATCTCTTCCAAAAGCCAAAAATAAAGGCTCCGTTATCCAAAAGTCTTAAAAATGTCAGGTTGTCGAGGTGAGTGTAGTTGTGTCAAGGGATAGGCTCGGTGCCATCCCGTTGCATTATTTTATGATTATGTTTGTATTTGTTTAAAGGGCTTCTGTAGAGCAATTATGTCGAATTTGATTGGCAAATCTGGTAAGTACCTGCATTGCTTTGATATGTGCAAATATGACTATGATATGCTATACGTTTGTGATAGATGAAATTAATATGAAATGTGACATGATATGGAGCTAAGGCTCATTTTGATATTTGATATGACATGACTTAAAAAATATATGGACTATGTGAATTTATGTAATTATGGACATTGGAT
This sequence comes from Hibiscus mutabilis, assembly GCA_019671005.1. NCBI lineage: Eukaryota > Viridiplantae > Streptophyta > Magnoliopsida > Malvales > Malvaceae > Hibiscus > Hibiscus mutabilis. Next base: position 34,108,846 of record CM033721.1, read on the forward strand.
ACAATTGGCATGCCATAGGATTAATGGGCTCGGTTAAGTAAGGGAAGACTACGGTCCAAGGCTATGGCCTATATGTAGGGGAAATATGGATGAACTGTGTAAGGGAAATATGTCTGGAGCTACGACCCATTCTCCGTTATATGTGTTGGTGTACAGGGGAAGCCGCGTATCCAATGGTACCTAAATGATATGTGCCTATGAATTGTGCTATGACAATATGATTATGATATGACTATGTGACATGTAATATATGAATACGAAAGCATGAATTGTGCATAGTATAATATGACTACTTGTATATCTGATTGTCATGCATTTCATAATATTAATTATTCATTGTAATTGTAATAACTACTTCACTAGGCTATGTAAGCCTAACATGTGTGTCTCATGCATTTTCAGGACCTTGAACAATTCCGAGCTTTGATCGTGTTGTTGCAGTTGCAAGTCACGTCACTGCCATATATGTATGTTATCTTTTGCTATAAACTTCTAGTGAAGTGGCATATGGTCCAACTGGTTTTGTATAAGCCTTTCTAGATTTATATGATGACTTGGTAAAATGATTTTGTTGTATTCTTAGATTTGGATAAGTTAAAATGATTAAAAAGTTCCTAAAATGAGCCTAAGGTGAAAACTTGGTAAATGGACTCCGAACGCCCCAAAATTTGAAGTACCAATTGGAATATGATTTGTAAATGTACTGGTAAAATTTCGTAAGGTTTGGAAATCACCTGGTAGGTTAATCCGAATAACAAAATAGTTTTGAATAGTTTACAAAATGGTCACCAAATATTGTATCGTCTAATCAGATAGGTAAATGACCTCTGTTAGTGATTAAATTTCCCAGGCTAATAATTAGTAAGATTAATTTTAATATGATAACCTGAATTTTGGCTAAGGACCCTTAATTTATAAAATTTACAATTTAGTCTCTAAGGTTAAGAAAAGTTTAAAATTGACCCCAACTCTGATTAAGTTTAGTAACCAACAAGTGGATAAGTCTTAAGAATAATCAATATGATACTTAGATTAGGTTTCGAACTCTGAATCTATATTTGAACCTCCGATTAGTCTTCTGATAACACTATCCGACCCGATCTCTACCAAACCGGAAAGGGGATTTAAATTATGGTATCAGAGCCTAGGTTTAGTCGATTCTAGGACTAACCAGGCATCCGTTATGAGTCTGTGTCCATATATGCCACTTAGGAGTTATTGAATATGTATTATGTGACTTGCAACTTACACAATTTAAATTCTTTCTGTATGATTAGATCTGAAAATATATGTGTCTAGCGATAGACGTGTTGCAATAGAAACACGTCCAGGCTCTACGTATCTCTTTATTGGTGTACCGTTGATTAAAAAATTATGCTTTAGAATCAAAACCAGTTACTTCTAAGGTTATTGTCTGTAACCCAGTAGAGGACAGTGTGGTTATACGATTGATCTTTAAAGCTTGTCCTTGAGGATCCAAGGGATCCCATTTTCTAGCTAACTTGATGGCCCTACCTTTCCATGAATTTGATCTCATCTTACCCCTTGATTGGTTAGCTAAGAAGAAGTTATATCTCTATGGACTCGGTAAGAAGAGTATAACCCTAATAAAATCCGAACCTGAGCCTAAGAAGACTCTCATGTATGCCGTGAAAGATCTAAAAATTGAAAATGTATTTTTTGTGAAGGAATTCTCTGATGTATTTCCTGATGAACTTTCGGGACTCCTTCTTACCGTGAAGTTGAGTTTGGGAGAGAAGTGCAACCTGGAACTACTCCGATCTCCACTACTCCATATAGAATGGCTCCGATGGAGTTGAAGGAGTTAAATGTTCAAATCCAAGACCTTCAAGATAAGGGATTCATCCGACCGAGTTTCTCACACTGGGGAGTGCCGATTTTGTTCATAAAAAAAGGGTGGATCGATGCGTCTATGCATTGACTATCGTCAATTGAATAAAGTGACGAATCAAGAACAAGTACCCACTTCCGAGAATCGATGACCTCTTTGATCAGTTGAAGGATACTTCTGTCTTTTCCAAGATAGATCTTCGGTTCGGATACTACCAAATGCTGGTAAAGGAATCTGATATTCCAAAGACTGCCTTTCGAACCAGATATGGTCACTATGAATTTCTAGTGGTGCATTTTGGGCTCACGAATTCACCTGCAGCTTTCATGGTCCTGACGTGTCGTGTATTCTAACCCTATCTTGATAAGTTTATGGCGGTTTTTATAGATGATATTCTGATCTATTCTAAAGACTTTGCTTCTCATGAAGAGAATTTTCGGATTGTGTTTCAGACCCTCCATGAAAAACAACTCTACGCTAAGTTTAGTAAATGTTAATTTTGGCTGCTTGAAGTATCCTTTCTTGGCCACGTAATCTCTTCTGTGGGAATTCAAGTGGACCCAAAGAAGATTCAAGCAATCCTTGATTGGATTCCTCTGAAGAGTGTGAGAGAAGTTTGTAGTTTTCTGGGCCTTGCCGGCTATTACCGTAGATTTGTTAAGGGATTCTCATTGCTTGTAACACCCTTAACGAAACTTCTCTACAATGATGCTCCTTTTGTGTGGACTATTGATCAACAAAGGAGTTTTGACCAGCTCAAGCAAGTCCTTACTCATGCCCCTATATTAGTACAACCCGAGTCGGGCAAAGATTTCACTGTGTACAGTGATGCATCCCACCTGGGATTAGGCTGTGTTCTGACGCAAGAAGGAAAAGTCATAGCTTATGCCTCACGTCAACTCAAGCCTCACGAGTTGAACTATCTGACTCATGATCTAGAACTTACCGCTGTTGTGTTTGCTTTGAATATTTGGCGGCATTATCTCTAGAGTGAGAAGTGTTACCTATACACTGATCACAAAAGCCTAAAGTACCCCCTAACTCAGAAAGAGTTAAATCTTCGTCAGTGTTGATGGATAGAGCTATTGAAAGATTATGATTTAGTTATTGACTACCATTTTGGTAAAGCCAATGTGGTGGCTGACGCTCTTAGGCGGAAGCTCACTTTTTCTCTGAGATGCTTGAATGCTCACTTTCGGCTCAAGAAGCTTGGTAAATTGCTAGCCGAGTTAAGAGTTCATTCAACCATTGTATCTCAAATAAGAGAACTCCAAGAAACCGATGAGGAGTTGCGACCTATCATTGCTAAGAACAAAGGTAATCTGGATCTTGAGTTTTCTATAAATTCCGAAAGGTTACCGTATTTCTGTAACCGCATTTGTGTTCCTAGTGATGATGATCTTCGGAACCAAATCCTAAGTGAAGCTCATTCTAGCCCTTTCTCTGTTCACCCTGGAGCTATCAAAATGTACAAAGATCAGAAGAAGATCTATTGGTGGTCCGGTATAAAGAATAAAATCACGGACTACATAGCTAGGTGTTTGACTTGCCAATGGGTCAAAGTCGAGCACAAGGTACTTATGGGTCTTCTACAGCCCATTGAACTCCCGCAATGGAAATGAGAGCGTATCACGATGGACTTCGCGAGTGGTCTACCTTTGACTCTGAAGAAAAAATGATGCCATTTGGGTCATTGTGGACCGATTCACCAAGTCTGCTCACTTCCTTCCAGTAAGAATGAATTTCAGCTTGCCTAAGCTCGCAGAGTTGTATATTCGTGAAGTTATTCATTTACACAGAATTCTGGTATCTATCATCTCCGATCGTGACCCTCGATTTATGTCTTGGTTTTGGAGGACCTTACACAAGGCCTTGGAAATGCGAGTGCATCTTAGTACTGCTTTCCATCCTCAAACTGACAGCCAATCTGAAAGAGTTATTCAGATTCTGGAAGATATGCTTCGAGCCTGTGTCATCGACTTCGGGAATACGTGGGAGAAATCCCTACCCTTGGTTGAATTTGCCTACAACAACAATTACCAGGCTTCAATTCAAATGGCTCTGTATGAAGCTCTCTATGGAAGGAGGTGTAGAACTCCTCTTTGTTGGACTAAACTTGGTGAAGGCAAGATGCTAGGTCCTAACTTACTTCGGGAAACCAAAGAAAGGACTACCATTATTCGTGACCGGCTTAAAGCTGCCTTTGACCGGCACAAGTCTTATGCCGATCTAGGTAGGAGAGATATTTAGTACGAGGTTGGTGAGAAGGCCTTCCTCAAAGTATCTCCGTGGAAGAAAATTCTCTGTTTCAGAAAGAAAGGAAAGCTAAGTCCCCGCTTCATTGGTCCATTCGAGGTGATTGAAAAGGTTGGACCTGTTGCCTACCGATTATCCCTTCCTGATGAGTTAAATCAGATTCACAATGTCTTCCATGTGTCTATGCTACGTAAGTACCGGTCAGATCCTTCCCATATGATTGAACCAGAATCTGTGGAGATTAAATCTAATCTGACATACGAGGAAGAACCTGTTCAGATCCTCGAACGAGAAGTTAAACGGCTTCGTAACAAGAATGTGCCCTTAGTGAAAGTTTTGTGGCGAAGTCACTCCGTTGAAGAGGCAACATGGGAACCCGAGAAGACTATGCAGAAACAGTATCCTTATATGTTCCTCTAAAATGAAATTTCGAGGATGAATTTTCTTAAGGGGGAGAGTTGCCACACCCCGAAAACTGGTCTAGTCGGGGTTAAGTTTCGGTGATCGAATATTTTGTACCAGTTAAATAATTAGCTCGATATTGTACCTAATTTGGAGCAATAAAGGTTATTCGGGCTAACCGTATTGGTTTATTATTATTATTATATTTATTAGTAAAAAAAGGGATATGGCGTAAATGGAGGAACCCACGACCAATTCCTTCAAATTGAAGAAATTACCGTGAATCCCCTACATGTAAGGGTGATTCGGCAAGGAGGCCACTACATGGCCAAAGCCAAAGGGCTATGCCCCTTAAGGCATGCCACACTTCACATACGTGGAGATTGAATAGAAATGAGGGGGCGGCCAATTGAATATAAAAGGGGGGATAAGCGCAAAGAAGGGAAAAAATAAAGGAACAAACAATTCGGTTCAATGATAGGTTGGTATGCTCGAGTTTTTCGGTTCGATAAATTCGAGTCTTTGCTATCGATTGGCTCAAGGGGTTGATACAGAATAACCTTCATCTCTTCCGAAAGCCAAGAATAAAGACGTCGTTATCCAAAAGTCTTAAAAACGTCGGGTTGTCGAGGTGAGTGTAGTTGTGTCAAGGGATAGGCTCGGTGCCATCCCGTTGCATTATTTTATGATTATGTTTGTATTTGTTTAAAGGGATCCCGTAGAGCAATTATGTCGAATTTGATTGGCAAATATGGTAAGTACCTGCATTGCTTTGATATATGCAAATATGACTATGATATGTTATACGCTTGTGATATATGAAATTAATATGAAATGTGACATGATATGGAGCTAAGGCTCATTTTGATTTTTGATATGATATGACTTTAAAAAATATATGGACTATGTGAATTTGTGTAATTATGGACATTGGATACAATTGGCATGCCATAGGATTATTGAGGTCGGTTAAGTAAGGGAGGACTACGGTCCAGGGCTACGGCCTATATGTGGGGGAAATAAGGATGGAATGTGTAAGGGATATATCTCTAGAGCTACGGCTCAAGGGCTATGACCCATTCTCCGTTATATGTGTTGGTGTACATGGGAATCCGCGTATCTAATGGTACCTAATATGATATGTGCCTATGAATTGTGCTATGACAATATGATTATGATATGACTATGTGACATGTAATATGTGAATACGAAAGCATGAATTGTGCATAGTATAATATGACTACCTGTATATCTGATTGTCATGCATTTCATAATATTAATTATTCATTGTAATTGTTATAACTACCTCACTAGGCTATGTAAGCCTAACATGTTTGTCTCATGCATTTTCAGGACCTTGAACAATTTCGAGCTTTGATCGTGTTGTTGCAGTTGCAAGTCACGTCACTGCCATATATGTATGTTATCTTTTGATATAAACTCCTAGTGAAGTGACATATGGTCCAACTGGATTTGTATAAGCCTTTCTAGATTTATATGATGACTTGGTAAAATGATTTTGTTGTATTCTTAGATTTGGATAAGTTAAAATGATTAAAAAGTGCCTAAAATGAGCCTAAGGTGAAAACTTGGTAAATGGACTCCGAACGCCCCAAAATTTGAAGTAAAAATAGGAATATGATTTGTAAATGTACTGGTAAAATTTAGTAAGGTTTGGAAATCACCTGATAGGTTAATCCGAATAACAAAATAGTTTTGAACAGTTTACAAAATGGTCACCAAATATTGTATCGTCTAATCAGATAGGTAAATGACCTCCGTTAGTGATGAAATTTCACAGGCTAATAATTAGTAAGATTAATTTTAATATTATAACCTGAACTTTGGCTAGGGACCCTTAATTTATAAAAATTACAATTTAGTCCCTAAGGTTAAGAAAAGCATAAAATTGGCCCCAACTCCTATTAAGTTTAGTAACCAACAAGTGGATAAGTCTTAAAAATAATCAATATGATACTTAGATTAGGTTTCGAACTCTGAATCTGTATTTGAACCTCCGATTAGTCTTCCGATAACACTATCCGACCCGATCTCTACCAGACCGGGAAGAGGGTGTTACACTTATTATGTTCATTGTATGGCACATCGATTGCAATTAGCATTAGTTGCTGCTTCAAAAGAAGTTATATGTATTCAACATTTCTTCAATAAGCTGAGCTCTATTATCAATATAGTCTGTGCCTCATTCAAGCATATTGATCAGTTAAAAGCTGTCCATGCTGCAAATATTGCTTATTTACTTTATATCGATGAGATTCAAAGTGGAAAAGGACTTCATCAAATTGGTACTTTACAAAGGCCAGGAGATACTCGATGGAGTTCACATTTGAAATCTGTTTCTAGCTTAATCAATATGTTTAGTGCAACATGTGAAGTTTTGTTGAACATTATTGATGATGGAGCTACTTAACTCAACATGCAGAAGCATATGCACGAAGCTTTAAAGTCTTTTGAGTTTTTTTTTCATCTTGCATCTCATGAAGAAAGATCTTGAAATTTTAAATGCGATGCATCTTGTTTCATCTACTAAGTCATTGCTTCAAAAGTTAAGGGATGAAGGATGGGATGACCTAATTTCTAAGGTGAGATCTTTTTGTGACTCAATTAATATACCTATTCTAGATTTGAATGCTCATTATATTGCAAGAAAAGGAAGGGCTCATCATCAACAAGATGACATTACATTGGAGCATCATTACAAAATAGATATTTTTAATAATGTGATTGATACTCAATTGCAAGAGTTGAATGATAAATTCAATGATCATACAATGGAATTGCTTACTCTTAGTTCAGCATTAGATCCAAAGGAGATGCACACTTCTTTTAGAATTGATGACATTTGTCAATTGGTTCAGAAATTTTATCCTTCAGACTTTGCTGAACATGAGATGATGCAATTAAAGATGCAATTTGAGCATTTTGATCACGTGCGACAACTTTCAGATTTCAAAAGTTTGGAAACTATTTCTGATTTGTGTCAATGGTTGGTGAAAACAAGAAAGTCTGAGATTTATCCTCTTGTATATAGAGTAGTGATTCTCATTCTTACCTTTCCCGTTTCTACAGCTACTACGGAACGATCATTTTCAGCGATGAACATCATTAAAAACAAGCTTCGCAACAAGATTGAAGATGAATTTTTATCCAATTGTTTGTTGATGTATATTGAAAAAGAAATTGCCGAAACATTTGATGTAGATTTAATTATAAGTGACTTTTGTAACATGAAAGAACGATGTGTTCCATTTTATTAGGTTGAAGATACATTTGTTTTTTTTAATTATTTTAACAATGAATGTTATTTTGTTTTGTTAGATTCTATAAGTAATTGTACTTTGCCGCTGCGTCCCTGGGTACACTCATGTAAGTAAAAAAAAAAAACGATTCCTTTTCTTTGTAAAATCGTCACATGAATCGTGTTTACCTTTTTTCAGCGACTTTGATTAATTTCGTATATTTCTATAGTCGCATCCTTCAAAATCTCAATTGTCTATGTATTTCCTCTAATTTTTCCCTCTCCTCTACAACGTCATCATCATTCACGTCTATCTAATTTCAGTGTCGTTTTACATCCGATACCCCATGCCCTATCTCGACTCCCTTCACAATTTACGAGTTGTGCCCATTCCGAACCCAATCGACGTTGTCATCTCTAGACCTCACCTCTAGACCAATTGTGATTTTCTGGCGTACCCTCTGCCAGCAATTATTGAGTCGTGCTCCCTTTACCGCCGATTTGGAAAAAAACTGATAAATTCACTATTTCCCAGTCCTAAAAACATATTTTCTAAACTATTACTTTAATTATTAAAAAAATACTATTATTATTTATATTAATAAAATATTACTTGGTGCCTATGTGGCAATTTAAAAATCAATTAAAAATTCCATGTCATCACAGAGTTGGAAAGAAGACGGTAGAGTGACAAAAAAAGTTCAATGTTCAAAGTTTAGTGAGTAAATTAAAAATTTTAAAAGTTAAGTGACCAAAATATGAGTGAAAAGATAGTTGAGTGAAAGAATGATATAATTTACCCAAGTAAAAAAATAAAAAGACTTTGTTACGGAAATGCACATGTTTACACTACATCTTTAAAGTTAGAAATTTGAATTCTAACTGTATGAATAGAGCAAATTAAATTAGGAGGGTCACCGCCATATGTAACCTCCTGCTGAATCAACTCATTGTTGATAATTATTTTGAAATGTAAATAAACTTAAATCAAATCTAAAATTCATATTCTTAACCGAATTAATTTTTTTGAACAATTACTACTTAAGGGAGGAGAGAGGAAATTTACTCCTAACGGGTATTGGACTCACAATTTAGGGGAGATGAAATTGTATTAATCGAGAGCTTTTATCCATCTGCTCTAGAGATTGTTGATTAAATTAATGTATATAATGTTAGGATAATTATTTCATGCACATACGATGGAAACAAAAAGTTTCTACAAGCGCCTTAGTTTTAGAGTTTAGGGGCTCCGTTTAGGGTTTAATGTTTAGGAGTTTAAGTATATGAGTTTTGAATTTGGGGGTTGTGATTACAATTTAGGGATTGTGATTAAAATTTAAGATTTATATGTTAAAACTTAAAATTTTAACCATATTACCCTAAAATCTAACCCCTAATCCTAAACCCTAATCATAAACACTAAATTTTAAACTCCTACACTTAAACCCCTAAATCTTAAACTAATCCTAAAACTAAGGCGTTTGTAGAAACTTTACGTTTTTACCGTTAGTGTATAAGATATTTTCCTATAATGATAATAATAATATCATACAAGAACTAACTTCAAACCTGTTTTAACTTGGCCCATGGAAACTTCCAGATGGGATACTTTCTCACCTAGGTAATGCTTTCCAATCATGTCTATAAATCAAAGAAAGAAACCTAAAATGACGTAGGCTCTCAAGTTGGAAAAACATATCAAAGAATAAGGTAGGCATATGATCTTTAGCCCATTTTAAGGGTGGTGAAAGCTTTCGACTAGCTCTTCTAATGGGCCATGATTGGGATTTTAACACACTCAAGGGCTACCAATTACTTACAAACTCGAAAAAAACCAGAAATTTCAGTTTTTCCTTAATATTTCCCTTTTCCTTTAAAATTAATATTTTTTAGATATTTTTTTAAACAAGGTTTAAAATTGAAACTCGTAAATCAAAGGATAATATACATTTAAATATGTTTGAAATTATATTCTTTTGAATGTTACAATAATAATTGTGTCAACCAAATTAGGATGTAAATATTTTTTTCCTGCAATAATATATATGTTATAATCCCAACAGTAGATATAAAGAAAAAAAAAACTTAATTCGTGACGTGCACTATAGTGATACCCAATAATGAGCTAAATCCAGATGATGGGATCAATAATTGCTTATTCTCTCTACTTATCTCTTTCTTTCTATTAACAAGTTAGGAAGCCTCCAAATTTCCTTCAAGTATATATTTGAAATATGAATGAACCCTAAATGAGCAGCGAAATTATTATTATTTTGATTAAGTAGGGAGGTAATTATCTCAACGTAAATGTTAGGAGCCAAATTCATATAAAATAGAGTAATATGGATATATTTGATCACTCAGTCAATTAGTAGATCTCAGAGAAATAATTTATTTCATACACGACATCGAAATCTTTGAATTCTAGAAGTGGAGATAAAAATATTTTAGACATTTAAAACGAATATATGTAAATATTTTTTAATTTAAATTTTGTTTGATAAACCGAAAATTTTGAATGTTGAAAACTTAAATATTTAACTTTTAGTATTGAAATTGAACACTAGTAAATTTATATAATAAAACTATTTGGTATATTAATACAAATTTAAAAAATATTATTATGTTGTTCAATTATTATAAATCTTAAATTTTATTTTATTTATGAATTTAATGTATAAAGACAATAATTTATATCATTTTAGATACTTTTAGATAAAGGTTTAAATTAATAATTTCAAGACATAATGATAAATTTAACATTCAACCTTTGTATATTTTTTCCAATTTAGTCTTCAATATTCTTTCTAATTAAATTTGTGTCCCAGCCTTTTAAAATGGTCAAATTTGATTATCTACCTTTTAAAATAGTGAAATCTCTATTTTTAAAATAATTCTTATTAAAACATTAATTTTTAGCAGCGTTGACATGAGAATCGGCAAGAGAAATCAGTGAACTTCATGTTAATTTTTATTTTAATATTTTTAATTTAACTCATTTAAATATGAAATTGAAAACGTTTTTTTTATAAATCCTAAAATTAATCTTAATCCTATGAAGGAAAGGGAAACTCTAAGGGAAGGAAGGAGAGTATTCTTAGTGGGTCTCGAACTCATGATCTAGGGGAATATAAAGGAACAAATATAAGAAGCTTGGCCAACCGGCCTCAAAACGTTGTTTTTGATGTATTGAAAATAAGCTCGATTTATTACTGTAACTAAATATCTTGTTTATCTTAACCTAATAAATCGAACACATTGAACCTAAAAGATTGATAACAATGCCAACGACAAAGTTGATGTTGTTATTATTAATAATTTCTTGTTAGCATGGAGGAACATTCCCAGCTTGATATCCTCTATAAAATAAAAACATATAAAGCGACATAAATTTAATCTAATTATTGATCCATAACTCCAATGGTCAATCGGTCACACTTGGTTGGACTAAAAAGTTCATTGTTTGTTTCAATTATGTGATCGTTTTTTTTTTTAATTTCGTGGACAAAAAAAGAAGAGAATCTATTTACCCATTTTTCATATCTAGGTTTGATTTATGTTGACAAATATTATCCATTTGCCATTGAGCACCTCATGACTAGATGATGCGAACCCTTTTGAGACAAAAAAAAAATGTTAATTTCCCTTCAAATACGAAGGTTTTAATGTCACCTTCCGATGGCACACATTGGGGTGGCACAATAAGACATACTTATGAGTTAGTGTATTTTTATTTTTTTACAATTCCAAGGCCTACACAAAACAACATTACAAATACTATAAATTTGGAAATTTCTTGCACTAGTATCCTATGCCACTTATTTGATGATTTTCTAATTATAATTTGTAGTAATATCTTTTCGGTACTAGCTTATATAATGATTTTTAAAAACATATATTAGAATTTTTAAAAAAAAGAATCTATCAACATTCTTTAGGGTTACAAGTGATCACAGTACTACTTGTTTAAGACATTGTATTTTGGCAAGTCAGATTTTGGATTATAATATTATTTTATTTTTATTTTTGGTAAATTACGTAAATAATCAGTGAGCTTTATTCTCAAACTTATTTTGGCCATTGAAGTTTTAAAACGTTCAAATTTTTCAATGAAATTTAGACATTGAATGTTTTGGGTACTCATTTGTTAACAAAAAAATTCTCTAAAATTTAAACATGAAAAACTTCATCGGCACTAGAGAAGTGACATACTGAGAAACAAGCTCCATTTGACGTTAGAGGAGTAAGATCGACGAGAGGGAAATTAGAAGGTTTTTGGGCGATTTGTGAACTTCTGAGCTTTTTCCCGCAAAATGGAGTTCGGATTTAGACTCATGGGGCCAAGCGAAGTGACTAGTGAAATTTATGACCGAACGACTACTATCTATGACCGTTTGAGGTTTAAGAGTTACAAAAAACGTTCAATGTCTAAACTTTAGTGACAAAAATGTTCAACGGCTAAACTTTAGAGAGCAAATTGAACGTTTTGAAACTTCAATGATAAAAATAGGTTTAAGAGTAAAGTTTAATGATGGTTTACGTAATTTACCTATTATTTTTTAAGTTTTGATTCGATTCGAATTGGATTCAAGCAGCTTCACTAATTATACAATTTTTTTGGTGATAAAATTAATGATTTATATATAATACAATGGCGGTAAAAACTTTTAGTTTGCACAAGCGCCTTAGTTTAAGGATTTAGGGACTCAGTTTAAGGTGTAGGGGTTTAGAATTTAAGGGTAATGGTTAGAATTTAGGAGTTGAGGGTTAGAATTTAGGGTTTAAGCTTTAGGTAATATGTTGAGGATCTAGGTTTTAACCTGTAAACTGTAAATTCTATTCACGATCACTAAATTCTAAACTAGTAGAGCAAAACCCCTAAACCAAGTGTCGTCTCGAATATTTTCGGACCCTGAGCGAAAGCTAAAAAATAAGCTCATATAGATCGAAAACATATTACATCTATTTGAACTATTAATTTAAAAGATATTCAATTAATAGATATTAAATTGAAATAGAATTTCTTGAAATTTAAATTTTTTTTGAGGTCATTACTCAATTATAATATCGTTTGTTTGTTTAAGGAGCTTAATTATTTCTCAGTTTTCGATAAATTGACTGAACGAGAAGTCTTGGAATTTAAAAAGAATTGTCAAATAGATAGATAAGTCATCATTTTTTCTAAGTTTTTAAATTTAGCATAAATTATTTTAAAAGTTACATTTTGCCCCATTAAACGTTTGCATATTCGAAACTTTTATGGGCTCTATAAAAGTGGGGCCCTGAGCAGGCGCACAAGGCCTATGAGCTGGGGATAGAACTGGCAGACTTGACCAAAGACTCGAGACCCGAACACGACAACCAAACTTGATTTGAAACTCGAAATAAACCGAACTGAATTTTAGCTAAATCAAAAATAGACCATAACCGATTTTCAACCGAACCGAATGGATCCGAACTGATTTTCAACTGAATCTAATGGACCCGAACCGATTTGACTCGAACCTAAGGCAACCCAAAATAAAGAAAATATATTAAAATAATTAAATAAAGATGAGATGTGAATTGTCGCACAACTCGGCCTGAAAACCCGACTGATCTCCTATTAATCCGACCCAAAATCAACTGATCCAAAAATAATCAACCCAAAATAAACCGAACTGAAAATCAACCGACTCGAAATCCCAACCTGATACCCAAACCGAAATCACCATTGACCCGAACTAAAACGAACCAGACCCAAATCGAAGTTAAACCGAATGTAGTTAGACTGAAATAACCTGAACTGTATGACCTGTTTGCCACCGCTAGTCGGGGCTGCCTAAACCATACACCCTAATTGAGTCCCTAAACCCTAAAATTAAGGTGTTTGTAGAAACTAAAAATTTTCACCGTCAGTGTATCAAATAATTATCCTAAAATTAATTATCCAAACCATGTCTCAACTAAATAGATGTAACACCCTCTTCTAGACTTCAATCATCTGAGTCGAGTCGGGAATATCACAAAACCTAATACAATACAAAAAATAAAATTTATTCAAAAATATTATAAAATTTATAACCTTTGAAAATATTTATATCGACTTGTACACAAAATCGGAGCTCATTTACTTTATGAAAATTAAATTAACCCTTTGATAAATAACAGACTCTGAACCAAAATAGACAAATTTATCTCATTTATACATCCCACTAAAATTAATAAAAACCTCAAGTAGGATGTCATTACTGCGGTAGCTTGATGAAATTTTCTGAACTTGATGCAACTTTTTACTTAGTATAATGACTCGAACTGCCTACGTGTGCACAGGCAAAACACACGTTAAGTACGAACTTTGTGAGGCAATAAACGAAGTTAATAACAATAATTTAAAATTATTCGACTTCATGGTTATGTTTATATAACATAATATATGCCCTCAACTTTTACATGGCATTAGTAATAATTTACTATATGCCAATGTCATCAGACTTTCATGCTTATGTTTATAACATAATATATGCCCTCAACTTTTACATTGCATTAGTAATAATTTACTATAACATAATATAAGCCCTCAACTTTTACATTGCATTAGTAATAATTTACATTGCAATAAACGAAGTTAATAACAATAATTTAAAATTATTCGACTTCATGGTTATGTTTATATAACATAATATATGCCCTCAACTTTTACATTGCATTAGTAATAATTTACTATATGCCAATGTCATTAGACTTTCATGCTTGTCCATTTGTCATAATATGTCAACTATGCATTAATGCATGAATATATATATATATACACCATGATACAAGCTAATGAATATGCTTGTTCAATTCCTTTAAATTTATATCAATACTTACCATTAATATTAAGCTTTCAAGCTTATCTTACTTACCATTTGTTGCCATTGCAACATCAATATATTAAGCTAATGCTTAATTATCCGCTCTTTAGTCATTTTCCTTTTTTATTATAGCCCAAAATATTTAAATAAGAGAATCGAAGTTCACGAATCATCCTCGTATACCCAACCTTCCTTAAGTATATATAAAAGTTGGACCGAAATGTTTTAATATGTACCGAAGTACTCCGTATACCCAACCTTCCTTGACTATACATAAATGTTGCACCGTAATGCATAGAATATTTATACAGATGTTTATGACTTGATGGTTAGCCAACTATACTTTCGAATCTCTCTAAAATATTTGGGCTTTATATCATCAATTATTTCATCCATGACAATGTATATCAACATATAATAACTTTAGGCAGTTCATACCCAAAATAACATTTATAACTTATGTATGTAAGTAATTAAATTATCAAAGCATTTTAAATTCTAATCTTGACATATTTATAATATGTCAATCATATGCTCAATGACAATAAAATTTCGGGTATGCTCATCGTAAGCCATCCCAATGATGTATAAAATATTAATGTATTATGATATATATGTAATTGCACTCACCTTGACACTTCTTATCCAAAACTAAATTGAATAACTTAAGAGAACTTTGAGTTTGGTCCTTTGGTTTATCTACTGAATTTCCGATTTCTCGTATTTACTGGAGTTCTTCGCATTCATCCCTTACATGCACAATTAATAATACCAATAAGACATTCATTTTATAATCTGTCAACATGCGCTACCTTCAAAAAACATTTCTATAAAATAATTTATAGCTCGAAATTTGATTCAGTTTGTTTTGAAAAAAACTAGATTTGATAAGTTTTTCAACCATATAAACAAATAGCCCAAATTCAACTCGTATAATTTATGACGGATTTTCAAAGTCGAATTACAGTGCTGAATTTTGGAGCAGACTGCTACTCTGTTTTCTGAACTTTCATCACTTAAAAATTCATATATTTTGATATACAAATCGATATCAGTCACCGTTTGATTTAAATGAAACTAGACTGAACCAGAAATACAATGAAAATTGGCTCACTTTCTTATCATTTTTATGGAATTTTTGGTGAACTTCCAAACTCATTGCAAAAGATTAAAATTCTGGGCAGATTTCACAAATCAAATATTTAACATCTTTCAACCATCCCAACACTTCAAATTAACCTTGAATTGAATCATTCCAACACTTTTCCTTTCATTTCAATCTCAAATTATAACTTAAATACTTAAACCTTGATTTAATCCCTAATTAACTTAATTGTATTCCATCAAGAATACATCAATTTCAACTTCAATCAAGTTTGTAAAACTAAATAAACACTTGATCCTTCCGAATCAAATCATATATCAATTTGGATTCACAACCTTAAATTCTCTTTTCAATTTCAAGAGCATAACTCATTCAGAACTATGAAATAATGGTACTAAGAGAAATAGAATTCAAGGGAGAATAATTCCATATTTCATGCTCAAACCTCAAATCCAAGTATTTAGGAACTTAAAATTCAATTGAAAATTTTCTTACATTTTCTTCTTGGTGTTCCACGTTGGAGAAGAAAGATGAGAAAAAATCTTGTATTTTCTTTCTTTCTTTCTATTATGCCATTTGGCATTTATTTAGACCAAAATACTAAAATATCTTTATAATAGTCAAATAACAATTTTGCCCTCAAATCCAATGAATACATAGTGTGCTACATGTCATCATCCTTAATCGAATGGCCTAGATTTAATCTTGATTTAACAGTTTACCAATTTGCCCTTGAACTGTATCAATTTCCAATTTTGCCCTTGAATCAAACTTAAATTTTCATCTTGCCCCTTTAATCCAATGGCTAGGATTTAACATGGAAATTATCTTAATCCAATGGTTCAAATTAATTCTAACATTATAAACATGTGTATTGACATTCTTAACCTTCCATCCAATGGCTAATATTACTTTCTTAAATTTATATTTGATCCATTTATCCAAAAATTTCTAAAAACTATGATAATTTCCTTAAAATCAAAATCTCGAATTAATTTAAAAACCTCATTTCCAACCCACTTCTCATAGGTGAACTATCCATTTATGGGATAAAAATTATTTTCAGGAAAATTACTATTTTAGTACTCAAATTGTTTTAGAAATTTTTACTTTAGCCACCAAGCTTTCATTTTCTTCATTTTGGTCACTTCACTTTGCACATCAAGCCTTCCATATTATCATTTTGGTCACTAACTAAACTTTGGAGTATTACAATTCTCCCCTTAAGAAAATTGGTCCTCTTGCCCCCAATTTTTCTCCACCCAATTTTTAGATTTAGTGGTTTAATGGACTCTTGCCCATCCCAATGTTTAATCTTAGCTTCGTCAACATCAACACATAATTGTCTATTAACAACACCAATCTTATTGAAAGTAGCATTGTTCAACTTGATCCACACATTATTTTATCAACACAAGCAATTTCTTTTTTGTTCGCTTTTGATAGTCAAACTGCATATTGTTTATTTTTTTGGCATAATGTCAAAAATACCCCTAACGTTTGACCAGATAGTCACAATTGAAAAAATGTGATAATTTTGAAAGTTTGAGCCATATTTTCTATGGGTAAAGGTGGAGATTTGAATGATGAATTTATTGGTTCATATTCTACTCCATGAGGTCTTTACAACGATATCTCATATGCTCAAAATAGTTGAGTTATGAATGAAAAATTGGTGCTCAAAGTAAGGTATTTGTGAATTGTGTAAGGAAAATGGAAAACCCTTATCCCACATTGGTAGGATAACAAGCATGCAAACTGTTTATATATGCTAACCCACTTGTTAATCATTGAATGAATTCAGTTTAGACTATGACTCACGCAAGTGTAGGAGCTTCAAATTGAAGCTCGTCAAACCTGTAACGACCCTAAATTTTGGGTTAGTTAAATGTGTCTCAAATCCAGGGTTTGAATATATAAGTTGGTAATTATAATAAGAAGGATTGTTTTGGGAAGCTCATTAAATTTATATTTGGACTAATTCGAATAAGGATTTAAATTGGAATCTAGAGTAAAAATAAGACGGATATGTGGTTATTTATTTTATTGGTGGTAGTGGTGTTTGAATTTTAAAAAGAGGTGGGTGGTTGAAAAAAATAAAGGAAGAGTTGATGAAGAGAGAGAGAAAGGGAAAATAGGGAGAAAATGGGTAGAGAGTTTCAGAGGGAGAAAGTGCTTGAACCAAGATCAATCATCGAGTGGTGGTCCGCCTTTGACACCACCAGCTTTATTGAACTCCTCTCTCCGAGAGGAGTCAAATGACGACGGTCTCGCTGTCGTAAGAGTCGTCATTGACCAATGTGGGAGGAAGAAAGATCTAGCTAAATTTTTGAGTTTTAGAACTCTCTCCTCCACTGTCCACCATCGAGAACTGCTATCCACCACTGAGAACCGCCGCCACCATCATGCTTAAGAGGATCCAAAGTGCCAGACTGGATCTGGTGGTCATTTTTTGTTGCTAGAGGTCACCGTACACGCCATTGCCCTCACATGGGCGACATCCAGCTGCTGTGTGCAGCTAATAACAGCTTGGGTCGTGCTATTTAGACTGGCTACTAGGTCAGTTGGGTGAACCGGACTGAGCCAGTTTGTGAACCGAGCTGAGTTGTTAACCGAGCCGCGTTGACTGTGTTGATCGATTCGTTGAATTTTTCTAATGGACTCTACCCGAGGGTTCTTGAATTTCTGAGTTTATTGGCATAGTCCGTTTCGCCAAATTCAAACTCGGTAAGTTTTTTACGCATTTTATCCTCTAAAGTAGTCTAATAGTGTAAAATGGCTTATGTAGTCGTATTTGTTTTATCCAAGGAATTGGTGGACTCGAATATTGGAATTAAAGAGATGATTGGAGGAGCTTAGAAGGGGATTTATCGATTTGACTTAAGGTTAGTACACCTCGAACTATTATTGCTTTATGAGCATCATAAATATGATTGTTTTGCGTATTAGTATCTGTAAAATAGGTAGACGATGCATATGCATGTTTGGAGACTGATAGTATGAGACTTGATATCTATGAGATGCATGAAGATGTTGTGAATATTTGACTCATAGAGGCTTCAGAGACCGTTTAGGGTAGTTTGAGATACCCATATGATTATTTGATGATTGGTTGATAAATTGTGATGTATGCTTGTTCGAATAGATTGACGTGATTCAATGGAAGTTATGCTTAAGGGATAAATACTCGATTAAATGATTATGAAGCCGGTAATTAGTAATAATTGAATCAATGCGTTAGTAAACAAACCGTAACAACTTTCATAAGCTTTAGGGATCGAATAAAGTGTTTTAAAATTGTAATTAACGAAATAGTGTGAACCCATTTATAGGGTATTGGTATAAGCTTCAATTGTACCGATATGCGATTAGAGACTGTATAGGTACGGGTTGACCCATATAGGTACTTGTGGAAATTGAGGATTTCCAATAAGCTATATCAGTATCGTATGCGTATGAGTATTGGTACCTAGGGGTACCATATCGATACTTGTGTTCGAGTACCGGTACCCACTTAACAGAATAATATATATTGCTAATAAAAAGATGGAAATTGATGTAGGATGTTAATAAGATAAACTGGATTAATAAAGATAATTAATAAGTATGATTAATGTACATTTACATGATAATTAATAACTTGGTAAATGTTGGGTGACTCAATAGAAATAACAACCGTATGGATCCTTGGTGAATCATGTGATGTTGTGTGCTGTGTGGTAGCGTGTCCTTGCTATGTGTTGAAATGGGCACCTAAATGGTTGAGTTACCATTGTTTGGTAAGATCTAGATACCCGGTGAAAGAGTGTTACAACGCAACACCATGGTTAGAGATGTCGAATGAATGTTCCCGAAGTTGTGTGGCACTGGGTCTTATTCGAAGATGCTTGATGAGAGATTCTAAGCATGGGTGTATGTATCTAGATGCTTAGTGGTTGCGGACCTCACCCCATAGAGTGTATGTATCCCGATGCTTAGTGGTCGCGAGCCTCACTCAGAGTGTATATATCTCGATTCTTTGTGGTCGCAGACCTTACTCCTATATTGTGGTATAATGCTTATATGCTATGAGAAGCTTATGC
Organism: Hibiscus mutabilis; assembly: GCA_019671005.1. Classification (NCBI taxonomy): domain Eukaryota; kingdom Viridiplantae; phylum Streptophyta; class Magnoliopsida; order Malvales; family Malvaceae; genus Hibiscus; species Hibiscus mutabilis. The sequence goes on from CM033721.1 coordinate 34,128,638, forward strand.
TTTCTTGTTATGCTATATGATTTGGCAGCTATAGGTAGCGCTATATCTATACGACGTTATATTGTCATGTTAGGAGTATGGTTGGGCCTTGTGTGCCATGTATGACGATTGCTTTGATGATAGCATGTGTGTTAGGCGAATAGTGGTAGCACCACATGTTTATTTATCTCTCCTTACTGCTCGTACTAGCTTGCATGCTTATGTTTATGATTAACATGAAGTTTAGTAGAGTAGATGTGTACCACTAAGATTTGTATGCTCATCACTCAGAATCGTTGTTTCTGTGCAGAGGTTGATCGTTGGATTATGGGATCGAAGAACACTATCCGTCCGAGATTCCAACATGTGGTGATTTCTAGAGTACGACACTTGTGTTTAGCGGGCTATGTATTAATAGGACGTTACGTGATGGATTATGTAATCCTTATTTTTTAAGTTTTATTAAACAAATTGAATGTTCAAACATTTTGTATTTAAATTAGAGATCAATTGTAACGTTTTGATTATTTATCTATATTTTCTATTGTTGGTTTTAAACATTTTTGAGAAATACCTTTTGGGCTAAATTGAATCGAGAAATTTTATGGTTTTAGGTTGGGATTAAGGCTCAAATGTGACACCCCGGTCGAGGGTGTTACATTTAGTGGTATTAGAGCTTAGGTTTAGCTGGTTCTAGGAAACCTCATAGTGGTATAGGTGTTTTAGTAAGGTGTCTAATGAATACAAGGCCTTAAATTAAGTTCGTACTCCTTAAGACTGGAATCCTGATGGTTCGTCCAAATTTGCGATGCTAAGATGGTTATGATCGTGGTCGAGATGGATATGTTAAGTGTCGAGCCGCTCATGGGAGTGATTGCGAGGGTGAAGTTGCCCCAGATTGTTAAGATGCGAGTTAGTTGAATGATGCCGGAGTCGAGGATGTGTCCTCCTTCCACCACCTGAATGATGTCTTTATTGTGTGTTGTAGTTGTTCCGAAGCCTTCGGATATGTCATGAGAGTTTGTGGCAAAGAATCTTCACTGCTATATCGTGAATAACGTTTGTGTTGCGGGTATAGATAATCTGCCTCCGAAATCGATTAGTAGATGCACGTTGGTTGGAGGACCTTTTGTTTACTTAAAGGGAGTCGTAATGATACTTGGGAAGTATCATTGCCATTCTTGAGGGTATTTCTCGAAGATAGTGGATTCAGGATCCACTAGTTTGTTAGAGTGTGACATAAGTCAGACGTTCTATGGGTTTGATAGAGCTACCTTCTTGGGAATTTTTGCGTCTTGGAAATTGCTTTGGTTAATCAAGCGTGATACTAGCCAATAATGTCTAGAGTGGGCTTGAGGCTCTAAGACCTCAAGGGAACCCGACCTTTGCTAATGAGAATGTTTGAATTGTTACCTTTTTACCGTGATTTTGTGGTGGTCATTTTAAGAATGACACAATGGGTTTGTGAGACATATTTGACCGTTCGATAGATGCTAATGTGTGCAGTTCGACGCTCGAGAGCTTTCAGACTATCAGAGTGTTTGTTTATGCCTCTTGGAAAAGTTTTCAGGACTTCTTCCTATTCAAGAACATGAGTGAATGTTGAGGTAAGGCCAATTTGAACGTTAGTGCCTATCGCCTTCGTTAGAGGACATCGACCCAGTTGAGAAAGTTAGAGATTTAGTTGCAAAGGTGCAACTTGAACGAGGTTTCTTTTGTCTGCGTATTTTTCTCAAGGGAGAACTGGGCTTGTTAGCTAGTAAGAAGTTGGTTCGTTGAGGTGGTACTTAAACCATTGATTGCTTGTTAAGTGACAGTGAAAGATCGTTACCTGTTTCCTAGGGTGGATGACTCATTTAACCGATTGTGAAGCACCTATGTGTTTTTCTGGGATTGGTTTGAGAATGAGATTGTTACAGTTAAAGTGTTAGAGGCTAGTAGTTTCTAAATGAATTTTGGAATGAGGATTTCTCTCTTTAGGGCGTGTCATGATAATGTTTGATGTCTGCAGTGACGTTTGAGGTGTCTCTCGAATGTAAGCTGATGCTTTGCGTGACACGTGTGAATGTATAAGAATATGGAAATATGAGCATTGACAAGATAATGACCCTACGTGTTGTGATAATGTTTGATGTCTACAGTGTTGCGCTGTTTGGGCTGGCTATTAGGCCAGACGGGTGAGCCGAGCCGCGTTAACCATGCCGTTGACTTTTTTGGGTGACCCTACCCAGGGTTTTCTCGATATTCCGAGTCTATTGGCATTTTCTGTTTCACCAAATTCAAACCTGGGAAGATGTTTTTACACGTTTTATCCCCTAAAGAAGTCTGATAGTGTGAAATGGCTTATGTAGTCGTATTTGTTTTATCCGAGGAATTAGTGGACTCGAATATTGGAATTAAAGAGATGATTTGAGGAGCTTGGAAGGGGATTTATCACTTTGGCTTAAGGTTAGTACATCTCGAACTCCTATTGCTTTATGAGCATCATATATGATTGTTTTACATGTTTGTATCTATAAAATAGGTAGACAATGAATATGCATGTATGGAGACTGATAGTATGAGACTTGATATCTATGAGATGCATGATGATATTGTGAATATTTAAGACTCATGGAGGCTTCAAAGGCCGTTTAGGGTTGTTTAAGATGCCCGCATGATTATTTGATGATTGGTTGATAAATTGTGATGTATGTTTGTTCGAAAGGATTGACGTGATTTGATGGAAGTTCTGCTTAAGGGATAAATATTTGATTAAATGATTATGAAGCCAGTAATTAGTAATAATTGAATGAATACGTTAGTAAACAAACCATAACAACTTTTATAAGCTTTAGGGATTGAATAAAGTGTTGTGAAACCGTAATTCAAGAAAATGTTGTGAACCCATGTATAGGGTAGCGATACGAGTTTCAGATGTACCGTTTACTATTGGGGCATGTATCGGTACAGTTCGACCCATACCAATACTTGTGGAAATTGAAGATTTCCATTAAGCTATATCAGTATCAGTATGCGTGTGAGTATTGGTACCTAGGGGTACCATATCGATACTTGTGTTCAAGTACCGGTACCCACTTAACGAAATAATACATATTGCTAATAAAAAGTTGGAAATTGATGTGGGATGTTAATGAGATAAATTGGATTAATATAGATAATTAATGAGGATGATTAATGTACATTTACATTATAATTAATAACTTGGTAAACGTTGGGTGACTTGATGGTAATAACAACCGTAGGGATCCTTAGTTGATCGTGTGATGTGTGGTAGACCTGTCCTTGCTATGTGTTGAAATGGGCACCTAGATGGTTGAGTTACCATTGTTTGGTAGGATCCGGATACCCAATGAAAGAGTGTTGCAACACCATGGTTAGAGATGTCGAATGTATGTTCCCGAAGCTGTGGCACCGGGTCTTATTCGAAGATGCTTGATGAGAGATTCCGAGCATGGGTGTATATATCTCGATGCTTAGTGGTACCGAGCCTCACTCCATAGAGTATGTATCCCGATGCTTAGTGGTCTCGAGCCTCACTCAAAGTGTATGTATCCCGATGCTTAGTGGTCTCGAGCCTCACTCAAAGTGTATGTATCCTGATGCTTAGTGCTCATGGTATATTGTGGTATAATACTTATATGCTATGAAAATCTAATGCTTTCTTGCTATGCTATATGATTTCGGGGCTAGAGGTAGCGTCATATCTATACGATGTTATATTGCCATGTTATGAGTATAGTTGGGCCTTGTTTGCCATGTATGACAATTGCTTTGATGAGAGCATGTGTTTAGACGACTAGTAGTAGGACTACATGTTTATTTATCTCTCATTATTTCTCCTACTACCTTGCATGCTTATGTTTATTATTAGCATGAAATATAGTAGAGTAGATGTGTACCATTGAGCTTTGTAAGCTCAGCGCTCGGAATCATTGTTTCCATTCGTAGGTTGATCGTTAGATTGTGGCATCGATGAGCACTATTAGTATGAGATTCCAGCATATAGTGATTTCCAGAGTACAGTATTTGTGTTTAGCAGGCTTTGTATTCATAGGACCTTACGTGATGGTGTCTATAATCCATATTTTTTAAATTTTATTAATCAAATTGAAGGTTCAAATGTTTTGAATTTAAATTGGAGCTCATTTGTAACGTTTTAATTATTTATCTATATTTTCCACTGTTGGTTTTAAACATTTTGGAGAAATACCTTTTGGGCTAAATTGAATCGAGAAATTTTATAGTTTTGGGTTGGGCTTGAGGCCCAAATGTGACATCCGGGTTGAGGGTGTTACCAAACCCATTAGAGTTGGGGGAGCACCCGCACGACATGGGCACAACCCAAATGTCTGGACTGGTTGGGGCTTGTGGATATTCTACTCACTTCCAATTAATTTTTTCCTTAAATATGACATATCTTTTGAATATTCTGAATTAAAATGATAATTTATGTTTTCTTAAATTGATATATTAAAATGATAATGTATTGTGGTTCACAAAAATATATTTGATTGAATGTGGTATTTATGGCTTATTTCCAAAACTTTTCTGAAGAAAATTGTGTAGCTATAGATCTCAGCTCATTTCCTACTATTTTTCCTATTCGAATCAAGCATTTTTTTCTTTACTGTTTTATTTCAATTTCTTAATAAAAGTTTATTTTTATTGTCTCATATTGTGATATTTGTAACAACCACTTTGATCTATATTCTTTTTTTGAAGCACTTTAACCTTCAAAATTTTATTTTAGGCCAAAATGACCACGTGGATGAAAACTGTTAGTCAACTAACAGTAAATGAATTGAAATGTTCTAACAAACCTACATGACAGTGTACATTGTCATAACAATGTCATGTAGACAAATATGATAACTTGACAGAATGACACATCAATAAAAAAAACTAAGTTTATAAAATTATATAAAATATAAAATTACTATTTTTGGTGTGTCTTTCTGTCAAATCATTTCAAGTTGTTTACCGTTAGTTGACTAACATTTTTCATCCACATAAGGGTTACTTTGACCCAAAATGAAATGCTGAGGGTTAAAATACTTTAAAAAAAGAATAAGGGGTCAAAGTGGTTATCCAATCAAACCTTAGGGTTGTTTTTCTGACGATATACCTTCCAAGCTGCCTATTGTTTCTTTCTCTCCATATCCAACACACATGAGCATTCCATGCCAATCTCAATTACCAGGTTCTCTTCTCAAAGCACAAAGCTTCAATATATCCTTCAAAAAAAATTTATAAAAAGAATAGTTTGAGAAAAAAATATAAAATCTTGATCATTACAAAAATTGAAACCATAGTCTAAGTATATTCCCCAACTGCTAAGTCTATCCTTAGTAAGCAACATATCAAGACAAGCCAACCAAGAAATGAAAGAACACTTAGGCATATACAAATGACAACATACCACTTGTAATCACTAATTTTGTTCGGGGTAACTCTTTTTTATTTCGTTTTATAATAATGGGCTTATATATACTACTATGGGATTTGTTTAATCTTAATTATCTCTCTCTCTCTCTATATATATATATATGTAAGTGACTATTAAGTCAAAACAAAAAAAACAAAAAAAATACTAATATTATGTTTTAGTGTTTTGTCTCTATTTATGACCATATTATATATTATATTATCTTATAAAACCCCCCAAAAAATTACTAAGTTATATTTTTGTTATGGTCTATTATGTTTGTTAGTCAATTGAAAAACCCAAAACAATATTAATGTATTATAATTTTTAGGTTATCCATATTATTTTTATTGTTGTTTTCAATTATTATTAGTCACTATTATTATTGTTACCATATCTATCATTTAAGTTATCTTATATTATAACCGAATTATACAGAGTATAGACTAATCAATTTGAAAAAAAACCCAAATTTATTTTTATTATCAACCCATACTTACAAACATATATAACAACAACCCATTAAAGCAAAAATTAGATAAAGCCCAAAGTTTTATTAACAGTCCATAAAGAAACAAAAAGCCCAGGTTTATTTACAATATATTAAACAGCCCAATATATATATATATATATATATATATATATATACAGTATATAAACATAGCCCGTTTCGGGCCCAATAACAAAAATAAACCCTAAGGCATTAATATGATAAGCTTTCTTGGCCCAGCTGAACCGCAGCAGTCAGATCTAATCTAGATCTGGCGGTCCAGATTGCACAGGTAAAGGAAGCCCTAGCTGGCCTATTGTTACACTAGCGCCATATCGATTGCAACCGTCAGATCGGGAACACATCGAACGCCCAAGATTGCACCCGGTGTGCGTGTAGTCCACCGTCGTCCTTTCATCTCCCATACGCGCCCACGCGCAACTCCTCGGCTCACTCCACGCGCGTCTCTCCTGCTTCCACGTTGGCCCACAGCAATCTCCTCTGGTCCCCTCCCCTCCTCAGCAACAACAAATGCATGCAAACAAACAAAAGAGGTTAGAACTGGCCAAAATTTCCAGTACACCAGGGGACAAATAGACAGCGTTAGAGCCTCACCAACAATGACAAAGGTGCAATATGAATACAAACAAGAGAATAGGCAACCAATAGCATTTTCTTAGGTTTTACTATTTTTCTAAAAAAATGTAATTTTGGTGCTATAAAGACCGAACCCAAACATATTGTAACCCGAAGAAGCATTCGGGGAAAATTTCAGAGCAAAGTAATACAAAAAAAGTTATCTTATGAGGTATCTCTCCTCTTCTCATTTTCTTTTCAAAAGCATACGCATAAGAAAGAAATGAAAGGGTTAGGGTTTCAATTTTTTACCTTTGTCGTTTCGGCTTCCTCGACTGCTCTTTTCCTTCCAGTGATAAGCCCGCTTCGTTTTCCTCCGAGAACTCAAATGGGTGAGCTGTTGTAAGGAAAAGAAAAGGGGCTTCGGATTTTATATTTTAAAAGGAAAAAGAGTTTTGGTTTTGAAAAACGGAGATCAGATCAAGGTTTAGGGCGAGAAAAGGGTTTGTTTCAACTTATTTTTGAGTTCATCGGCCGCCGGTGAGCAGCGGCTAACGCGGCTGAAGGCCTTTATTTTCTGGGTTTCATGGCGGCCGCCGCAGTGGGGTTTCAAACAATTTTCTAGGTTTGATGGGTGCTTTGGTTCTGTTTTTAGAGAAAAAAGGATTGGTTTTTTCACAAAAGGGTTTGAACCAAATGGCCAAAAGAGATGAATGTTGGCTAAGGAAGGATTTTTATAGCCGGCTCTTTTTTTAAAAAGGGATATTCGTAATATAGTCCCTCTGCCCCAACCAAATCACCCATTAAGGGTTTTCGTCTTTGGTAATAACGTTATGGTCCCTCTGTGTTTTTAAATTTCTTCCGCAAGCCATTTCATCTTTCGTATTTACTCCCCGAGCCCTTGAAATTTTCCAAATGTTTGCAATCTCGCCCCTGATTTGGTTAAATATGCCTTTTTAATTTGGCCTCCTAATTCTTAATCTTGCTAATCTGGCCCTTTCCAGTATTACAAAAAACCCTTTTGTTTATTCTCTTTCATGCATATTAATCTAAATTTTGCATAGTTATTTCCTGTTAATTTCTAGCTTTAATCCTAATGTTAAATTGTTGTTTGCTAGTAATGTTTGATATATGGTTTGATATATATATTGTTTAGTATAATGTATTATATATATCGCTTTGTATAATATATAGTTTCTATATGTTATATATAATATATAGTATTTATATATAATATATATATGACATATGTTTCATAATATATATAATATATTTAGTTTCACAAAGTTATAGTTTTTGAAAATATATAATTTTTAAAGCTTATAATATGTATAATTTTTTATATATATGAAATGTTTTTAAAGAATATAATATATATAGTTTTTGTAAAAATATAATGTAGTTTCTTAATATAATATAAGTTTTTTACATAGTATATATCATACAAGGTTTTTAAATACATAGCCTTTTATAAATGTTATATATTTATATCCTTTTAATATAAAATGTATATTATGTTTATTCATGTATATGTCTTATTTGGTTTTTGTTTGGGCCTAGTTTTAATAGTTATAAGGCTTTGGTTTTGGGCCTAAGTTTAAGATAGTTTGGGCCTTTAGTGATGGGCCTAGTTTTAATAGTTTTAGGGCTTTAGTTTTGGGCCTAGTTTTAGTAGTTTTGGGCCTTTAGGCTTTAGAATAGATAAAGTGAATTAATCTAATTAATTTAGATCACGTGCTCATCTCATAGGGGCACGATCATTAAATTAATTAAATTAATTCTAGGATTAGGTCCATTTAGAGCCTTAGTTAGATTAGGGTTCAAATTAATTTAGTGAAGTTAAACTTACCTTTGGCTTACTAGGGCAAGTGTTAAATTCACTAAGTTAATTGAATGTTTCTTAAAAACCGTTGGGTTAAAATTGGCATTGAAATTAGATTGACGTTAAATTTTAGATTAATTATCACAATTTGTTATGGTTTCTAGTCTTTTAGGGCTAATCAACTTAGGATTAAATATTAGGATCGTTTAATTAATAGATAGATCACTAATCGGTTCATCCATAACTTCAGCCTTTTAGATTAGGATCTCGGGTGGGCTCTTGTGTGTTTACTTTTGAAGTCTTTGTTTGCAATCCTTTAACTGCCATCCATGTGACTTTTTTTAATGTTTTGATTGCATGTCAATTAACTCAAATCATAAAAAGGAGGTATTAATTAACCCTGATATTCGTGTCGTAACAGTCTTGCCTCAATGGATGTTGACCGAATATTTGGATTAATCCTTGCTACTCCGGGGTAAATGATAGTTGAAATGGACGAGATCATTTCATCATATTATAACTACTTGTGCCATGCATAAAGGTGACATACGGGATCCAAACCATAAACTAACACGACAGTCAGTCTTATATGATGTCGGTTTAGTCTATGGTCTGGTGTATCGTCATCCTTATTACTTACATGTCTAATTAATTCCATCTTATCGGTTCGATAAAGCCCATGCAATTAAGGCCAATTTCTAATTAAGAACGCCAAATTAAAGTTCATTCAAATTTCAAGCAATTTCCATCAATTTTAAAGGTAACAAATATTATGGTACCGATATCCGGGCGTGATGGAGTGCTAATCCTTCCCCAAACGTAACCAACTCTCAGAACCTTTCATAATAAATCTCTGGTTTTCTTTGGTGTCTGGCCTACCTTATCCAAGTGGCTAATGGCGACTCCAATTTTTATCGATTTTCAAAAGAGAAAGAGATTTTCAAGAAGAAATCCCCATTTTTAAACGAAGATTTCAAAAGAAGATTTAGGAGATAACTAGTAGCTGACTTCTTTTCTAAAAATGCTTTGATACACTTGTGTGTTAAAGGGAATTTTAAAGAGGTCGCTACAGCTTGGCGACTCGGCTGGGGACAAATTTTGTTTTTACAAAGAAAAAAGAAAGTTAGGCCAAGAAAGTGTTTGTTGGCTTTAAATGATGGAAAATGTTGGAATTTTAATTAACTTTAACGAGGTCGATCCTTTTTTAAAAATGTGACCAAAATTATATGGGCTTTTGATAATTGGTTGTCTTTGAATTAATTTTTCATTAAATTTCTAAGGAATCACCGACATGTGTTGCATCATATCATCAAGCTCTATACCCGAGTTCATTCCCTTAAGTGGGGGTGAAATGCCACATACCCACATGAGTAGCCCTCCACGGGTCGGTAATTCACTTCCAGAATCCACGCCTTTTGACAATTGAGCAGTCCTCCAAGTCATTAGGTCGTGCTTTCCCTTGAACCGAAACCAATTTGCAAGCTTGTAATGGGCCAGAATTGGAGTTCTTGTTGCCTTAGTAGGTGATGAGATAGGTTCAGGTACCCTATTTAGAACCGAACGCATGAGTGAGAATCTAGGAAGCCCACCCCACTAGAGCCACACGAACAACCTTAGCGAACTAGAATTCATGTGGTTAGGGTTCTTTCCTTAATTGTTTGCCTTTTGCTTAATTCATTTGTGTTCATCTATCTTTTGACTAACAACCTTTTGTTTGTCTTTTATTCTTTTCCTTTTACCTCTTTGTCTTGTCATATCATGAAGAGCACATTGAGTTGGAAATAGTCTGAAATTAAAGACTATATTAATGGGAGATTTGGTTCGTAACAATGATGCAAAGAATCATGATGTACAAATATGGTCAGAATGAGAGCAACTACATGACGGGGATAGTATTCTAGCCCGGGGGTTTAAGTCAACAATGTCAGCCGAAACCTTTATGAACACGAAATTTAATAATGTGTCCAAGTGGAAGTTAGTGTGGAATGGTTGGGATTCCGAGGCAAAAAAGGCTTTCAAAGACGAGAATGGCAACCTCCCATATTTGTTAGATGTTCCAATCAAGTGATCACTATTCAAGCCTTGGTAGGGCCTTGGAGTTCAACCTACAGTTGTTTCACGATTGGCAATTTGGTTTTGACTATGACAGTTGTGGAATACCAAGCTCCTACAAGAAGATCAGCAAGAATTGTGCCAAAAAAGGGCAAAGCTTTCCGGGGCAAGACTAAAAGTTTCTCGGGCACTTTGCCATCTTGGGTTGACAATTCAGTCCCACTTAGAACAAGAAAGAACATTTCAAGTGGGAAGGAATTCTGACTTTAGCTTCGGCATACCTCAAAGATCAAGTTCAACGGGCCTCTTTCAAGTGAGCAATTCAAGTATACCAAATGCCGACGTTGGAATGACTGCAATTTGCCGCTTACAAATATGCAACAGCAAGAACTACTACATTAGATGACTCAAGTGCAAGAAGTCTCCCAAAAGAGGGGGTTCCTAGCGAAAAATGCTTTTGGATTGCGTGAACGATGAATCCAATGAGGAAGAAAGTGTTATTTGAAGCTTGAGAGAGACTGTCGACCTAGATGTTAGTCAAGGTCCATGTGCGTAATAGGTTTTCTGTGATCATTGTAACAAACCAATGTTCCCCTTAATGCAAGTCATTTAACGAGGATATTTGCCAAACTCAGTGTTGCTTTTTGCATTCATAGTAGCATTATTTTGTGACGAATTTATTTTTGTTTGCTCGTCTTGTTCAATTCTCTTTGTGCATATTCATGGCACTTTTCACACGAAATGTTGATACGAGAACAGTTCGAAATTTAAGACTTCCATAACAAGGGAAAGAGTCTGCAATGACAAGTTAAAGAACCTCGAAGCTTAAGACCGGTCACAAGATGAACAAGTCCAACCCAGTTATTGGCGGAGAAGGAACTCAAGTTTCATTTGTACCCTACGCGGAAGCTCTTACTCTTTACTCGTTGTAACGGGACTTGATCTTCGATTTGAAAAGTTACTTAATAAGAATGTTCGTCGAGTCAATGCTCTTTGCATTTCAATTGTACCTTTTTTATTGATTACCTTTAATCATCTATCTCTGTTGTGCATACAACACATTACATGTATTCGTTCATAAAATAAATAAAATTAATCGATGGGGTTCGTGGCAGCATTCTAGCCATCAAAGATGGAACGAACTCAGCAAGAGTTAAGGGACACCATCATCAAGTCCTAACAAGACATGATGAAAGAGATTTTTCAGATGCTACAGTCCAGTCTAAAAGGGAAGATTGTTGTTGAGAATCCTTTTCAAGGTATGGGAGACCACTTGGGCGCCCCGATCTTTAAGAATCTTCTCCTTATCAATCCCTTATCCAACCTCCCCAAGGGAGATCATCTGCTCATCAGGTCAACGCCTTTGCCCAAGCTCAACCGGATGTGACCTTCGGAAACACTGACTATGTTGAGGGTAGTATCCCAGACTTTGATGAATAGGAAAAATTGAACCAAGTGAAGGCAGAATTCTCCAAGAAATTGAAGACACCCGGAAGGACCTCGACGAGAAGTTTCGGATAATGGAATATGAAGAAGGTTCTTTTGGATTGAACGCTAGAAAACTCAGTTTGGTCCCGGATGTGGTAATCCCCTACAAGTTCAAGACTCCGGAGTTCGAGAAGTTTGATGGGAGGACTTTCCCCACTACACATATAATCATGTTTTGATGTAAGATGGTCAGGTTCATCATCAACAAGAAGCTTCTAATCTACTGCTTTCAAGATAGCCTAGCAGGGCCTGCTATAAGGTGGTACAATCAGATGACTCGTGCCCAAATCAAGTCTTGGAAAGATTTGGCCCAAGCCTTTATGGATCAATATAAGCACATAACTGATATGGTCCCCAATCGGCTCTTGCTACAAAGTTTGGAGCAAAATTACAATGAGAGCTTCCGAGAGTATGCCCAGCGTTGGCGAGACATGGCGGCTCAAGTTCGGCCCCTAATTCGAGAAAATAAAATTATCCCCATGTTTGTGGACACTCTAAACGGAGTATTGTATGATTGTTTGATCGGCATTCCTATCAGCAACTTTGTGGATATGGTTATGACGGGAGAGCGCATTGAAGATGCCATTAGAAAGGGGAAGATAATAGACCCCTACAGCACGACTGCCCACAAGGGGCATGATTCTCAGGTTCATATGATGGGTTCTCACCCAAACAATCAGTCTCATGGCCGCTCCCGTAATCAATCATTTGGGTCTGCAAAGCCTCCAAAGGTTATTCATCCCGTTCCTATGTCATACACCGAGCTGCTCCCAATGCTTATCGAGAAGAAGCTTTTGACCCCGGTTCATTCCAAACTGAAGGATCATCCCTATCTCGAAGGTTATGACGTCAATGTCGTGTGCAACTATCACATAGGAAGTACAGGGCATACCACAGAGAATTGTGGGGCATTAAAGAACAAGGTTCAGGCTCTGATCGAGAATGGCCTTTTGAAGTTTTGAAAAGAAAGAATGAAAACGCGACCTTTGGGGTTTTGGTTCTCGGTTATCTTTGTTAGGAATTTCTGTGTTTACGTTTTCTTGCATATTACATTTTCTTTCGAAGTAATGCATAAAACCAACGTTGATATTATTTTCCTGAATATAGCAACGATCTTTTTGTAAAGGGTACTTGTCATGTTTGCGGATATTCCTTCTAATGAAAAGGCATTTCGCTAAACATACAATGACCTTGAAATCATATATATGTATATATCCCTTATTACCTTCGTAGGTCATCAAATATCACATGCATGATGTGGCACTAATTCTAACAAAAGAGATCAGTTGAATGTTGTGATAACAATAAAGTGTGATTCCTCTCCGTCCGCTTTGGTCGGTAAAGCGCAAGAAGCAAAATTACTATTCCTTCAATGATGTTTGATGATAAGAAAATCTTCTAAGAAAGCCCAAATAGAGTAGATTGAATGTGCCTAAAAAGGAAAATAGAGTATTTCAAACAAAACAAAAATTAATTAAAATTAAAGGGGTACTCCACTATAGCAAAAAGGCTAAATAAGGATGATTTGCTCAATTACTCTAATTGGTTCAAAAGCCTTGGCTATATGAGTAAGTTTTCAAAATCGTGACTATACCAAGTAACTCGGGGTATTGTTGTATGCTCCATCATTATCCTCGAGACAAAGGACTATGACGAGTTGACTTCCCCTAAGGAAAAAGAAATGAATGAACAGATTGAATAAGTCCCAAATATGAATCCTTGAGGACACTAACACAATGTCAATTGTAATCTTACATTCAAAATTCTTAGAAGGACATGTTCCACGCTCCATGGGCTAAATAAAAGTCAAAAGTTTAAACATACATATGAATGGAGAAGAATGATGAGAACTAGAAGGAGTAGTAACCGAGCAGATCAAGCAAGTACCATAATCATGAGGATGGACCGAGCAATCTAGGAAGAGTTTCACAACTTCACATATCACCACAACATTCAAAGTCTTCGTAGACACAAGCTCTGCTTGAAATGATCACTGGAAAATTGAATCTAAGATGCCATTGCATTTGATATCTGGGGCATCTTATTCTGTTTTTCAATTTAAGTTTTTATTTCAAGGTTTTGTATGTTAAGCTAAAAAGGCATTCTTCATTTGAATGACGACCAGCAAATTGATACATTTTAAACAAAGAGATTTATCTATATCACTTCAAAGATAAATGCATCAGCGAGGCCCAAAGTTGAAGGGCACCATGTGATGTGGGATAACGAAGAACCTCCGAGGTTAATTTTCCATGATGGGGCATCATGGTCTGTGGGGCAACGAGGGCTTTCGCATAAAATAGCTCGAATCAAAATAGATGAGATATGGCGCAAGGCTTGAAAGAACTAGGCCAAAGATTTTGATTACGACCAAGGTAATTTGAGCTCAGAGAATGAGCAACACAAGTTTAGGGGCAAGCTTTGTCAAGACAAAGGGTTGATGAGTGGTTGTGATCCCAAGATGACGACCGCCGACTTTAGAAAAATGACAAACTGAATTCGTGTATCATTGCATTTTCATGAACACACACATCTTGGAATCATGAAATTTGCTCATGCATCATTGATAGCTAGGCATCTATACGACTAGGAGCATGCTAACTCATACCAATATCGCATTTTGTTAACTTTAAACAAGTATTTGAAGATTGAAAAAATGAGGGATCAACAACTTCACGAATGGAGAAGTAGATCTCACAAAATCAAGAGTTCTTCGACTTGCTTAGTGAGGACTTCCAAAGGTCTTTCAAAACTCAATTTCTCAATTCAATCCTTCCAAAAGGACGTTTTCCTCAAAACCCAAATTTCTCAATTCAATCCTTCCAAAAGGACATTTTCCTCAAAACTCAATCCAATCCTTCCAAAAAGAATGTTTTCCTTAAAACCCAAAATTTCTCAATCCAATCCCTCCAATAGGGTGTTTTTCTTAGAATGTGGGTATCCCGATTCCAAAACTGAAAGACTCGCGGCTTCAAGACATCAGAGCAAAAAAGGAGCAGATACTCAAAGCTCGAGGATTCCAGGCGAAGGATGTCAAACTCACCGCATCAGGATGAAGGAGTAAAGGATACAGATACTCATAGCTCCAGATTGAGGGAGAGGAAGGGTGAACGGTTCTATATAGGAGGAACTCGCAGCTCATAATATTCAAACATGGAAGTAGGACAAAATTAATGTTTATGGGCTTTGCTTTATTCTTGTTCCACAAGTATAAGCAAAGAGAGGCAGCTATAATCACTAATTTTGTTCGAGATAACTCATTTTATTTCATTTTATAATAATGGGCTTATATATACTACTATGGGCTTTGTTTAATCTTAATTATCTATATATATATATATATATGTGACTATTAAGTCAAAACAAAAAAATTAAAATTACTAGTATTATGTTTTAGTGCTTTGTCTCTATTTATGACCATATTATATGTTATATTATCATATAAAAACCCAAAAAAATTACTAAGTTATATTTTTGTTATGGTCTATTATGTTTCTTAGTCAATTGAAAAACCCAAAACATTATTAATGCATTATAATTTTTAGGTTATCCTTATTATTTTTATTGTTGTTTTCTATTATTATTATTGTCACTATTATTATTGTTACCATATCTATCATTTAAATTATCTTATATTCTAACTGAATTATACAGAGTATAGACTAATCGATTTGAAATAAAACCCAAATTTGTTTTTATTATTAGCCCATACTTACAAACATATATATCAACGGCCCATTAAAGCAAAAATTAGATAAAGCCCAAAGTTTTATTAACAAACCATAAAGAAATAAAAAGCCCATGTTTATTTACAATATATTAAACAACCCTAAAAATATATATACACAATATATAAACATAGCCCGTTTTGGGCCCAATAACAAAAATAAACCCTAAGGCATTAATCTGATATGCTCTCTTGGCGCAGCTGAGCCGCAACCGTCAAATCTAATCTAGATCTGACAGTCCAGATCGCACAGGTAAAGGAAACCCTAACTGGCATATTGTTACCCTAGCGCCGCATCGATTGCAACTGTCGGCTTGGGAACACATTGAACGGCCAAGATCACACCCGACGCGCGTGTAGTCCACCGTCGGCCTTCATCTCCCATAAGCGCCCACGCGCAACTCCTCGGCTCACCCCACGCACCCACGCGCGTCTCTCCTACTTCCACGTCGACCCACAGCAATCTCCTCTGGTCCCCTCCCCTCCTCAGCAACAACACATGCATGCAAACAAACAAATGAGGTTAGAACCAGCCAAAATTTCCAGTACACCAGGGGACAAACAGACAGTGTAAGAGCCTCACCAACAATGATAGAGCTGCAATATGAATACAAACAAGAGAATAGACAACCAATAGCATTTTCTTAGGTTTTTTTATTTTTCTAAAAAATTGTAATTTCGGTGCTATAAAGACTGAACCCGAACATATTGTAACCCGAAGAAGCATTTGGGGAAAATTTCAGACCAAAGTAATAAAAAAAAAAGTTATCTTCTAAGGTATTTCTCCTCTTCTCATTTTCTTTTCGAAAGCATACGCATAAGAAAGAAATGAAAGGGTTAGGGTTTCAGTTTTTTTACCATCGTCGTTTCAGCTTCCTTGGCTGCTCTTTTCCTTCCGGTGATAAGCCCGATTCGTTTTCCTCTGGGAACTCAAATGGGTGAGCTGTTGTACAGAAAAGAAAAAGGCCTTCGGCTTTTAGATTTTAAAAGGAAAATGAGTTTTAGTTTTGAAAAACGGGGATCAGATCAAGGTTTAGGGTGAGAAAAGGGTTTGTTTCAACTTATTTTTGAGTTCATCGGTCGCCGGTGAGCGGCGGATGATGCAGCGGAAGGCCTTCATTTTTGGGTTTCCTGGCGGCCGCCGCGGTGGGGTTTCAATCGGTTTCTAGGTTTAATGGGTGCTTTGGTTCTGTTTTCAGAGAAAAAAGGGAGTGGTTTTTCACAAAGGGTTTGAACCAAATGGCCAAAAGAGATGAATGCTTGCTAAGGAAGGGTTTTTATAGCCAGCTCTTTTTTTAAAAAAGGATATTCACAATATATTCCCTCCGCCCTAACCAAATCACCCATTAAGGGTTTTCGTCTTTGGTAATAACGTTATCGGTCCCTCCGTGTTTTTAAATTTCTTCTGCAAGCCATTCCGTCTTTCGTATTTACTCCCCAAGCCCTTGAAATTTTCCAAATGTTTGCAATCTCGCCCCTGATTTGGTTAAATTTGCCTTTTTAATTTGGCCTCCTAATTCTTAATCTTGCTAATCTGGCCCCTTTCCAGTATTAAAAAAACCTTTTTGTTTATTTTCTTTCATTCATCTTAATCTAAATTTTGCATAGTTACTTCCTGTTAATTTCTAGCTTTAACCCTAATGTTAAATTGTTGCTTGCTAGTAATGTTTGATATATGGTTTGATATGTATATTATTTAGTATAATGTATTATATATATAGCTTTGTATAATATATAGTTTATATATGATATATATAATATATAGTTTTTTTAAATATATTTAATATATACATGACATATGTTTCATAATATATATAATATATTTAGTTTCACAAAGTTATAATTTTCGAAAATATATAATTTTTAAAGCTTATAATATGTATAGTTTTTTTATATATATGAAATGTTTTTAAAGAATATAATATATATAGTTTTTGTAAAAATATAATATAGGTTTTTTACATAGTATATATCATACAAGGTTTTTAAATACATATCCTTTTTATAAATGTTATATATTTATATCCTTTTAGTATAAAATGTATAATATGTTTATTCATGTATTTGTCTTATTTGGTTTTTGTTTGGGCCTTTGGTGTTGGGCCTAGTTTTAATAGTTTTAGGGCTTTGGTTTTGGGCCTAGGTTTTAGATAGTTTGGGCCTTTGGTGATGGGCCTAGTTTTAATAGTTTTAGGGATTTGGTTTTGGGCCTAGTTTTAGTAGTTCTGGGCCTTTAGGCTTTAGATTAGATCAAGTGAATTAATCTAATTAATTCAGATCGTATGGTTATCTCATAGGATCATTAAATTAATTAAATTAATCCTAGGATTAGGTCCTTTTAGAGCCTTAGTTAGATTAGAGCTCAAATTAATTTAGTGAAGTTAAACTTACCTTTGGCTTACTAGGGCAAGTGTTAAATTCACTAAGTTAATTGAATGTTTCTTAAAAATCGTTAGGTTAAAATTGGCATTGAAATTCGATTGAAGTTAAATTTCAGATTAATTATCATAATTTGTTAGGTTTTCTAGTCTTTTAGGGCTAATCAACTTAGGATTTAATATTAGGATCATTTAATTAATAGATATATCACTAATCGGATTATCCATAACTTCAGCCTTTTAGGTTAGGATCTCGGGTGGGCTCTTGTGTGTTTACTTTTGAAGTCTTTATTTGCCATCCTTTAATTGTCATCCATGTGAATTTTTTTAATGTTTTGATTGCATGTTAATTAACTTAAATTATAAAAAGGGTATTCATTAACCCCGATATTCGTGTCGTAACAGTCTTGCCTCAATGGATGTTGACCGAATATTTGGATTAATCATTGCCGCTCTGGGGTAAATGATAGTTAAAATGGACAAGATCATTTCATCATATTATAACTGCTTGTGCCATGCATAAAGGTGACATACAAGATCCGAACCATAAACTAACACAACAATCAGTCTTATATGATGTCGGTTTAGTCTATGGTCTGATGTATCGTCATCCTTATTAATTAAATGTCTAATTAATTCTAACCCACCGGTTCGATAATGCCCATGCAATTAAGGCCAATTTCTAATTAAGAATGCCAAATTAAAGTTCATTCAAATTTCAAGCAATTTCCATCAATTTTAAAGGCAACAAATATTATGGTACCGATATACGGGCGTGATGGAGTGCTAATCCTTCCCCACACGTAACCAACTCCCAGAACCTTTCATAATGAATCTCTGGTTTTCTTTGGTGCCCGGCCTACCTTATCCAAGTGGCTGGTGGCGACTCTAATTTTTATCGATTTTCTAAAGAAAAAGAGATTTTCAAGAAGAAATCCCTATTTTTAAACGAAGATTTCAAAAGAGGATTTAGGAGATAACTAGTAGCCGACTTCTTTTCTAAAAAATGCTTTGATACACTTGTGTATTAAAGGAAATTTTAAAGAGGTCGCTACACCACTATGCACCAAGCAACCTTTGAGAACTTTGGCCTTAT
This sequence comes from Hibiscus mutabilis, assembly GCA_019671005.1. NCBI lineage: Eukaryota > Viridiplantae > Streptophyta > Magnoliopsida > Malvales > Malvaceae > Hibiscus > Hibiscus mutabilis. Next base: position 34,147,674 of record CM033721.1, read on the forward strand.
TTCTCTCTATATTTTTTTGATTTGAAGCTTTCAATTTTGTTGCAAGATGCCCCTTTCAAGAAACATTTATTTTTCTTCCTCTCTTAATCTCATTAGCTTCTTCCAACAACAACTACGATGTTGGGCCAATAAAATTTGTCATATATCTTTACCCCTCAACAAATAGGCATTGATCCAAGCAGCACAAAGATTACTAGACTGCATGAGAATTTCCCAAAATTGGTGTATGATACATGTCCAATTCCAACTAAGAAGGTCTTTCCAATCATGGTCACTTTCAGCTTTCGGCTTACAAACATGGTTCCAACTTACCTTTGCACCTTGAGCTTTTGAATATGCCTATTACAAAAATCTCAAAAAAAATTGATAAACTTTTCTAAACATTGTCTTAGAAAGCAAAAAAATGACTAGCCCAGTAATTTTGGTCTTGAAAAAGATCATCCTTAACAAATTGCAATATGCTGACATAAAATAATACCTTAGTAGCATGTCCATTAATTCTTTTTCTTACCTTATCAAACAAAGGTTCACAATTGAAAAATTAAATTAAAATTTCAAAAATGATATATATTTACTCGTAATGAACATATATAATGACCAAATTATTAAGTAAATGAAATTAAAATTCACAACAACAAAATAGGTTTTAGCGGTATTTTTTGAGCAAACGCCGAAATAGACTGATATATGGTTGTAACAACCCAAATTTTTTAGTCAACATTTGGGCGTTGACCCGGGTTATGGACCCCTGTTTTTTTGGAGAATGAGATCCCTTGGGCTAAGTTTGAGCCCTCTTGGGTGAGAATTGAGCTACATAGGCTTGAGTAGTGACCAATTTGTGAATAGTGGAGAAACTATGAGGTTTTAAGTTGCAATTTTACCCTTTTCAAGTAAAAGGCTGAACACCCTTTTATTTCCCTTGACTTTCACGTGAAAAAAGATGGACAACGTGAGATCACCCATTTTCTCTTCATCTTCCTTCTCCCACACACAATCATTTCTTTCTTTGTTCTTTCAAGCCTTATTCCAAAAACAAAGATCCAAGCTTTCTTAATCATTTCTTCTACTCAAGACTCAAATTTTAAGTATGTTGTTCCATCTCATGAGCTTCAAGAAAAAGAGTATTATCTTGTGGAGATGTGAGTTTTTCTAGTAATTGGTTTTTAAAGAAATTGGGGTTTTAAGAGCTTCAACCTATTTTTTTTGTTGCAAATTCTAGTTAAATCTCCCTATGGTTGCTAATTCAAGACTTGACTCATTTTCATGTTGGCGTGGCAAGAGAATGTGTTTTGGGGGCTTCCCTCAAGCTTGGGTTAAGAGAGGAAGTTGCAGGGTTTTGTTTGGAAGCTTAAATCCGGGAATCTTTGCTAAAGGTTAATACATCTCTGACTCTTATTATTTTTTAGGATCATAAAGTAATTACTTTGTTGATTTTATGGTTTATGGGTATTTTACGGGTGAAGCTTGCTTTAATTAATCAGAGTAATGAGTTCAATGATGTGAATGGTGTTAGATGACTCTAATATACCCATAAATAACTTGGTAAAGTTTAGTAACAATTTGGGGTGGTTTGGATGCGAATAGAGACAAGTTAGGATTAATTGCCGAGTCTTAAAAAGTGGTTCTGAGATTAAGGTTTTGAAACTATATGAATGTTGGAGTATGCCCAAAGACCAATTATGAGATGGTTGTAAAAGACATACTTATTTTATCTTGTTTATTAATAAGAAGCCATTATTATTATTTCCGTCTTATTCTATGTATCTATAAATAAATTGAACTATAGTAAAGTCCTTAGAATAATATAGTTATTCTTGAATGTCCTTAGTCGAGAATTATTGTGGGCTTGGACAACAATAATGTATTAAGACTAATATGTAGTTGATTGATGACAAAGTGTTGTCATTGACATAGAGATGTCAAAATCAATACATAAGTATGTGTTAGGGAACGACATACTAGACTGACCCGCTATGAGCATGTTTCTTGGATTATTATGTGACAGTCACAACAACATTGCTCATGGTGATAACTACATGTATGATCCTCAGACTTGAGATCATCATTATTTCAACATCGTGAGTGACATATTTTGATACGGTCAAACGTGTGTCGTAACTGACTACACTATAAAGACTGATATTAGATATGTCACAATCCATGTAGCGAAATATGGTTTATCAAGATAGGATTTGTCCCTCCTACATAATAGGAGTAATATCATAGGCCACTTGATTGAGTGAGACTAGAAAATATATGGCCATGCTCGAATGAATTGATATGGGATATCATAGTTATTCGTTTATAATAGTCTACTCAAGATATTAAGAAACATTAGATGGACTATACAAGTGTGACTAATCCATGACTTGTGTCTGATCTATATATAAGGACAAAAGGATGAAATACGTAAAAGAAGTTAATCACAGAAAAAGGTTAAATCAAACCACGATTTCATGTAACTTAGGTAGCAATGATGTATTGCTAGATGCCACTCATTGCTTGTAATATTAGAATTGTTCTGGATATTATTGCTAACGTTACATGAACCTACAAGGGTCACACCCTATGATTGAAACGGACAAATATCGACTACATAGCATGTGTACAAACTTGTTATACACGTAATTAGTGAGAAACCAAAATTGTTAATTTTGGTTTTATACATATGTTAATATTTGATAAGTTATTGTAATTATCAAATACTATATATATATCTTTAAAAGAAACCTAATTAAAGTAGAATCAGATTCTACATATTTAATTATATTCAGTTAAATATATTATTTATTTAAAGAATCCGAATTTAATTAGAATTAGGTTTTTGAATGCTATATAAAGGCATAAGGCCTAACACCCAAAATATGCCTTTTTCGAAAAACATCTCTAACAGTTAGAAAAGAGAAAAGTTGTTCCTTTATTCAGGTGGACTGCGTAGAGGTCAGAACGCTGTTGTGATGACTCGAATTTGATTTGGATTCTCCTATACTCATTGCGGAATTCCAAATTGGTTGAGGTAATGTTTTTCATCCTTTATCACCCCAAATTCATCCTTTGTACATGGATCACTAGTGGATTACGCTGGATAATTTTCCCGATGCACCATGGGGTGTACCAACGTTTCCCAATAGATATGAATAGGTTTCGATACCTTATGAATTTCTACAAAAAATGGATTTTGGAGCAACAATTTTAAAACCTTTGGTAAGGTTTGAAAACCTCTGGGCAAAGGTTTCCATACCTTTAGGAAAGTTTCCAAACCTCTAGGCAAAGGTTTCCATGCCTTGAGAAAAGGTTTCCATACCTTTGGGGAAAGGTTTCTATACCTTTAAGAAGGTTTCCATACCTTATGAAGGACAATGTTGGGAATTTTCTAAATATTTAGAAATGTTTTGAATGAACATAGAAGCGATGTTTCATCAATTAATGGCTAATGACATGATTAAACCCTTGAATAAAATGTGTATTCACTAAAGGTGTTGGTGTTGATTAATAAGTCAATAATATTTCGATAATGAGACTTGAATTGTAGAAATTACTAAATATCTTCCATAATATACTAAAGGCTTGATAGTGGGGCCTAGGGGTCCTTACCCCATGATGGGGTGTATCAATGCTGAGGGAGCATTACTTATCTTATGAATATTGTATAAAGGAATCCAGATATCCTAGAGTTAGTACTACGGTACTCCTAAGGGGATGTGTGCTTCGGGTTAAGTGAACAAGTACATCCGACGGATCCACGAGCTGAGTGATCTAGGTGTAGCTAGAAACCTATTTGTTGCTATGATGATCCAGATAAGGTAATAAACTTGATAGGCTGAGTGAGCTCGAGTAACCTGATAGGCTGAGTAACTTTAGGTAAAGACTACTTGTGGCTTATGTGATCTAAGTATGTTTAGGACATACCTGTGGCTATGGTGATCCAGATACGATCCTTTTAACTTGACGATTGTGTTAACACAGGTAACCCGAAGGCTGTGTGAGCACGAGTAAAGTAAGGCTTCGTTGGCCATTATATAGATGATGTATAAATGTACTTATGTATGTTGTGTGATTGCTATATATGAGAGCTTATGCACCCGATGGCTGAGTGAGTAGGGTACAACATGTATTAACTCGATGGGTTGTGTGAGCTCAAGTATCTCAATATACTATATGACCTCGAGTATGAGAAAGCTTTGTGGAAGCATGTATAACTTGTTGTTGACTTAATGATGCCTTGAGATAGGTGATCTAAGAACTCTAGCTAGTGTAGGTTAGATGATAACTCATAGATAGTAAAGCCTTATCTTTGCTCTCTAGACTATATTGATCTTGCATGCTTATTTTATGACAATCACGAATTGTGGTAGAGTACAAATGTACCATTGAGCTTTGTTAGCTCAGCGTGCGGATGTGTTGTTTTTTCGTAAGTAGGTTGACATGTCCCCTTTGGAGGATCACATGGATGAGGATTTTCAAGCACCGCGTTCGCTTCAGAGTACAATACTTATTATTTTAGTTGGGCTAATGTATTTAGAGGACATTACTAATGTTGAGTCTGTAACTCTATTTGAAATATGATTTTGGTATACGGTGTTTAAAATTGGAGCTCATATTTGTAAAATTATTTAAATGTTATTTTAATTACATGAATTTATGGATGATTTGACATTTTGAAAAAAGGCTAAAGTTATGATTTTAATGGAAATTTTATTGGGTCGGTTTTGGGTGACCCGAATGTAGTACTTTAGATTTGGATCAAGATTGGGGTGTTAAAATGGTGGCGTTTTTTATGAAACATTGCTATAGACATGTACTTTCGTGGCGTAGTGACAAACGCCGCAATAAGATTTAAATGTGTAAATCCCACACCGACTCTATTCATATCTTATTGAAACTTTATAAAAAAGTGAATTACAAGTATAGATCCCCGAGCTAAGTATAAGGTGAGGGACGAAGATACATAGTCAATAACAGCGTTTGGAGGAACAGACAACACTAAAAGACAAGGTATAGCCGGAACAAACGCCACTAAAGACATTATATTTTTGTTCACAAATGACGCTAACTGTTGCAGCATTTGATTTAACAACACTTTTTGTAGCGCTCTTTCTAGCTCTGGGAGGATTTTTGGCGGCGCTTAAAAACGCCGCTATAAGTCTAAAAATGCCGCTAAATATTTTTTATTGTAGTGATTATATTATTAAGTTCAATATAAAATATAAGATGTATTAAGATATCTCATTGATATAACATGAAAAATAATAAAAAAATGTAAAACTAACATGAATGTGACAAATATTGATACTATCGAGTATGCAATTATTAATATAAACCAAATTATTACGTATAAAAAATTCATATTAAATATAGGAAGAGAACAAAAAGATTGTATAAAAATATTTTTTAGTAAATTCTCCAACGTGACTACATTAGAAAGGGCTATAGAATATGTTAGTAATCATGGTGACGTTAAATATGCATTCATTCCACAAAAGAGATCAAAGAAAGGTTGACTCTTTAGTTTTATTAAAGTATCAACAATGTGAGGCACGAAAAAAAGCGGGTAGTTATACGGTGCGGCACTAATCGAAAATGTTATAAAATATTGAACGTAAAATAAAAAATGTTATACTTTTTGATAATATTTTAGGTTATTGTCTCACGACAGTATCGATATATAGAGACAAATTTCGATACTTACAAAAACTTAAAATGTTATCATAAGTGACAAATATTGATACTCGAAGCTAAGTTTTGATACTTAACTATCAACTTAAAATGTTTATAAAAAAGTATAATATTTTCTATTTTAAATTCAGTGTCTTGTAATATTTTTAATTGGTGTTGCACTGCGACTATGTTGCATGTTAGACTCGCCCGAAAAAAGCCACAAAGCGTTTACATAAATTTTGGATGAATGGATATAAGATTAAAGTATCGTTGACAGTGTATAATAGTCAAAGTTTTTATTGAACGAAAGAAAGATCGATTTTGGTGGAAGCGTACATTGTAATGAAAGCATTGAAATTTAATTTTCTAGAAGAAAGCTTGATGTTGAATGCATAATAGTCAAGCTGTAAAAGATTGTGAGCCACTGAATTTTGACTTTCTAGAAGAAAAAACTTGTTGTGATAAGTTCGATGCATTTAAATCGATTGTGTTAAGAGGGTTGAATTTACTTCCCGAATGAATTGATTAAAATCGAAAAATAGTAGACAATTGTGCACGAAAATTTTAGAGTGGTTCGGCTACTAAACCGAGTCTACGTCTACTACCTTAGCGTCACTAAGGATTTTCCAATTCACTACTATGAATTCTTCCTTTTTTACGGTTTTAAGGGGTGACCTTACAACCCTATATTTTCAATGGCTAAGATAGAACCACTCTACTTTTTTATTAGGCTAAAATAGAATCGATCCCTTTTGCAAGGTATGTCACATCCCGAAAACGGCCTAGTTGAAATCCAGCTCTAGTGATCAGAAATTTTGAAACCGACGTAATAATGTTTGTAAAAGATTGACTTTTGTACCATTCTTGTTGTAATGGAGCTTTATTTTGGCCTTATGTGTGTGTAAATGGACCCCTTGTATGAAATTCGAAGCCCAATATGCAAATCTGAGTTAGTCGTATCGATACGCCCATATGAGTATCGATACGGCCTAACTGTCAATAACTAACTTTTTGATTTTAGCGGGAGCATACCGATACGAGCAGAAGCTATCGATACGGGCATGTCGTTTTGATAATGAAGATATGTAAGGTGGTGAGTCACCTCTATGCTTGCCTAAACCCACGTGAATTCATCAGAATTCACAAGCAATTGAGTCATTAGCCTGCTTGTGGAGCAAGTGGGCTTTGGGTTAAGCAAGCCCTTAATAGGAGGAAATCTCCTTATTAGTCGCAAGGGGAGGTGGACTTCCATTGAGATGTTAAATCCCTTTTAATAAGTCAAGAAAAGAGTTTACTTCAATTGTTTTAATCTTTCCGAAAGCTAAACTCAAGCTTTGTCTCCCAACAAGCTAACACCTCCATTGTTGCTCTACCTTAGGCTAAGCTCACACCTCTCTCTTTAGTCACCCTAAGCTCATCTTTTCTTCAAATTGAAGGTACCATTGCGAAGCTATTCATTGGGTAAGGCAAAACCCTCTTTCGATCATTGAATCTCATGTAAGATGGGAGTTTAATTCTGATTCAAAATCCTAAGCTAGGCCCAAGTTATATTTTCAATTGGTTATAATGATTCCTATTTTCTTTCCTAGATCATAACAAGGAGGAACACGATCCATCGACCCCAATCGAAGCTAGGAACAAAGGAATCACGATTTGAGAATCTTAGAAGCCTTCGTACCTTAAGGTGAGTGTAGTTGTGTCAAGGGATAGGCATGGTGCCATCCCCTTTGCATTATTTGTGATTATGTTGCATTTAATCAAAGGCTCACGTAGAGCTACTATGATGGATTCGATTGGTAAATCCGTTAAGTACCTTGTACTATTTTGGTATGTGAAAATATGGTTATGATATGCCAAACATGTGATTCATGGATTTGATATGAATATGATATGTGTTATGGAGCTAAGGCTCATTTTGATATTTGATATGATATGAATTGAAAGATAATATGAAAAATGTGATCTTTGTGAAATGATGGACATTGGATACAATTGGCATGGCATATGATTTTTTGAGCTCGTATAAGTAAGGGATGGACTACGGTCCGGGGCTACAGCCTATATGTGGGGGAAATAATGATGGATTGTGTAAGGGATATATTTTTTGAGTTACGGCTCAAGGCTACGGCCTATTTTTGACATGTGGTGTAAAGGGGAATCCGTGTATCCAATGGCACCTAATGGAAATTCTATGTGTATATGAGCTTTTGTATGAAAATATGTGATTGTGTTAAATAAGCATGAAAATGTATACATGAAACCATGCCTATGTAGATTACTTGTTCATCATGTCATGCTAAATGTTGATTAATCATTGCATTCGTTATAATTACCTTGCTAGGCTATTAAGCCTAACATGTGTGTCTCATGCATTTGTCAGGACCTTAAATGATTCCGAGCTACGATCGTGTTGTTGCGGGTGCAAGTCACATCTTCACCTTATACGTACGTTATCCTTTGCTATAAACTCCTAGTGAAGTGGCATATGGTCCGAAAATGTTTTGTTTGAGCATCCCGATACTTGTATAATAGTCTTATAATGACCTGGTGTTGTATGCATGAAATGGTATGTTTTGAGAATTTCAAGCTTGTCAAAAAGAGCCTAAAATGAGCCTAAGGTGAAAACTAGGTAAACGGATTCAAAATGCTATAAAATTTGGTATGGCAGTAGATTAATGGACTTTCGGTGTGCTGATAAATTTGGTAATAATTGGATAACATTTGGGGAGTCAAATCATATAAAAACCAGATAAAATCTGTCATTACAGGCCAGGTGTATCGATACAGGGAAGCCTGTACTGATACGGCCTTGTATATTTGGTCCTTGGTGAAGCAGGGAGTATCGCTACACCATGAAGTGTACCGATACGGACTTGGACAGTAAGGCCTGAAAATTTAATTTCATCGATACGGCCTCAGGTGTACCGAAACGAGTCAACCCAAGTCAACGTGTATCGATACGAGCATAGACGTATCGGTGTGAGATCGTTGACCTTAACCTGGAAATTGTGAAATTCAATATAGCGTATCGATACAGGCTATAGTTTATCGGTACGGTGTCAGTTAATTTTGTTAAAAGGCTTAAGAAACAGTTTTTAAAATAATTAGAAATTGGTCACTAATAATTATATGGCTTAAATGGATAGGTAAGAGATATCCGATAACAACGAAACTTCACAGGTTAATAATTGGAGAGTCTAATACAAGTCGGTAAGAAAGAATCCGGATTAGGATCACTAATTTGTAACATTCACATTTTAGCCCCCTTTAGATTGAAAAGTTTTAAATTTAACCCCAACTCTAAACCCAATCTCTGATTCCGTTCGCGATAACACTTTTGGACCTGGCTCTCTACCAGACCGGGGAGGGGTATTACAATTATGGTATTAGAGCCTAGGTTTAGTCGATTCTAGGACTAAACTGGCATCCGTTATGAGTCTACATTTGTATATGCCACTTAGGAGTTTATTTGTATACACTATTTGTGACTTGCAGCTTACACGATTCAATTCTTCTGTCTGAATAGTTTAAAAAATGACAGCACCTACTGATAGGCGTGCTATAAGCGAGCCTAACCCCAACTTCTCCTCTATATAGGGGGATAATATGAGGCCAAGATTAGGGCCTGAACTCCGAACCCAATCTCCGATTCCGTTTTCGATAACACTTTTCGACCCGGTTCTCTACCAGACCGGGGAGGGGGTGTTACAATTATGGTATGAGAGCCTAGGTTTAGTCGATTCTAGGATTAAACAAGCATCCATTATGAGTTTGCATTTGCATATGCCACTTAGGAGTTTATTTGTATACATTATCTTTGACTTGTAGCTTACACGATTCAATTCTTCTGTCTAAATAGTTCAAAAAATGACAGCACCTACTGATAAGCGTGCTATAAACGAGCCCAACCCAACTTCTCCTCTACACAGGGGGATAATCTGAGGCCAAGATTAGGGCCTGAACAAGTAGGGCAGAATAACCCACCTCATCGTCCAACCATGCATTCTGCTCAGTAAGAGTACCTGATGTCTATGGCGGATATTATCAAGCAAGTAGTGGCGTCACTCTGACAGGAATCACATCCTTCGCCTGCTGAAGCTTCCTTACCTGCTTCGAGAGTCTCTGTTGATAGGCTCAAGCAGTACCCTGTTTACACATTCACCGACTAGGACTTGAACAATCCCGAGATCGTAAAATACTGGCTAGAGAACACCCTGAAAGTGCTAACTAAGCAAATAAAGTGCCATGATAGCTGAAGAGGCCCAAAGTTGGTGGGACACGGTAATCCTCACTCCTGAACACCGTATCACATGGTACTTCTTTCTTCAGGAGTTCCACAAGAAATACATCAATGAGCATTACGTTGCTGAGAGATGCAAGAAATTCCTCCATCTAAGGCAAAGAGGAAGACCCGTGGAGAAATATATCCACGATTTCTGCAAGTATGCAAGATACGCTGCTGAGATCATCCATACTGAGAATGAGAAGTGTCAAATGTTCATAGACGATCTTTGTGACGAACTACGTCCTCTCTTTGTTGCACTGGAGATTGAGGACTTTCAAACTCTCGTCAACCAGGCCATCGCAATAGAAGCCTCACAGAAAGCTTTCGAAAGAAGGAAAAGGAACCAGGCTCGACCGAACAAGAGATTTTGTGACGACTCCAAGCCACCTATGTCCCAAAAGAATGGAAGACATTGGGACCAGAAGTCTACTACTTACCAGCAGCTACCCCGATTAGGCTACGTATCACATTTCCAGTCTGCAGGAACAACAGTTACCCTTACTACATCAGTGGATAGCACATGTGGCTCTATAAAGGGTTCTCAAACTCCCTTATGTAATTTTTGCCAGAAGAGGCACCCAAGACAGTGTCGTAGGTAGTCCGGTTCTTACTATATTTGTAGAGAGTCTGGCCACTTCATCCGACAGTGCCCACAGAACCCTCAGGCTCCTATGTCTGTGGCTTCTCAGAACAATCCTAATAAAGGGAGAGGAGCAAAAGCAGTGCCAACTGGATCCGCAAGTAGACTCTGCAACAATAGTGTACCTATAGTTGGTCATGACCCACAAACTACGGCTCAGATATATCATGTCTGAGGCCACTAACAAGAAGATGACCCTGATGTGATTGCAGGTATGGTAGAGCTATGTTTCGATTATGTTTATGCATTAATAGATCTAGGCTCTACGCACTCTTTCATTAGTGAACCTTTGATCGAGAAGCATGTTTTAGAATCGAAACCGGTTACCTCCAAGATAGTCATCTCCAATCCACTAGGAGAAAGTGTGACCATCCGAATGATTTATAAAGATTGCCCTCTAAGGATCCAAGGGATCCCATTTCCGGCCAACTTGATGGCTTTGCTTTTCCATGAGTTTGATCTTATTCTGGGCCTCGATTGGCTAGCTGAACACCAAGCTTGGGTGGATTGCTCGAAGAAGAAATTATATCTTTGTGGACTCGATAAGGAAAGCATAACCTTGATGAAGTTCGAAACCGAGCCTAAAAAGAGTCTAATGTATGCCATGGAGTCTAAGAAAGATTTGAAAATTGAAGACGTACATGTGGTGAAAGAATTTCCTGATGTGTTTCCCGATGAACTTTCGGGACTTCCTTCCACCCGTGAAGTTAAGTTCGGGATAGAAGTACAACCTATAACTACTTCGGTCTCCACTACTCCGTATAGAATGGCCCCGGTAGAGTTGAAGGAGTTAAAAGCTCAAGTTTAAGACCTTCAAGATAAGGGATTCATCCGACCGAGTTTCTCACATTGGGGAGCACCAGTTTTGTTTGTCAAAAAGAATGATGGATCGATGCGTCTATGTATTGACTATCGTCAATTGAATAAAGTGAGGATCAAGAACAAGTACCCATTTTCGAGGATAGATGGCCTTTTTGACCAGTTAAAGGATGCTTTTGTCTTTTCCAAGATAGATCTTTGGTCCGGATACTACCAAATGTTGGTGAAAGAGATTGATGTTCCAAAGACTGCCTTCAGGAGAAACAGATTTATGCCAAGTTCAATAAGGATCGTGTTTCCAAAGATTCAGCTTTTCATGAAGAACATCTCTGGATCGTGCTTTAGACCTTTCAGGAGAAACAACTTTATGCCAAGTTCAGTAAATGTGAATTTTGGCTGTCTGAAGTATCCTTTCTTGGCCATGTGATCTCTTTTGCGGGAATTCAAGTGCACCCAAAAAAGATCCAAGCAATCCTTGATTGGACTCCTCTGAATAATGTGGGAGAAGTTCGTAGTTTTTTGGGGCTTGCAGGCTACTACCGCGGGCTCGTTAAGAGATTCTCTTTGATTGTTGTACCATTGGCAAAGCTTCTCCGCAAGGATACTCCTTTTGTGTGGACGGCTGATCAGCAAAGGGGTTTTGATCAGCTTAAGCAAGTCCTCACACATGCCCCTATCTTGGTACAACTCGAGTCAGGCAAAGATTTCACCGTGTACAGTGATACGTCCCACCTAGGATTAGGCTATGTTCTAATGCAAAAAGTAAAGTCATAGCTTATGCCTCACATCAACTCAAGCCTCATGAGCTAAATTACCTGACTCATGATCTGGAACTTACCGCAGTTATGTTTGCTTTGAAAATTTGGCGGCATTATCTCTATGGCGAGAAGTGTTACCTATACACTGATCACAAAAGTCTAAAGTACCTTCTAACCCAGAAAGAGTTAAATCTTCATCAACGTCGATGGATAGAGCTATTGAAATATTATGATTTGGTCATCGACTACCATCCAGATAAAGCCAATGTGGTGGCTAATGCTCTTAGCCGGAAGCCCACTTCTTCTCCGAGATGCTTGAATGCTCACTTCCGACTCAGAAAGCATGGAAAATTGTTAGCTGAGCTAAGAGTTCACTCCACCATTGTATCTCAAATTAAGGCACTCCAAGAAAATGATGAGGAGTTGCAACCCCTTATTGCTAAGGTCAATGATAGCTCAGATCCTGACTTTGTTTTGAATTCTGAAGGATTACTGTGTTTCCACAACCGCATTTGTGTTCCCAATGATGATGATCTTCAGAATCAAATCCTAAGTGAAGCTCATTCTAACCATTTCTCTGTTCACCCATGGAGCTATCAAAATGTACAAAGATCTGAAGGAGATCTATTGGTGGTCCGGTATGAAGAATGAAATCACGGACTACGTAGCTAGGTGTTTGACTTGCCAATAGGTCAAAGCTGAGTATAAAGTGCCTACTAGCCTCCTTCAGCCTATCGAGCTTCCATAATAGAAATGGGAGCGTATCACGATGGACTTCGTAAGTGGCCTACCTTTGACTCCAAAGAAAAATGATGCCATTTGGGTCATTGTGGACCGATTCACCAAGTTTGCTCACTTTTTTCCAGTAAGAATGGATTTCATCTTGCCTAAGCTCGTGGAGTTGTACATTCGTGAAGTTATTCGTTTACACAAAATTATGGTATCTATCATCTTCAATCGTGACCCACGATTTACGTCTTAGTTTTGGAGGACCTTACACGAGGCCTTGGGAACGCGAGTGCATCTTAGCACTGCTTTCCATCCTCAAACTGATGGCCAAACTGAAAGAGTTATTCGGGTAACTCTAAACCCTTCTCTAAGATATGTGAATAAAGTGCTTGTATCAACCATGATTCTTCCTTGTAGATTCTAGAAGATATGCTCCGAACCTGTGTCATTGACTTCGGGAATACATGGGAGAAATCTCTGTCCTTGGTCGAGTTTGCTTACAACAATAGTTACCATGCTTTAATTCAAGTGGCTCCATATGAAGCTCTCTATGGAAAAAGGTGTAGAACCCCTCTTTGTTGGACTGAACTCGGTGAAGGCAAGATGCTAGGTCTTGACTTACTTCGGGAAACTGAAGAAAGGACTACCACTATTCGTGAACGGCTTAAGGTTACCTTCGACCAACAGAAGTCCTATGTCGATCTGGGTAGGAGAGATATTTAGTACGAGGTTGGTGAGAAGGCCTTCCTCAAAGTATCTCCCTGAAAGAAGATTCTTCGTTTCAGAAAGAAAAGGAAGCTAAGTCCCCACTTTATTGGTCCATTTGAGGTGATTGAAAAGGTTGGACCTGTTGCTTATCAATTAGCCCTCCCCGGGGAGTTAAGTCGGATTCACAATGTCTTTCATGTGACTATACTATGCAAGTACCGGTCAGATCCTTCCCATGTGATTGAACTGGAATCTGTGAAGATTCAATCTAATCTGATGTACAAAGAAAAACCTATTCAGATCCTCGCACGCGAGACCAAGAGGCTTCGTAACAGGACTGTGCCCTTAGTGAAAGTTTTGTGGCGAAGTCATTCCGTTGAAGAGGTAATATGGGAACCCGAGGAGACTATGCAGAAATAGTATCTTCATCTTTTTGCTTGAAATGAAATTTCGAAGACGAATTTTCTTTAGGGGGAGAGTTGTCACATCTAAAAAACCAGCCTAGTTGAAATCGGGCTCCGGTGATCGAAAATTTTGAAACTGACGTAATAATGTTTGTAAAAGATTAACTTTTGTACCCCTCTTGTTGTAATAAAGCTTCATTTTAGCCTTATGTGCGTGTAAATGGACCCCTTGTATGAAATTCGAAGCCCAATATGCAAATCTGAGCTAGTCATATCGATACGCCCTATGAGTATCGATACGGCCTAGCTATCAATAACTAACATTTTGATTTTAGCAGAAGCATATCGATACAGGCAGAAGCATATCGATACAGGTCTCTTGTTTTGAACAAATCTGATGTCGTTTTGATAAGGAAGAGATGTAAGGTGGTGAGTCACCTCTATGCTTGCCTAAACCCACGTGAATTCATCAGAATTCACAAGCAATTGAGTCATTAGCCTACTTGTGGAGCAAGTGGGCTTTGGGTTAAGCAAACCATCAATATGAAGAAATCTCCTTATTAGTCGCAAGGGGGTGGACTGTCAATAAGATGTTAAATCCCTTCTAACAAGTCAAGAAAAGAGTTTCCTTCAATTGTTTTAATATTTTCGAAAGCTAAACTCAAGCTTTGTCTCCCAACAAGCTAACACCTCTATTGTTGCTCTATCTTAGGTTAAGCTCACACCTCTCTCTTTAGTCACCCTAAGCTCATCTTTTCTTCAAATTGAAGGTACCGTTGTGAAGCTATCCATCGGGTAAGGCAAAACCCTCTTTCGATTATTGAATCCCATGTAAGATAGGAGTTTAATTCCGATTCGAAATCCTAAGCTAGGCCCAAGTTATATTTTCAATTGGTTATAATGATTCCTATTGTTTTTCCTAGCTCATAACAAGGAGGAACACGATCCATCGACCCCAATCGAAGCTAGGGACAAAGGAATCACGATTCGAGAATCCTATAAGTCTTCGTATCTTAAGGTGAGTGTAGTTGTGTCAAGGGATAGGCATGGTGCCATCCCCTTTGCATTATTTGTGATTATGTTGCATTTGATCAAAGGATCACGTAGAGCTACTATGTTGGATTCGATTGGTAAATCTGGTAAGTACCTTATACTATTTTGGTATGTGAAAATATGGTTATGATATGCCAATTATGTGATTCATGGATTTGATATGGAATATGACATGTGTTATGGAGCTAAGGCTCGTTTTGATATTTGATATGATATGAATTGAAATATAATATGAAAAATGTGATCTTTGTGAAATGATAGACATTGGATACAATTGGTATACCATAGGATTATTTGAGCTCGTATAAGTAAGGGATAGACTATGATCCAGGATTACGGCCTATATGTGGGGGAAATAAGGATGGATTGTGTAAGGGATATGTTTCCGGAGCTACGGCTCAAGGCTACAGCCTATTTCTGACATGTGGTGTAAAGGGAAATCCGTGTATCCAATGGCACCTAATGGAAATTCTATGTGTATATGAGCTTTGGTATGAAAATATGAAAATATGTGATTGTGTGAAATAAGCATGAAAATGTGTACATGAAACCATGCCTATGTAGATTACTTTTTCATCATGTCATGCTAAATGTTGATTAATCATTGCATTCGTTATAACTACCTCATTAGGCTATGTAAGCATAACATGTGTGTCTCATTCATTTTTCAGGACCTTAAACGATTCCGAGCTACGATCGTGTTGTTGCGGACGTATGTGATCCTTTCCTATAAACTTGTAGTGAAGTGGCATATGGTCCGAAAATGTTTTGTTTGAGCATCCTGATACTTGTATAATAGTCCTATAATGACCTGGTGTTGTATGCATGAAATGGTATGTTTCGAGAATGTCAAGCTTGTCAAAAAGAGCCTAAAACGAGCCTAAGGTGAAAACTACGTAAACGGATTCAAAATGCTATAAAATTTGGTATGGCAGTAGATTAATGGACTTTAGGCATGCTGGTAAAATTTGGTGATAATTGGATAACATTTTGGGAGTCAAATCAGATAAAAATCATATAAAATCTGTCATCATAGGCCAGGCATATCGGTACAGGGAAGCCTGTACCGATGCGGCCTTGCATATTTGGTCCTTGGTAAAGCAAGGAGTATCGATACACAAGGAAGTGTACCGATATGGACTTGGACAGTAAGGCCTGAAAATTTAATTGCATTGATATGGGCTCAGGTGTACCGAAACGAGTCAACGTGTATCGATACGGGCATAGACGTATCGGTACGAGGTCGTTGACCTCAACCTAGAAATTGTGAAATTCAACATAGCGTATCGATACAAGATATAGTGTATCGGTACGGTGTCAGTTAATTCTGTTAAAAGGCTTAAGAAACAGTTTTTAAAAGAATTACAAATTGGCCACTAATAATTATATGGCTTAAATGGATAGGTAAGAGATATCTGATAACAACGAAACTTCACAGGTTAATAATTGGAGAGTCTAATACAATTCGGTAAGAAAGAATCTGGATTAGGATCACTAATTTGTAATGTTCACATTTTAGCCCCTTTTGTTTGAAAAGTTTTAAATTTTACCCAACTCCGAACCCGATCTCCGATTCCGTTCCCGGTAACACTTTCCGACCCGGATCTCTACCAGACCGGGGATGGGGTCTTACAAGGTAATTGTGTAAACATATAAACCTCACAAGTTAGGTGTTTACAAGATTCAAGCTCACAAGAGTGTAAAGAATAAAAACAACTAAAACACTTTATATACACTATATACAAGAGAAATAATGAAATAAGATTTGACAGCTAATTTCTATTGATCATGATGTTTGGATGTGTTCTCTCTAACCATCTTCAAGTGTCCCAAGTCTTCTTTTAAAGTTTGGAATCAGCTACTAGCTGTTTAGGGCCATTAGAGGTGGCTTGGAGCCGTTGGGAATAAAAAATCAGTATTAAATGCACTTCTGGGTATGCCAGTATTGGTACGCGAGACTTGGTACCGGTACCTGCCTTAAACAGAAAGAGTCGTTGCAACATTTAAGCTGTGCGCACCGGTTCGTGATACATCATATCAGTACGGTACTACGAGTATCAGTACGTTTGACTCGTACCGGCACCAGAATTCCTTTCTGGAATTTTGGAAGCATGATCGTATCGGTACAGGCAAAGGTCGTATCGGTACGACTGATCGTTTTTTACTCTTTGGAGCATTTAAACAATTTGTACAAGTCAAAAACACTTACAAAAGCATTTTTCAATTGTTATATTGAAATAATATCTCATTCAATTGTTATATTGAAATAATATCTCAAAAGTGTATTAACTGATATAGAATGAAGCTATTCAAAATAAAAATAATGAAAAATGAATTTTTATGGCGCATCTAATGTGTTAGGACATGAAATTAGGACAATCATTGTTTTACCTAAGAGAGATCATTACACGTTTACGACCTAACTTAATTTTGATTGCACTACTAATATTGCAGAATATGAAGTATGTGTTATAAAACTTTGTATGGGATTGAGCACAAAATCAAATTTTAGAGGTATATGATGATTTAACATTATTAATTTACAAAATACATAAAGAGTGAGAATCAAAGGATTCAAAATTGGTCAAGTATGACATGCTTATCCTCAAATTGATTAATAGTTTGAGAAAATTACTTTCAATTACCTCTCACGAGAAGAAAACCAAATAATGGATGCTCTAGCTACTTTAGATGCAATGTTTAAAGCCAATAAAGAAGCTCACATAATATCAATCAAAATAAGCTTTCACGAATCACCAACTTATTTATAGTATTGAAGAGAAATAAGATGATCACCTTGGCAGTATGACACCTTACAATATGCTAAGCTTCAAAAGTATCCTAAATTAGTTAACAGAGAATGACAAAAGAACAATAAGGAAAATTTTTATGGGTATGTTATCAGAGGAAAAATCATGTAAAAAACTGAGAGAGTAGATGTTGTTGAAATGTTTGGACCTTGGAGAAACTAAAATGACACTCGAGAAAATACACGAAGGAGTTTATGGAACACATGCAAACGGTTTCACAATGGCTAAATAATTTATGAGGCACGACTATTAATAGTTTGACTATGTAAGAGGATTATATTAATCTTACATGAAAATGACACAAGTGTCGAGTTTACGAGGATAAAATTTTATGTAGCTTTTTCACTTCTTCCTATTATTATTCTTCGAGACCATTTTCTATGTTGGCATAGATGTGATTAGATCGAATATTCAATGGCATCTAATGAGAATTGATTCATCTTCCTGACTATGGATTACTTTACCAAGTATATTGATATGTTTCATACATAAATTTGATTAGAGCAACATCTTGTAGATTTTGAACCTCTATAGGCTGCTAGAGAGAATGGTCTTATATAATTCCTTAAATTTGAATAATAAAATGATGGAAGAAGTATAGGAACAATTTTAGATAAAACATCACAATTCGACACCTTATTGTCCAAAAATAAATGGTGCAGTAGAAGTGACCAACAAAAACATCAAGAAAATTGTTCAAAAAACGTTCGAAACATATAAGATTGACATAAAAATATATATTTTCCTGTATCCATATCTTACCTCTACACCTACTTCTACATGGACAACCCATTTTCCCTTAGTTTATGGGATAAAGGTCATCTTGTCAATAAAAGTTGAAATCTCATCTCTCCGAGTTTCGATGAGGCTTTAAGTAAAGATTGAATAATTTCATGTTTGATATGATCAATTGAATCTGACAGAAGAAAAAAGAATGATAAAAAAATGAATCATGCGAGCTCAAGACAAGAAGGTTCAATCAAAAGAATTTGTCAAGGGATTGGTGTTAAGGAAGATTCTTCTCATCCAAAAAAATCATCGAGAAAAATTGATGTCAAATTGTGAATGATTTTATGTTGTGAAAAAGTTTTTCTAGAGCAACATTGGTCTTAACTGAAATGGACGACAATGAACTTTCTAATCACGTAAGTTAATATTTTTTAGGTTTTTGATTTTAGGTAGATTTAAAAAAAAGTTAATTTTTCTTAATTTTTTATATTGATTATAATAATCTCAATGTCCGTTTGACTAACATAAACACGTTCTAATCAAGGGGCCAGTGTTAAGAAAAATTCTTCTCATCCAAAAAATATTATCGAGGAAAATTGATATCATATTGGAAATGATTTTATGTTGTGAAAAAGTTTTCTCTAGAGCAGCCTTGGTCTTAACTGAGATGAACGAAAATGAGCTTTCTAATAAGGTAAGCTAATATTTTTAGGTTCATGATTTTAGGTAGATTTTAAAAAAGTAGTTATTTTTTTCTTAATTTTTTATAGTAATTAATAATCTCAATATCCGTTTGACTAACATAAACACATTTTAAAATATAAAATTATAAAATAAAATAATAATTTTTAAGCAATATAATTTTTAAGTATATAAAAGTCATTTAATTTTTTTGAATAATGTTAAGACGAACACAAGATAGTATCTGTTCAGAAAATTATTTATTTTTTTTCAGTTATATTTCTACTTACTATTTTTTCGTATAATGATCTGGTAATTCTTTAAGAAATCCTGTTTAATCTAAATTTTATAATTAGTATAATTAATTTGATTTTAAATTTTTTTTGTTCTATATCAAATGGGATTGTGTGGTGTAGTGTGGTTAAGCATTTGGTGGATTTTGGGGACCTAGAATCCGAAGTCCAACCTGCCAAATTCAATCTTTTATTTAGTAGGGTAAACTACCTATTTGGTACCACATTTTTACATGTGTTTCTGTTTTACTATCTCAGGATTATTTTTTGACAAAATCATGCCTAACATTACGTTTTCTTTCTATTTTGGTATTTTGTTGTTAAAAAATTCACGACATGCTGGCTAAGAGAGAAAATAATGTGGCAATCTACCATGTATTATTTTCTCTCTCCTAATTAGTCTGTAATTTTTTAACGGCGGATTACCAAAATTAAAAAAGTAACATTATGTATCATTTTGCCAAAAAAATGAAGTAGAAAAACAGAAATAAAGTAATCTG
Organism: Hibiscus mutabilis; assembly: GCA_019671005.1. Classification (NCBI taxonomy): domain Eukaryota; kingdom Viridiplantae; phylum Streptophyta; class Magnoliopsida; order Malvales; family Malvaceae; genus Hibiscus; species Hibiscus mutabilis. The sequence goes on from CM033721.1 coordinate 34,167,741, forward strand.
TTGAGTGCTAAATGGGTAGTTTACCCCTTTCACAACAAAGTAGATGGTGGCATGTGTCATTGTATTATGTTGACACATGTCACTAACATAAATTATCCCAGATGAATAAAATGAAAACATAAGCTAATATTGATGAGTAAAATAAAGATTTATGACCAAAATGAAATCTTTTTAAAGTTAGCGACCACTAATATAGTTTACCCTAATTTTTACTTTCATTGCACCTACAGAAAAGGATAAACGCCACAATCCTGCTATGCCCAAAAACAACCCCTGGGGCCTGTAGTGGGTCACGAGCGTCACTCACGCATCACTATTATCGAAACGTTTTTTTTTCTTTTTCCGTTGCCAATATTAATATTATTTAATAAGAAAAATGAAATTCCAGTTTCAAAAATTAAATCCAAAATTTTGATTTTAAATTAAAGTTGATAGATGAAATGAACCCGTCATGTTATAAAGAACAAAAAGGATGGGTACGACATATTATTATGACTAATGTAACTTTTAAAGTTTATTTATTCCTAATTTTTACATCCGATCTCTAATAATAATAATAATAATAATAAAGTGTCCAGTTTTCGATTCAATATATGATACTATTTAGTATGTAAGTTATACATCTTTACTTTATGCTACTCTTATATACATGGGTAGAATAATAAAATATTTTAAAAAGTAGATGTAAAAATACATGATTAATTGACAATCTTAAAGGAAATAAAGGTTAAAAGAAAACAATTCAATCACATGATTTTTTTTAAGATAATGTTTATGAACTATTTAAATTTCTTCAAACTCTTAAATTATAGGATATCGTTTAAACACGCTCAAACTCATTTTTTGAGCTCCGATCGTAATTATATAATTATATTAAACACGTGAAAAGTTTGAAAATAATTCAATTCAATTAAATAATTAATTTCAAAACTAACCGAGTATTAGTTTAATTGACATTGACGTTGTTAAAATAATTTGAAAACTATTTTACCCAAATTAAAATTATCTATCATAAAAATGATGACTAATAATATAATATATTATATATAAGAATATTATTTATTACATTTCCGATGTAAAAACTTAATATTTTATTTTATTTTTTTAATTTGTATACATTCCTACAATAATATATGAACACAAAACTTTGCTTGCACAGAAAAGAACACACAAAACTTTGTAACATGAAAAAATACAAATGGATATATTTACATATGGAGAAGCAAAAAAAAAACAAAAAGTAAAAGTGAAAGTAAGGGATTGGAGAACGGAGATGAAAGGAGCAGAGGGGAGCGTCAAAGATCGAGTCAACATCCGGCTCTGCTACATAGTTGGCACGCGCGGTTTTCTCTAAGGGTCTAATATTTTTAATTTTACTCAAATAGGTGTCTGCCTTCAACGTCCGTTAATTCTTACCGTTAAGTGACACGTGTCAGCTTCTTAAAATTTTAAAATTATATTTAAAAATAAATAAAAATTAATAAAACTAAATATTTTCTTTATTTCACAAAATAGCTCAAAATTTAAAATTCCTAACACCTTAAAACCCAAATCCTAATTTGGCCGGATTTCCCGCCGTTGCCACACCGCCGCCCACCACATCCGTCGCAGAACTATCACAACCATTTACCCCATCACCTCGTCATCGAAAATCAACCGACGCCGTGTGAAACACCGAATTGTCAAAGTATTCATTCGAATAATTTGTGACGAACGGCGACATAACGGACGATGAACGATGTTTGAGTTGTTTGGCGAGGGGAGGGTGCTTCAGTCCGTTGTCGGAAACGTGACCAACGCCGGTTGTATTGGTCGAATTTGGAGGGTTTAAGGATTTGGGGACTATTTGAAAATTTTAGGATATTTTAAAATTTTTTATTTATTTTTTAAAAAATAATGTTTAATACTGTCAAGTGTCATGTTTTTATTGGCAACGAGATTTTTTTAACGGACAGTCACGACGAACACTTATTTGAGTAACGTTGAAAACGTTAAGTACCTATTTGGCTCGAAAAATACTTTAGGCACCTATCTGGAAAAAAGGTATACTTTGGGCACTTATTTACCACTTAAGCCTTGGAGTCCTTACTTACGATATTTTAAGTTTGTGAACGCCTTTAATTTTTTTTTTTGAACAATTTCTACCTAGAGTAACGGAAAAAGGAAAATTGCTCTTTCTAGGACTATAATTCAAAACTTAAAGAAAGAAATTAGATGTCAACAGAAGTATTTAACTACTTACTCCAAGTTGTGTTGACACGTCTTTAGTTTTAAAAGACGTACATTTGGTTCGTAAAAGATTATTATTAAGGTGATAAACTGTTTTTGAAATACAATTTAAATGTTTGGTTTGGAGTAATTTTCCAGCTAAAGAAAAGATAACATTAATATTTTTTTAAGTTAAAATATAAGAATAATATTTTCACTAATTTTTTAGGTGTTTATCAATTTCGATCCAATTATATAATATTGTCTTAAAACAATGATTTTTTTTTTGTATGGATCATTTGTTGTAAAACTAGATAGTTAATTATTTATGGCATAAAATTATTAAATATTTTTATTTTATGTTAGTTTAATATTTAGATGGTGTCGTCAGAGGCGGAGTCGAAATTTAATTCTAACAAGGGCTGAATCTTTTTAACAATTTCAAATTTTATACATAATTTTATTTTTATTATATTTATTTTAAAAATATAAATAATATTATTAAATATGTATAGGTGATCAATGCCAACTCCAATTACAACAAAAAACTTTCGAAAACTTAAAAATCAAAGGTTGTGATGTTTTTTAAAACCATTAAATAAAAAAATCATAAAAAAGCGAAAATAAAAAGATAATCGTCCACTTTGAACAACATTGATGAAAAATAAAATTAAAGTAAATAATAAAAATATATGATTTAAAAAAAATCAAATACATACCTATGACATAATTATAATAACGCACATGCTCCATCAAATCTCGAAATGAATCTACAAGTGATGTTGTACTAAAATTCTTTGCAACTTCTCTTTCGATGTTGATAAGCATGTAACTCTCATCATCCATTTTGTTGTGGATTGTTGTCTTGATGACATTTATTGTAAAAAAAGCCCTTTCAGCACATGTAAAAACTGGGAGAGTCAATAGAAGTTTCACCGGTCGAAATATATAAGGATAAATATTCACTTTTTTAGTGTCCACTAATCATTGACTTAAGCCAGAGGTTAACGATAATTTTGTTAGATCAAAATTTTTAGATAACTCCACCTCGTAATGACACTATTCTGTTCTTAACTTATCCTTTTCAACTTCAGTGGAATCTTCCAGATAAAACTTATTCACAAGATTACTAATGTCTTCGATCTTGAAAAAAAAATTACCATCTTTTAGCTCCAAAGCACAATCAAGAGTTAATAACTCCATCAATTTCTAATTAAATCTATTGTTTAACTCTCCTAGTTGATCATCAATCGCAACATAAAAATATCTACTCGATAATAATGTTCGACTCTAAAATAATTTTTTTGGTGACGAGCATGACCACATCTTTCTCTATAAGTAGAACTTATATTCTCTATGTTTCAACTTCAAAAATTAAGTAACCTCAATAAAAAGAATATTCTAACTATTATCTCTAAGTTTCTGCAAAAGCATCTTTAAAATCTCAACAAGATGTATCGAGTTTAAAATATCAAGCGATTTTTGTTGTAAGGATTGAGGAAGTGAATCAGTGATTTTTAATATTTTCTTCATAAGACGTAAGATGAAAATAAAATCAAAAGAAGTCAAAGTCTCTAGAGCTGTTGTCACTTTTCCGCGTTCAGAAGATGTACTTCTTTTATCAATAAGTTTATATAGAACAACACAACATTTTTATCAAGCTTGAAATGGATCTCAAGTAAGAACCCTATCGCTTATCATATGCTCTCTACAAATTACTTTCTTGATTCAAACCAATTCCAATTTCAAATTTTTTTTCTTCAATCAAATGATTTATATCATCGAAATAATTTTTTCTTAATTCATCGATATGTTTTTATGAGGCAAGAACATTGATAGTAAATGATAATTTGGAGAAAAATTGATAAATATGTATGACCTCTTTTGCTGCAGTTACTAGTGCTAATTGTAAACGAATAACAAAACAATGCACATAGTAAGCAAAATGACACTCATTACTAAATAATGTTACAATTTATTTTATTTTCCTCCCATGTTGCTTTTATAACCATGACCTCAAATATTCTTTATGTTAAAACAATAATGAAAAAGTGCATAAACTATTTCATCTTTTAAAGTCATTGTTGAAGTATTAGGAACATGAGTAATATTAAAAAAGTGTTTTTTTCACTAAACTTAAATTGTCAACACACCGTAAAATAGTAGTCATCTGTTGCTTTCTTAATATATCCCCTGCTCCATCAATAATACAAAAGTTTTCTTCACGAATTGTTCCATTTTCTCTATCAAAATATGTAAATCTCTTTTTATATATTTGGTGAAGTGTAAAAAGTAATTTCAAGCATTTTTAATATAATTTTTTAACATCTTTGTTATAAAGAGGCTAATTGTTTTATAAGTTTAAGAAAAAAAAATTAATTAGCTCAAGATTCACTCTCGCTGTAACCTCTCATCGGTAGTCTTTGTAAAGCTAGCCAACTAATGTTTTTTTAAAGTATCATCATTTTTTTAAACTCAATAATTGTTGGATTTTTCCCATAGCAAGTTGTATTTATATGAAAAGCTTTTGTATGTTTGTATACTAAAATAAATTTCTTGAATATAACACCAATTCTCAAATATTTATTTTAAAATAGATTAATTATATTCTACCTATGCTAAAAACTTTACAAAATTATATTCTAATTTATACAATTATATTCCAAATATGAATAAAAAATTTAAAACTATATTATACATATACATTGGAAATTATAAATTATTAAGAGAACATAATATATAGTTTGTTAACATAAAAAACTAAATTTATAAATTAACATAAAACTTAACAATAATTTTTAATAATTTATGAACTATATGTATGGTTTTGAGTTCTTAGTTCAACTTAAACAATAGTTAATTTGACTAAACTAATACTAAATTTTTAATATAAGATCAAACAACTCAAATTAAAAAACAATAAATATAACATTATTTAATTGCTTACCTTACTCGAGCCTCGGACATATGTTTAATTTTTGTTAGAATAATGAAACTAGAGCCGAAAGAATGTAGCAAAATTTCTATTCTAATTTTTTATGTTTTTAAAAACGACTAGTTACAATAAATATATATAGAGACGTACTAGGGTTTTTATTTCCTAAGCTTAAGGTAAAAGAAATTTAGTAATAGAGGCTCGCATATGCTACAATCCTAATTCTAAAGTAAAGCAAAGTTTGCAGCGGGGGCCGAGGCCCCATTGGGCCCCAACTACACCACTGGGTGTTGTATATATCTAAATAATACTTTGATATTTTATATTTTTTATTAATAGTTTACGGTGTTTCCAATGTTTTATGTGTGCAACATCGATTCAAAATAAAATTAAAATGATAAAACTATAACTTCTCTCAATTTAATCAAATACTCACTCAATACGTTCTAGTCATGGTTGTCAGAGGAAGTAGACTTAATCAGTTTTAGTCTAACTTCTGGATGCATTTCTAATTGAAATGGGCTCTGGTTGTAACTAATTTTGGTTAAGTTGATGGGCTTTATTGGGCAGTTACCAAGACCTATATATTTGTTGTAATTGGACTTCAATAACAATGACAATGCAATGTTAATTCTTTAGATAATATTTTTTACTCTCAGTCTCTAGAACTTTCTCACGGCTATTACACTTCATCTTTTATCCCATTTTTTCTAACATAGTATTAGAGCTTCGTATGAACTTTGAGCACGTTATGGACCATCGTTGTAGTCTTTCTCGTCAACGACAACTATTAAATTCTCTGAATCTGACATTTGAATCTCAAACGTCATGCATCCTTCAATAGTTAGATCTAGTGCTGAAGATGACGATTTTGAGATCCCTCAAGTTCTTGATGATCAGATGATGCAAGTATTCACCAAAAAACGTGTGAATGTTTGGCTCGATGACACAAATTTTCTCATCTAAAAAAAACGTCACTTTGATGATATGAGGTCAAGGACTTGAACATTACCTTAACGGTTCAACACTAGTTCCAACTAATTTCGTGACAACTTCAGGTGAACAAACCTTAAATCCTGCATGTCCTCGCTTTGTGAAACAGGATAGCTGTTTAGCTTCCTAGAAGGTTTCTATCGTTAACCCTACAATTTTTTCTACAATTGGTGGGTGTAGAAACATCAACACTAATTTGGAACATCATTTTTAAAATATATTCAAAGCTATCGACAAAAAAATGATACATCTTCACTGTAGACTCTGATCCATAAAGAAGGGCAACCTATTAATGTGGGAGTACATGATGCAAATAAAGGAGGTTTGTGATCGATTGGCTATGCGAGGGCATTAAATTTTAGAAGTTGAGCAAATTGCAACCATTTTGAACGGATTACCCCCTGAGTTATATCCATTTGTAGTTGTTATTGTTGCAAGTCGCGAACTTTTCACACTAGATGAGGTCTACTCAGTACTTTGTGATGCTGAAGCACGCATTTCAAATTCGATGTGACTGCCAGTCAGTATTTACTCCACTTACTGTAATAATCAACGGCATGATGATTCTGGTAGTAGGAATCACTCATGTTATTAATCACGTGGTTCCAAATCTGTATTACATTAGAGGAAGATCAAAAGAGGGTTTAGACCTTATTGTCAGCTATGTGGGAAATTGAAGGATATGGTTGATTGTCGTTGGCATAGGTTTGGCGAGGATTTTAAAAGGGCTACCTCTCAACAAAACAAACAATTTGATGAGACTCAAGCAAACGTTTATTTTTGTAACACTTCGATCCCAATCTAGATCCAAAGTACTACATTCGGGTCACCCAAAATCTGACCCATCAATTTTTTAATTTAAAACCATAAGTTTAGTCATCATTTTGAAACATTAAACATCCATAATATTTCATCGTGAAATCAATCCATATAAATCATATACAAAATAAGAGCTTTGAGTTTAAAAATTAAATACCAAAATACTATTTGAAATAGAATTACAAACTCAACAGTGGTAAGGTCCTATGAATACATTAGCACAAACTGAAAAACAAGTAATGTACTCTAAAGCGAATGCGGTGCTGGGAAATCTTTCCTTGATGTGCTCCCTAGCCACAATCCACCTACTAACCTACGAACGGAAACAACAATTTTGAACGACGAGCTTACAAAGCTCAGTGTACATTTCTACTCTACCATAATTCTTGATTATCATAAAATAAGCATGCAAGATAAATATGGTTTATAGTGCATAGATAAGGTTTTACTATCTATGAGTAATCATCTAGCCTACACTAGTTAGAGTTCTTAGATAACCTATCTCAAGACATCATTAAGTCTACAACAAGTCTCACATGTTTCCACAAAGCTTTGCCATACTCAAGGTCACATAGCTTATCGAGTTACTCGAGCTCACTCAGCCCATCGAGTTAATACATACCGTACCATGATCACTCAGCCCTCGGGTACCTAAGCTATCATATATAGCATCCACACAACATACATAAATGCATCCATACATCATCCACAAAATGGCCAACGAACCCTACTTTACTCGTGCTCACACATCTGTAGGGTTAAATGAACCATATCCAGATCACCACAGCCACAGATACGTCCTACACATACTTGGATCATAGTAGCCACAAAAAGTTTTTACCTGAGGTCACTCAGCCTATCAAGTTACTTGTAACCCCTAAACCTAGCCCATAAGAAATAGGCCAAACCTAGGAAGTTGTGTTGAAAACTTTCCCCTCAAGTAACAAATTTTAGGTTAAAATAATTATAAAACATAATTAGTAATAAATAACAATATTTATCATAAAATATCACTACTGTCATTGAAAACTCAAGTTAAAACACATTCTGATTATTTAACAAAAATATTTAAATTAAAATTCAAAGATGCATGCAGAAACATAATCCTAAAATTTAATGTCCAAAAGTCTAATTACATAAATGTTTCAAATCATAAAATGATAATTTGAAAGTTTAAATAAGATAGTTCATAATGATAAAATGTCTGAGTAAAATGCTAAATGCTCCAAGTACCGAGTCACCAAAGAGAGTTTGAATATCTAAAAGAAAAAAACTGTAGGGGTGTAAGCTAAAAAGCATTAGTGTGTCTCTAAAGTGAAAGCAATCACAAAATAAAATATTATTTTTGTTTTTCTGAAAAAGTTTTGAAAACATATTAAATTTGAATCATAATGATATGATGTCCGATGCTCATGAAGACTCAGTAACTAATCTCTGATACACTGCCCGAATAGTAAGGTTCCCCATAACCTACTCTCTCCATCATCACCATCCGAAGTGCAACTCAGCCCGAAGGGTGAAACGACTGATCTAAAGCAAAATTCAGCCCGAAGGGTGAAACCATTGAACTTCCTTGAACAATCCAAAACTATATAACCACAATGATATGATGCTAATTTTAAAAATCTGAATCTCATCCAAAACTTGAATTGTTAAAATTCAAGTTGCACAATTCTATAAATATGATGTTTCATAATTCCGTAAATCTGATATTTCACAATTTGATAAATATGATTTTTAGTTAAAACACAACCCGATATGATATGCATGATATCCAAAAACTTTCGTAATTCACAACACGAAATAGATCACATAATATGTAAAAATCTCATTTCACATAAGTACATAGCATAGTAAGAAACACACAAGTTTATAGCACAGGAAGAGACACACTAAGCCTTAATAATTAATTGGAGGATCTAGGCGTAACGGTACTTAGAGGAACTCATTTTTATCACCTTATTATATTTTATCAATATGGACTATTTCATATTTATGGACTCTATTTTATTATTTGGATTTATATGCAATTATGGACTTGGACACTATCATTTGAGGATTTATTATTTTAGCATGCATATGAAACTATTTCTGAATATTTTATCAACTTTTCGGAATACTGTTATACGGCTGTGTTTTCTACAAATGGAAAATTATTGCAATTCACCACATTTTTAATAATTAATTTGAGTATTTAATTTTTAAACCTGACAACGTTTTTTGAGGGATAAGTTTTCAAACGCGACTTCCTAGATTCGATCCATTTCTTCTGGGCCAGGTTTAGTGGGTTACATTTAGTGGTATTTGAGCCTATATTTAACCCTTGGACTTGAGGCTCAAAATCAATTTTAAAACAAAAATGATTTTTGCATGCATAATAAATGTTTTCGGGCCAAAAATGGGAATTTTAGCAAAATTTGAATGCTTTAAAAAGGAATTAATATATTTTGAATAGAAACTCCAAGTATCGACTCTAATTTTAAGATTATTTCCTTTTGTAGATAGACTACTATGCCACCATGTATGAGCTCTAGATTAACGGCCGGTCGTAGTCATGGCCGAGGCCGTGGTCGAGGTTGTACCTTTGCTGCAGAGAGTGATGTTCCACCCCCTATGGATCTGCCACAGAACCATGATGATATTCATGATGCTAATATAGAGGAGCAACCTGGGGATCAGACAGGAGCTCAACAGACTGGAGTACATCAAGATGATGGTGGTATTCCACCTATTCAGCAGACTTAGGGTGATGGTTCACATGATTCAATGGGATATTGAGATTGTGGGAATGTATAGTGCTACAGTGCATAGAGAGTTGCTTCGTTACCTCCGTCGGTTTGAGGGTGTAAAGAAACCCATATCTACCGAGTTTTTGGCTGCCCTGACTATGTTTTATGGGAATTGTTTGTTAAGATGTAGAGTACTGCTGAAGAAGCTTCAGTGATTGTTTGTTGAGATGGATTATTCTACTGACCAAAAGCTTGGGGTTGTTGTATCACTGCTGCAGGGTGAAGCCCAAAATTGGTGGGAGGTCGAAAAAAATGTTATTTCAGCCAGTCAAATCTCTTGGGATTATTTTCGACAGTCATTTCGAGATTGTTATGCTGGACTAGAGTACTTAACAAAGTGCCAGGATGACTTCATGAATCTGAAGCAGAATGACATGATTGTAAATGATTATGATATAGAGTTTATGAGGCTGATCTAGTACGTCCCAGGGTTAATGACAATGAGAAAGAAAAATGTGACTGGTTTTTGAAAGGGTTACAACCTTCGATTAAGACTGGTGTCACTTTTCATTTGGATACAAAGTATAAAGAGATTACTAAACAGACTAGGACTATTGGACGGATTGAAGCAGAGAAGAAACAACAAGAATCTCAGAGTACTGATCGAGGTAAGAGGTAACCGACCGTATCAGTTCAGCACAGTTAGGGGAATCAGTCTAGGAAGATGGCCAGAGATGAGTCTGACCATCAGGGTTATTCCAGAGCTAGACCAGTGACTTCTACTATTTCTGACCGCTAGTGCTGGAGGTTCGACTAGTTCTCGTGGGATACTACAATGTTTTTTTTTGTAAAAAATGGAATTCGGTCGAGTGTAGGAGGTAGATCGGGGCTTGTTTCCGAAGTGGTTCTTTTGAGCATCTCTTCAGAGATTGTACATTTTCACCTCCATCTGATTATGTTTCGAGCCAGTCTCAAGCATCTATACAGACTCCTTCTAGGGATAGAGGACAGGGTAGACATGTTGCTTCGGGTACCATTGGTAGGGGTAGGCCTGTTCAGAGTAGAGGATTAGTTGGATCAAGGGAGAGACATCTACGATTGGTTTATTCTACTAGGAGGCATGAGGATAATGATGAGCCAGATGTTATTGTTGGTACTTTTTCTATCTATTTTATCTCTTATTTTGCAATGCTTGATAATGGTTCGACTCATTCATATGTTGCGAGTTTAGTATTTGGGGAACTTGAAATTCCTATTAAGGACACTACTAATGTTGTTATTATACACAGTCCGGTGGGTAATCCTGTTGAGGTTACCAAAGTGTACAATAATTGTCTTCTTCAGATTTAAAGGGAGATATTTCCAGCCAATTTAATAGAGTTACCTTTTGGGGAGTTCGATCTTATTCTCGGTATGGATTGCTTATCTGCTCACTAAGTCAATTTGGACTGTGAAAGGAAGAGAGAAACTCTAAAAACTTCTAATGATCGTGAGGTAATTCTTATTGGAGAGTGCAAAGGTTTTTTTGTCTAATGTAATATCGGCTCTTAAAGCCGAGAAGATGATCAAGAAGGGGTCTATTGCTTACCTTGCCTATATTCTTGATCTGAGATAATTTGATTCTAGGATGGATAAGATTCGAGTTGTGAGGGACTTTCCTGATGTATTCCTAGAAGAATTGCCTGGTGTACCGCTGAAACATGATGAGGTTGAGTTTGGCATCAAGGTTTATCCGGGTACAACTCTTGTGTCTATGGAACCTTACTGGATGGCACCGAAAGAGCTCAAAGAGTTGAAGATACAATTGCAAGAATTACTGGACAGAGGGTTCATTCGACCCAGTGTTTCACTATGGGGAGCTCTTGTTCTTTTTGTTAAGAAGAAAGATGGGACACTTCGGTTGTGTATCGATTATCGGAAGCTAAATAAGCTGATATTAAGAATAAGTATCCATTTCCTCGTATTGATGATCTCATTGACCAATTTCAGGGAGCAACAGTGTTTTCTAAGGTAGAACTGAGATCTGGTTATTACCAACTCAAGTTAAGGATTTTGATGTGTTCAAAACAACTTTCTAGACATGATAAGGTCATTACGAGTTCCTTGTGATGCCTTTCGAATTGACTAACACCTATGTTGTATTCGTGGACATGATGAACATGGTTTTTCAACCTTATCTTGACCAGTTTGTTGTGGTCTTTATAGATGATATTCTAGTCTAGTCTAAATCTGAGGCTGAACATGAGGAACATCTTTGGATAGTATTACAGACTCTAAGGGAGAAACAATTATATGCAAAATTTAGTAAGTGCGAGTTCTAGCTCTCAAAGGTTATGTTTTTAGGGCATATCATTTCTACTGAGGGTATTCAAGTCGATTCGAAGAAGATTGAGGCTATTATGGGCTAGAAGTAGCCCAAGAATGTTCTTAAGATCCAAAGCTTCATGGGCTTAGCAGGCTATTATCAGAGGTTTGTTGAGGGTTCCTCTATCATCGTAGCCCCATTGACTGAACTTCTGAGGAATAATGTTCCTTTTGTCTGGACTGAGGCCCAACAATCTAGTTTTGAGAAGCTTAAGACTGTGTTGATTGAAGCACCGATTTTGATTCAACTTGAGCCTAGGAATGCTTACACAGTTTATAGTGATGCTTCTCACACCGGTTTGGGTTGTGTTTTGATGCAGCGTAGGAAGGTAGTGGCCTATGCGTCCTGACAGCTGAAAATGCATGAGTACAACTATCCAACCCATGACCTTAAGCTTGCCGCCGTGATCTTTGCTCTCAAGATTTAGAGACATTAGAGAAACGTTATATCTACACAGACTATAAGAGTCTAAAATATCTTATCACTTAGAAAGACTTGAATCTGAGACAGCATCGTTGGTTGGAGCTTCTCAAGGATTACAATTGCAATATTGAGTATCATCCGGGCAAGGCTAATATTGTTGTCGACGCCTTGAGTCATAATACCATCTTAGATTTGAGAGCTTTGTTTGCCCATATGAGTTTGTATGAGGATGACAGTCCTATGGAAGAACTCCAGGTTATTCCTACTTTGATTTCTGATATTTGAGCTGAGCAACTGTAATACCCTAATTTTGTCTGGGTAATACGTATATATTATATTTCTATAAATAAAGCCCAAATAATAATAATAATAAATAAATATTTAGTCTATAAATAATAAATCCCAAAAAATATAATAAATGTTCATTCCAATGTTCATTTTACACTTCTAAAAATCTAAAAGCCCAATTAGAACCCAACATCCAATTTTACATTGTTTTCCCATCCATTTCCAATACATATGACTTAACAAACACAAAAACAAATATGATAATCCTTTTCCCGCTCAAATTAGGACACGTGGCTGCAGGCTATTGGTCTATTGCCCTTCACAAGGATTAAGCCTCTTGCTGACGTCATCACTAACAACCCTATAAATAGGGAGAGAGAGAAAAGTCAGATTCATTATGACCACATTAATACCACTAATTAATGACAGTTATTAAAAATAATAATAACTATATTAGATAATAAAGAAGAGAGAGATGATTACTCTCAGAATTCGAAGCGACCAGAATCGGAAGTGCCGCCAAAGGATGAGCGTCGCCGTGGAAGCTGAACCGTTACTAGAACTCAAATTTGCCATTGAAGATCTGAATTGGCGTCGAGGCCTCGTCGTCGCCACCGAAAATGTAATCCCTTCTCCATTTCTTTTAGTTACCTGCAAAAGTAGACACAAATGAGACCGAAAACAAAAAAATAAAACACAAATGAAACTCAAATCGAAAAAGTTCTATGGTGGCCGGAGTGATTAGGGTCATGACCGGAGTTGAAAAGGGAAGGATTTTGGGTAGCTTAAACTTAGGATGGTCAGAGCTGGGAGGATTCTGACGAATTCGGGTTTAGATTAGGCTTTAGGATAAAAAAATGGGTTTCGGTTTTAGGGTTTCAGCGAGCAGCAACCAAAAATCGCCTTACGGCGGCCAGAGCCGACTCGCTCGGTGGTTGGGGCTCAAATGCAATGGTCGACGTCGCTTGCAACAACCGACGAACGGCTGAAGGGTGGCCGGAAGACGGTGGAACAAGATTCAGAGGTGGCGGTGAAGGCGGTTTCTGGCTGGAGCTTTTGAGTTCATCACAATTATGAAGAACGGTGATGAACACCATATAAAATTTGGTGATTTTGATCTAAGATGGGTGAGAAATCTGGGAATATGGTGTTAGAGTTGAGAGAAAAATTGAGAGGAGAGAGAGGGTAGAGAGAGCGATCTGGTGCAAATGAATGAGTTAACTCGGTGAGGCCCCTTTTATAGACTGAGTGAAACGACATCGTTTTGGTGCCGGGTCATCTCAACCCGCGAGATTGAAATGGGTCGGGTCTCTATATCCGCGTTTTTAGGGTTTTTGTGATATTTCTAGTTTAAGTCCTTGAAGCTTTGCTTTGTAATTCATTTTAGTCCCTATATGTAATAAAAATTAGAAATTAGAGGTTTAAAATGTCTTCAATTCAGTCCTTATTGCTTAATTAATTATTTAATTAGATTTAAATGCAATTAAATTATATTGCTTGATTATTTTTTTTAAAAATGAAGCATGTATTATATTTGCTTAGATAATTTAATCACATTAGGTATGAATTATTAGAGCCTTAACACTAGGTTCTTTAATTAATTTAATTAAATCAAATAAGGAGAAAATTGTATAAAATGAATGAATATTAAATGGAAACTTTAATGTTCTAAGTTGATTAGTGTCTCATTATAATGAGATGTTAATCAAGGGAGCATTTTAGTGGAATATTTAATATTTTATTCGAACTTAGAACATAGTAATCACACGTAGTTAATCTAATTAAAATTAAATTAGGAATAGGTTTAAATAGTTAGAGTCATTAATGATTACGAATATTAATGATTTAGAGCCTAATATGGATAGTGCCCAAGCATTTGGGTGTTATCACATCAACCCCTAAATTTAGTAATATTCACATATTCTTAATTAACTAAATCAATTGGAGCCCTAATTAGGTTTGAACTTAAAATTGACAAGAAAATAAACGGACATGCATTAAAAACCTTTTGTGTTGAGATACATTTCTGAATATAAATTGAAGTATCCTAAAGTAACTGGATGTTTCAAAACTTATTCGCTAGAAATGTATTTTCTTGCAAAAGGATACCTCCATTTGGAATGAAATTATTTAACAATTAAAGATTTAATTAAAATCAAACTATTGTTCAAAATGTCAAAACGCCACATGAAATTAATAAGGTAATTTCTCCATAAAACCCTAATTTTAAAGAAAAGAATCTCTGGTTGTCTTTATAGTGTCTGGTCTACCAAATTGACTGGTGGTGACTCCAAATTCATAAATAAAAGTGTGGGGTAATTTCAAGATTAATCTTTAAAATCCAATTTTCAAAAAGAATTAATCGAATATTTTAACACACTTGGCTTTAAATCCAAACCCTAATTTTAAAAAAAAAATCAGAATCTCCACCAATATTTTTGAAAAAGTTGTCTTTTTAAAAAAGGTTATTTTGATAAAACGTTTTATTTATCAAAATAACATTTTTGGTCCAAAAAATTAAAAAAAAAGGTTCGATCTGACTTACGTGTGGTGGTGACTCCAAATTGATAAATAAAAGCATTTTTAAACTGAATTTGCAATTTAGTATTTGTCCAAAAACCAATAATTTCAAGATTAAATGAATTAAAATGAAGAAAAATTCCTAATTTTTTCAAAAACAAAATTAACAAGAAAATTAAATGTGTTAATGAATTTTAATTTTAAGTATATTTTAAAATGTCACTTCCTTTTAATTATTAAGGTTTAAATATTGTTAAGTGTGTTTTATTGAAAATGAAGAATGTTTTACATACATGTCTCTAATCTAAGTTTTAAGTCCCTAATCCTTTTAAATTAAAAGAAATAGTTAATTAAGAAATAAAATAAATAACTAAGAAATTGTTAATTAAATAAAGAAAAAAAATTAAATAAAATAAAATAAATAACTAAGAAATTGTTAAGATTAAATAAAGGAAAAAAGAATTAGATTTTTTATCTTTTTAAAAAATCTAAATTAGAGATTAAATTGAAAGAAAATAAAATGTGAAGGTTAATTCAAAAATAATTAAAATCAATTGGAAGAAAAAGTCGCTAAAGAGTTGCACCAATATTTTTGAAAAAGTGTGATTAAATAATTGAAATGGGTTTACTTTTAAAAAATTCTCTACCGAGTTCATCGTGGTTATTTTGATAAAAATGCGTTTTATTTATCAAAATAACATTTTTGGTCCACAAAAATTAAAAAAAAAGGTAAAAATAATTGTTTTCTTAATTAAACTGAAATTAAAAAAGTAAATAGTAGGAAGAATGGGGAAGGGTTAGCACCCCCACAACGCCCATTGTTTATTGGTACAATGTTTAATAATTAACATAGATTTAAACCTTAAAATTTTCTTACCAATTTTTTTTGCCATGGCACCGATTTGGGATTCTGTATTACGTTGCCTTTTACATATGTAATCGTAGCTTGATTCTGCTAACCTTGATTTTATCTTGACCTATTTCTGCCCCAATTTAGGGATTTAACCCTTTTTGTTCTTCTATTTATTTAAACCTTAATAATTATATGAGACCTAAACTATATTAATACTACATTAATCTTGTAACTTAAATACATCAACTATATACTATATGACCTTTTTATTTATTTATAACTATAATTGGGCTATCTATTTTATTATGTTTTTGGTTTTATTATAATAACTACTATTTAATATAAAATCTATGTTAATTCAAACTACTATATATAACAACTATATATATACGTACACTCTATGAGACCTAAACTATATTAATAACACTTAATCTTGTTGTTAATCTTGTAACTATATTATTAGTAACATTAATATTTACTACTAAACACATTAACTATGTTACTAATATCATATAATTACAATACGCTAATACTAAATTAACAATTAAAACAAAAGGTGAAAATCTAGTGACAACAACTGCCCCTCTTTGGTCATTCTGGTGAAACAGGAATAGAACAAAGAAAAGAAGACACTGATTTTCACCGATTACCAAAACGTTTGTGCTTAAGAAGACAGTCGAATTATATTCTCCTTATGCTCGAATAGATAAGCAGGCTCTATTCTCCAAATGCTCGAACGGATAGGCAGGTTCTATTCTCCTCATGCTCGAATAGATAAGCAGGTTCCATTCTTAAAATGTCTGAATGGATAGGCGGGTTCTATTCTCCTCATGCCCGAATAGATATGCAGGTTATATTCTCCTCATGCCCTAATAGATGTGCGGGTTCTATTCTCCTTGTGCTCGAATAGATAAACAGGTTCCATTCTCCAAATACCCGAACGGATAGGCAGGTTCTATTCTCCTCATGCTCGAATAGATAAGAATGTTCTATTCTCCTCGTGCTATAATAGATAAGCATGTTCCATTCTCCAAATACCCGAACAGATAGGCATGTTCTATTCTCCTCATGCTCGAATAGATAAGCAAGTTTAAAAAAAGGGTTCCATCCTCCTCATGCTCGGATGGATAAACATGTTCTATTCTCTCCGTGCTCGAATAGATAAGCAGGTTCAAAAAAAGGTTTCCATTCTCCTCATGCTCGGATGGATAAGCAGGTTCTATTCTCCTCGTGCTCTAATAGATAAGCAGGTTCAAAAAAGGGTTCCATCCTCCTCATGCTCGGATGGATAAGCAGGTTCTATTCTCCTCATGCTCGAATAGATAAGCAGGTTCCATTCTCTAAATGCCCAAACAGATAGGCAAGTTTTATTCTCCTCATGCTCAAATAGATAAGCAAGTTCCATTCTCCAAGTGCCCGAACGGATAGACTGGTTCTAAAATCTGTCAAAACAAATGCAAATGATTCAAATAAAATGCATATGCCCCTAGGGATGCCTAGTCATGGATGCATGTCTTATTTGTTTTGCTCTTTTCCTTAACGTTTTTCTTACTTAACACAGAAGAAAACTGTGAAGCTCCAGGAAACTCGGATTAAATCATCTCAAACATTTTTGCAACTCTGGCAACTGATAATGTGTCTGCTTTGGCCCATCCTATCAGAAAAGATAATTCTCCAACACTAGTTGGCTTCACCAATTTCTTTTTGTTAAAATTCCATCGTCTATTCCTTGGACAATAATCTTTACCATTGCCTGCTTCATTTTTCGTGCCATGGATTATTCATCCCTTCCTGTGACTTATGTCTTGATTTTTCAAACAGGAAAGCTCTTTGCTGCCAGGACCCCCTAGGGTGAAACTCCGTGGGGGTATGGGAAATGCATCGGTTTTCCATTAATGCATGAGAAATCATCTGAAAATTACGACTGTTATGCTTTGATGGTAGACTAAATAATCATAGATAGTCATCTCCTTCACTTTTGTTTTACCATTGTCATTCTTAGCACTTTCTTGCTTCATATGATCTTTGTACATTTGCTCACTCAATCTAGTTATCTTGTACTATTGGTTGGAGGGACTGACTTTATTCTCATATTCTTCAACACTCTATTATCATTGTGGTTGATAAATCGATATTCAGTGACAAGCTTCCTAGAAACTTGTTGTTGTCCCAATGTCCCATTTAGCTTTTCTCCGATTTCTATAAAATTGTTCTCATGTAAGCAACTTTGTTTTGTAACATGTTTTCTTAAAGCAAAGTCAAAGCATATCTTGAGGCTTTCTGCCAAGGTTTGTAGCAAAACCTATTTCATCTTGTATTTCCTTATAAGTTTTGCTATTTTTTACGCCCTAGGCTCCAAATTTGACCATTGAATACCTCATAGTTCCAATACCCTCTTAGACAAATTTCAAATTAATGCTAAAAAATCTTATGAATATTTCAAATGAAGTCAAATTTTAATTTTCATTTCAATGTAAGATGCTTTATGAAAGGATATAGAAAGAAAGGGTCTAACAACAAAACTTTATTGGTATTGTAGCAAACACAAAAATGGATTACAAGGAAAGGAAAAGATATTCAGATATCAGAAACCAAAACTCCTCATGTCATGACTTCATAAGATGTCTTGAATGTCCTATATGCTGAGCAGACCCTAGAAATACTGATTATGTGGAAAAATATGAAGTTTCCCAAGCCAATCTCTGAGGAAGGTTTTATTCACAAATTGTCTGAGCCGCCCTTTTACGAGTTTTCAACTCAGGTCCTCCTTTGGTTTCAAAACGCCCTTTGCGAAAATTTCATTTTGAACCCCTCTTTTTCTTTTTCTTTTTCTTTTTTTTTTTTTTTTTTTTTTTTCTTTTTCTTTTTTTTTTTTCTTTCTTCAAACATAATACTTCTTAACCGAATCTAAATTTATTGGGTTTTAGAGTTCGTCTCCATCTATTTCGGTTAAAATTAACGCTCATCCTGAGAAAACATTTGTTACAATATAAGGTCCCTCCCAATTCGGTGCCCATTTTCCTCGAGCATCGTTTTGGATTGGCGCTTCTTCTTCCTCAACACCAGATCCCCCTTCTTGGAATTCTCTTGGGCAAACTTTCTTCTCATGAGCCCTTATCATCCTTTTCTGGTATATTTGCCCATGCCACAATGCTTTCAGTCTTCTCTCTTCGATTAAGTTCAGCTGATCGTATCTTGCTTGAACCCATTTTGTTTCCTCCAACTTTGCTTCCATTAGGACACAGAGCGATGGTATTTCAACTTCAATGGGTAGCACGGCTTCTACTCCATACACCAGTGAGAAAGGTGTTGCCCCAGTGGAAGTTCTTACTGCAGTTCGATAAGCGTACAATGCAAACTGAAGCTTCTCATACCAATCTTTATAGGTATCAGTCATTTTTTCTATTATCTTCTTAATGTTCTTGTTCGTAGCTTCCACTGTCTCATTCATCTTTTGGCGATGTACCACCGAATTATGATGCTTAACATTGAACTGCTCACAAACTCCACTTATCATCCTATTGTTTAAATTTGAAGCATTGACAGTGATGATACTTTCAGGCAAGCCGTATCGACAAATGATTTCCTTTTTTAAAAACTTGCAAACTATGGATCTGGTGACGTTTGCATACGAGGCTGCTTCTACCCATTTCGTGAAATAATCAATGGACACCAGGATAAAACGATGCTCGTTTGATGTCTTAGGGTGAATCCAACCGATGACATCGATGCCCCATATGGAAAATGGCCAAGGGGCTGCCATAACATGAAGAGGTTGAGGTGGCGTATGAACCTTGTCAGCATAAATTTGGCACTTGTGGCATTTACAAGAATAGTTGATACAATCACCTTCCATGGTTGACCAATAATACCCAAGACGCATGATTCTCCTGGCCATGGTGAAACCACTAGGATGAGTTCTGCACACTCCTTCATGAACTTATTTCACAATTAATTGTGCCTCTTTTGCCCCTACACATCTTAGAAGAACTTGATCACGTCTCTTGTATAAAATCTCTCTATCAAGGACATACCCTAATGTCATCTTCCTAATCATTTTCTTTTCATTTTCTGTAGATTGGGGTGGGTATTGCTGGAATTGTACATATTGCAAAACGTCATGATACCATGGCAATCCGTCCACTTCTTCTTCCACATCATAACAATGAGATGGAGAGTCAAGCATATATAATCTGATAGGCATCATCTCAGATCCTTCATTTACCCTAAACATGGCGGCTATGGTGGCTAAGGCATCAGCCATTTGATTGTATTCTCTAGGGAGATATTTGAAAATGATGTCAAATTCCTTGGTCAGCTCAAGGACTAGCTTGTGATATCCCAACAACTTTACATCTTTTGTCTCCCATTCGCCACATATCTGATAAATGACTAACGCAGAGTCCCCAAAAACACTTAAAGTAAGAATTTTCCTTTTTATAGCTTCTCTTAAACCCATTATGCAAGCTTCGTATTCTGCCATGTTATTAGTACAGAAGAACTTTAAACGACTGGATATCAAAATCTGATAGTAACATTTGCCATCGTGCTAACCTTTCTGATAAGGCTGGAGCTTCCGTCATGAACTTTAGTGGGTCTAACTTTGAGATTAGCCATGTGACGTGATACAACATGTATTGTCTTAGCCTTTTAGCTACCCAAACTAGAGCACAACACAGATTTTCAGTTGACGAATATCTGGTTTCACAATCAGTGAACTTCTTGCTCAAGTAATATGTCGCCTTTTCTTTTCTTCCAGTATCATCATGTTGCCCTAACACACAACCCATGGAATTTTCATAGATCGTTAAGTACAAGATCAATGGTCTCCCTGAAACAGGTGGTACTAATACTGGAGGATTGCTCAGTTGTTCTTTGATCTTTTCCAAAGCCACTTGACATTCTTCATCCCAAGTCCCCGGGTCATTCTTCCCGAATAACCTAAACATTGGATCACACTTATCGGTTAGCTGGGAAATGAAGCGTGCAATGTAATTTAACCGTCCCAAGAAACCTCAAACTTTTTTTTGTGTTTGAGGTGGCAGGAGTTCCTGTATAGCTTTTATCTTATCAGGATCAATCTCTATTCCTCTTCCGCTCACCATAAAACCCAATAGTTTCCCAGATGTGACTCCAAATGTGCACTTAGTCGGGTTGAGCTTCAATTGGAATTTTCTCAATCTTCGGAAGACATTTTCTAGATTGACCAAATGTTTCTCCTCATATCAAGATTTGGCGATCATAAGGTCGACGTATACCTTTATTTATCTATGCATCATATCATGGAAAATAGTGACCATGGCCCTCTGATATTTTGCCCCCGCATTCTTAAGTCCAAATGGCATCACTTTATAGTAGAAAGTTCCCCATAACATAACAAAAGTTGTCTTTTCCATGTCCTCTGGGCACATCTTGATCTGGTTATACCCAAAAAAACCATCCCTGAAAGAGAAGAGTGAATGACATGCCGTGTTGTCGACTAAAGTGTCAATATGTGGGAGCGGGAAATTATCTTTTGCGCTTGCTTTATTGTGGTCCCTGTAGTCAACACACATTCGTACTTTTCCATCTTTCTTCGGTACTGGGACAATATTCGCCACCCATTCTGGATACTTGGCTACCTCGAGGAATCCTACATCATATTGCTTCTTTACCTCATCCTGATCTTGAGAAATGTTTTAGTCTTCATTCTTATAAGCTTTTGTTTTATCGGTTCACATCATTCCTTTATAGGGAGCCTATGCATGACGATGTTTGTGTCAAGGCTGGGCATGTCTTGGTATGACCAAGAAAAAATATCTTTAAATTCTTTCTAGATCTCGATCAAACTTTTTCTGGTTTTAGTCGTGATGGTAGTACCTATCTTCACCTCTCGCTTTTCTTCTGTGGTTCCGAGGTTTAATATCTCTAGTTCCTCTTTATGTGGTAGAATCTATTTTTTCTCTTCTTCTACCATTCTGAGCATATCACCGGGTACATCATATTCCTCCTCATCATCAATATTTCCAATTTCTTCCAAGCACAGAGGTAATTCAAAATCTACCTTAAAGTCAGACTCGGATTCATTTATGTTAATGATATCTAAAGACCTGAAAAGGAAATAGGCAAAAGATATATACAAAGGAAAGAAACAAAATGAATAGAATGTTTTTATGCTTTTAACTTTATGGTTTTTATTTGGTTTTGGTTATGGAAGGAAAGTTTGCCATACAAGATTTAAGGAAATGCATCTTTTATTGAATTTTAATTAAAAGTTTGACATAGGCCCTTTACATAAGTTCCCCTATTATCTCCGGGCCTGGAGCAAAGAGGTTGGTTTTGAGAATTACTCTGAACATGTCTTAAAGACTACAAGAATTTCTTCAGCAGTCCAATTGTCAAGCTCAGAGCAAGGGCGAATCATTGACAGATAATGGCACTCATCTTCATTTTCAATCACAGCATTGATACTCAGCTTTTCAAATGCTTCACATAGAGTGCTCTCTCTTTTTCCTTCTGCACTGGCTGAGGTATTTGGATCCAGCATACCTCCAGATATGAAGTTGTGACTCAGGGTAGGGAAAGTCATCGGCTCCCATTCAATTTCCTCTCCCTTCAATCTAGCTCATCTCATTTCTTGATGCTTAATTCTTTGCCATTTGTTGGGCTTGAAACCCAAACCGAACCGATCCTTTTTCGCCGGGATTACTACATGATACAATCTTCCTTGATGTTTTCTTCCAAGTCCTTTTCCGATTTCAGCTACTTTCTCGAGCGTTTGTTTTACCTACATTTTTCCGCAGTTTGATAATTTCAGTTCTGGCACCTTGCTTCCTTCGGTGACAAAGGTTGCATTGACAAGCTCTAATGTCCTGAAGTGACACTCGAGCGCACCCTCGTGTCTTAATGAAGGGTAATGTCCTTCAGTGGTTATTGATGTAATGATTTTTCCTCTGCACCGACAGTTATTAATTGTCCATCAATCACAAACTTCAGCCTCTGGTGTAAAGTAGATGGGACCGCTCCTACTACATGAATCCATGGGCGCCCAAGCAAGCAGCTATAACTAGGTCTTATATCCATGACTACGAATTCAACGTCGAAGGTTATTGTTCCAATTTGCAAAGGCACCTCAATCTTCCCTAACACCTCATTCTGAGTTCCATCAAATGCTCTCACAGTGTTTTGATAAGTCCTTATATGAGAACTATCTATTGGCAGTTTCTTCAGTGTAGCTAGTGGCAGAACATTTAGCGCTGACCTGTTATCAATAAGGACGCCAGGTAATATATGTCCCTTACATCTGGTGGTGATGTACAAAGCTTTGCAAGATCTTGTTCCTTTACCTAGTATTTCCTCATCATTGAACGAGATAAAATTATTAACAACAATATTACCAGCTAACATGTCCATCTTATCAGTTGTGATCTCCTTTGATACGAATGTTCGGTTCAAAATCTTTAACAAGGCCTCACAGTGGCCCTTAGAGCTTAGTAACAATAACATCATAGAAATTCGAGCCAGAAGCTTGTGGAGTTGCTCCACGACACTGTATTCACTGTGTTTTAAGATCTTCAAGAACTCTTGAGCTTCTGATTCCTTTATAGGCTCATGGTATGTTGTTGGTTTTTCCTTGAAGAAATCTCTGTCATCTTCTTTTTTGGGTTCCTCAACAGCAGCCTTCATTTGCGCCGAATCCTTGTTCTCTGTTATTGGATAGGAATAGAGCTTTCCACTCCTTGTGAAACGGCTCACCTCATTGACCGGTTCTTTATTCTCTTGAGTAGACATTTCTCCTGGGGCTGTCACCTCACAAGTGTAATTCCAAGGGACTTGCCTGCTATCCTTGTAAGGAAATGGCGTTGATGCTTTAATTATGAGCCGTGGAGTCACATCCCTTGCTGGCTCACCAACTCTTGTTTTAGCCTTAATCACCAAAGGCTTCATTCCGGTGTAGTCTCTTCTAGAGGATGACTTCTCTGATGCACACACATCCAGCAAACATTCTTTGTCTTCTTTCTCAAAGAACTCAAGTTCTTTCTTATTCATCTTGTCCTAAACTAATCGCTTGAACTCCAAGCAACAATCAATCTTGTGTCTTTTCTTCATGTGGTACTCACAGTATAATTCATTCTTAATCTTCAATTTCTGGGCTCCTTCTTTCAGCATCTCTACTGGCACTATCTGAGCCCATATCCACCTCATGGGAACCTTAACTTCAGCAACATATTCCTTGACCACCTTATCTCCTTCCTCAACGATTGCGTTTACTCCTGCCTTTTGATGATTTGGCAGGGGGTTACCTTTATCCTCTGACGTATCAAATGATAGCATACTTGATATCCTTAAGTCATCTACCACTCTTTTGAACGCGGTGCAATTTTCTATGGTATGCCCCTTAATTCCTGCATGATATTCACATTGTGCCTTCTCATCATACCATTGTGGATATGGTGGTGAAAATGGAGGAACATATCTTGGCAGCACCATTTGGGATTTGATCAACTCAACAAACAATTATGAGTATGTCATCGGAATAGGAGAAAAATATGGTTTCGACCTCCCTTGATACCTTCGTTCTTTTTTTGGAGGATTTGTGATTGCTGGAGCTGTAGTCGAGACATTGGATTTGTTGAAGACTACCCCCTTCGAGTAATTGGGGTTATAGACATTAGCAGCATTGACTTTATTGTCTCTCTTTTTGTAGGGTTTCTTAGTTTCTCCACCGTCCTACCTTCCATTCTTAATTGTTGCAAGTATCAATTCTCCGTTTATAAGCATGCCCGCAAAACTCTTTGTGGCATGGTCGAGCATACGATCATAGAAAGATCATTTTAATGTTTCTACAAACATCGGGGTGATCTCACTTTCCAGCAATGGTGGCAGACTTGGGCAGCTACGTCCCTCCATCTTTGCGCGTACTGTCGTAAACTCTCATGGTGCTTTTGCTCCAATCCTTGCAGGACTAAACGAGTTGGCACCATGTCTGAAACATGCTTGTACTGCTCAATGAAGGCTCTAGACAAATCTTTCCATGATCTGATTTTAATTCTACTTAGCTGCGTATACCAGCGCGTAGCTGACCCTACTAAGCTGTCTTGAAAGCAATGGATAAGCAGCTTCTCGTTCTCCAGATACATTGACATCTTCCTGCAATACATAGTCAGATGGGCTGCAGGACATGCCGTTCCATTATATTTTTCAAAGTCGGGAACCTTGAACTTTGGTGGTACTATCAAATCAGTCACTAAGCTCAAGTCCTTGGCATCTATTCCTCCATATATACCCCCTTCTTGGAAGGACTTAATCATTTCTTCCAATTTCTCATAGCGATCCTCCCATTTCTTCTCAGCTTTCACCTTGTCGGCAATTTCATCGAGATCATGCACCTCAATAACTTTCTTAGAGCTTATTTTCCTATCATTTCGCGCCGACACCTCAATGACATGTGGTGAAATCTTGACCCTAGAAGATTGAGCTATATTTGGATGAACAAAAGTCATCCCTTGAGATTTTGGCACAACATTTGCTTCTTCACCAGTTTCCACTGCATCAGGGTCCTTAAATCCTAGCATGGCTGTAGTTGAACCAACCATTTTTTGGTAAACTAACTCCATCTCCTGCTTCAGATCTGTCTCCAGCTTGTCTAACCTATTCTGGGTACTTTTGTGGTTCCTTTCTAGGGCTAACACTATGTCTTCCATTTCTCTGACTTGAGACCGAGTATCGTACTTGTGGTTAGTTTTTGCTATTTTGATTTTCTGTCATTTTTATTTAAGTTAGATTTTTATTATGACATGTATGTATGTACAAATGTAACCACTAATACAAAGAAAAACTATTAATCACAAAAGAATGAAATGAAAATGCATGAATGCAAGTGAAGGGCCATCAATTCCATGAAACAATTGCTCAAGAAACAACTCTTTTATTGGATTAAAATGATCTTTATTACATCAAGTTTTATTTACAAATATTTTCTTCTTGAATTCCCAATTCCACATAAGCCTCGGTCCCACTTCTCTTACTAGCTTGATGTACTAACAAAGAGCTGCAACTTCAGTAGCTAGCATCATCACGTGTCGAGCTACATCTTGTACCTGGGTCATGACAGTCCTGTCAAACTCATTTCGTTCTTGGAATCTTCTAGCCATGTCCCTAAGACGTATGAACCAGTAGTCATCACCTCCCTCAGTAATGTCTTCAAGGACCAAGATCTTTGTCTTCCATTCCTGAATGATGTTATCCATTTCTTCAACCTGTTTCTTCAAGGCATCATTCTCACTTAGACATGCTTGAAGCTCAATATAAGCATGATGGTTCTTAATTCTATGCAGTGAGTGGTTCAAATCATCTATTTTGGCTTGCAACTTAGCAATACAATCCTGACTCTGCTTTATCTCCGCACTGGTTTGGTCATATGCCTTCTGCAACTCTAATAAGTGAATCATGTTGTCGTGGGCTTTCCTCTTCCATACGACCACACTTTCTTCATCATCTTCATGGATCCGTTTGCCATTTCCATTTTTAGTTACTGGCTTACTTTTCTTCCTCTCCTCTGCAAGGGCTCGTTTGTATTTCTCAACCTCACGCCTTCCTCGTTCCTTTTCTTTCTTTACAACATGCTCAATCTCTTGCTTCCACTGTTCGGGAGTCTTTCTCAAATCTGCATTTTTTACAACAGTCTAAAGCTTAAAGAAGTCAACCCTTTGGATCTCAAATTTCTTTTCTAGGTCTTCATACAACTTCACTACTCGCTTCGTCTCCCCTTTGTACTTTTCAACATCGAGGCCTGACCCAAACTTGTCTCTTTGGTTCTGCTCTTGTAAGGCTTCTATCTCTAGCTTAGCCCTTCTTAATTTTTCTCTCAAGATGTCAACTTCTGTAGGGACTACCATTAAGTGTTCCTCTAGAGACTTAGCTTGTCCGGATGTAGGTTCTATGAATTTGTCATTCATTCTCATATGCCTCCAAATGTCATAGTCTGGAGTGTACATACAGTGGCTATCAGATTCTAGCTTTATGTGATAACAATGGTTCCATGCATTACTAATTATCTGAACCTTCTGTCTGAATTCTCCTTGGAACTTGAATTCTAATGAGCCAAGACCGGTAGCGAATGGAACGAACTGCCGAGACCCATACTAGCGAGATACTAGCAAAGGGGCACATCTAATTCCTCCCCATAAACCTAGCAACATTAGGAAGTTGTAATCTCCACATTTGTAGAGGAATTTGGTGTGACCCATCCAAGGAACCCTCCATCTGATGTCTTCATCATGACGATCCCAGAATATATCAATCAATTTGCTATTCTTAACAACAGGCCATTCCTTTGCCAAAAATTCCCGAAGAGGTGAGAAGTTCGGGGAAAACACATTTGATAAAGCTAATGTCGGGCATTTCTAGAAATGGCTGAGGGCCCAAACTTGTAGAAGTGGAATACACCTCCAAAATGAACACCTTCAACCTTCCGGCAGACATTAAGGGAAATAAAGGTTTTAGCAAGCACGACTGGTACCAGATTGACTCCTCTTTTTAGTTGTTCAAGGAAATCAAGTAACACCACATCAATGTTTCCTAGGACCTTCAGAAAGATGACTAAACCATAAATTGCAATGGCTAAGAGATCAACCCTCTTTTCTCTGTCGGGGTAGATCGAGATTATACTTCTGATGCTTGACCAAGGAAAATTAAAGGTGCCTCCTCTCTTCTGTATCAACCCCTTTACCCAACCATCACTCGTACCAGCAAACATATGAAGCTTTGTATGTGGGTTTTTGTTTTTAAGTAGCTTGGCATAAACCCAATTCTTCTTTACTTTGCACAGGTTGAAAAGGGCCAAATACTCCTTCAATGTAGGCATCGTATCTTCTTTATTAAACGTAAAACAACAATACCCTGGATTCTAGAATTGAACCAAGGCTTTCAGTAACTGCTCATCAACCTTTACGTACAAGTGATAGGCTATGTCACCGTAGACTTCATGGAACAACTGCTTAGTCTCATAATCAAAGTGCTCCCAGATTTCCCGCAATTCTTGCACATTGTTCTATTTAATGCTGATGTGGGCATATTCTGAAGTCTCTGTCTCATGATCAGCTACCAGGCTATCACCAAATGTTCGCTGATTCACTTCGGACCAATGTTGGACCTTTGCATTCTCATCTTCACTCTTCAAAATTCTTCCGTCCATAATAAGAGCTTTTCAAATTTGAGCAATGATTTTAAGAATCAATCCCTTCTAAATATGTAATGATGTGGTATGAATGATTATGCAAAACAACAAGACAAAGGGAAGAAAGATTATAATCAAGAAAACACAGAGAATTCAAAATCAATTATGGGTAACACATTCCAATAGTCCAGGACATGTCTCCCTTCATTACTAAAACCCTAGGTTTTCTACATGGCTCTATTGGGGTGGGCTCTAAGTTCTAAAACGGTTGAGTTCTAAAAGGTACCCGAGTTATCCCCTACTAAGGGTAGCAAGACCCTTGGTTCTCACCCATTATAGGCTTCAAATGAACCAAGTTCAACTCAGGAAGACTCACTTCCTATGTCTCCTCGAAGAATCAGTATCATTACGAAGACATGAGGCATATTAATCTCGAAGGTACTTGCTAGGCTCATACGAAGAATCAATATTTTAACATGAGCAAAGCGTTTTCCCCACACTCAACAATTGGGTAGAGCTCGGGAATAGAGCTTTTTGCAATATTTTTTAAATGCATAAAATAGAATTACATTCATTAAACGGACAAATAAATTGAAACCTTTGTGAACTCGCAAATCTTTTTTTCTAAAACATTTTGAAAACAATTTGTGGCCTAACTCTCTTTTGTTTTTTTTTTAAAAATAAAATATCCCCAGTGGAGTCGCCAAGCTGTCGTAACCCTTTTTAGAAGGTTTTGACGTTTTGGAAAACTTTATAAAATCACGGAGTTGTCACCAATATTTTTGAAAAAGTGTGATTGGATCACTTTTAAAATAAGGGTATTTTGATAAAACGTTTTATTTATCAAAATAACATTTTTAGTCCACGAAAACAAAGAAAACATGTTCGGGGGTCGGTTACGTGTGGGAAGGGTTAGCACCCCCACAACACCCAAAAAATTGGTACCTTAATTGATTTTAAAAAGCAATTTTAAAACTGGAATTTGCAAGTTCACAAAGTTTCATTTTTATTTGTCCATAAAATGAATGTAAATCTATTTTAACAGTCTTATCGCCCGGGAAATGAACTTTAATCACCGCCAACACTTCTGGCGCTAACCCATCATTCCCATTTGATAAGGCACCGCATTAATTAAGTTTTCACTTTTAAAACAAATAAACAAGAAAATTAAATGTGTTAATGAATTTTAATTTTAAGTCTAGATAGTGAATAATCCTAGAAATGTCTATATTCCTTTTAATTATTAAGGTTTAAATATAGTTAAGTGTGTTTTATTGAAAATGAAGAATGTTTTACATACGTTTCTCTAATCTAAGTTTTAAGTCCCTAATCCTAGAGTTTAACATACATACAAATATATACATAATAAGAATAAAAGAAATAGTAATTAAGTAAATAAAACAAATAACTAAGCAATTGTTAAGATTAAATAAAGAAAAAAAGAATTAACTTTTTTATCTTTTTTTGACAAAATCTAAATTAGGGATTAAATTGAAAGAAAATAAAATGTGAAGGTTAATTCGAAAATAATTAAAAGTTTGGTGCCAAATTGGAAGAAAAAAGGACAAAATTAAACCAATTAAAAAACTAAAGAGCTGCGGCGCGAGATCCGGGAAAGAAGGACAAAATTAAACCAATTAAAAAACTAGTTAGTATGAATAATTGAAATTATAAACAAATTTCATTTTCTTCTTTTGTTTCCAAACAGATCAAAATGGGTTCCTTTACAATTCTCCGCCGAGTTCATCGTGTTCTTCATTTTATGAAGAACACGATGAACATCCGTTGTGCCGGCCGCCATCCACCGGCACCTGCCGCCGTTACCGGTGGCAAAATTCCCAGATTTTAACCAAAATTTCCAGATTTCAGCGAAGTTTCCAGATTCTGATGACGTTTCAAAAACAAAAAAGGTAAAAATAATTCTTTTTCTTATTTAAACTGAAATTAAAATTAAATAGATAGGAAGAATTACCAGAACTTGTTCTTTTATTGCTTCTGAATGTCGATTACAATTGTCTGCTCTTACTGCTTCTGAATGCTAGTATGTTTACTGGTTGTTTGTGATTCTTGTGTGATTGTTCATGTCGTTTACAATGATTTATAGCCCTATTTATAGTACAGGAATTGCCTAAATCCTAAGCCTAGATCCCTAATTTTTTCCCCTCTAATTTGCTTGATTCTTGCCATGGCACCGATTTGGGGATTCTGGTATTTTGAATTGCTTTTTGCATATCTAATCGTAGCTTGATTCTCGCCAAGGCTTTGAATTAGGGATTTTAAATCACTATTGATGTTATCTTGACCTATTTCTGCTCCGATTTAGGGATTTAACCCTTTTTGTTCTTCTATTTGTATGTTTCTGATGACTCGAACGATGTTGGTGAGGAACGATCGGAGCGAGTGACCCATCAGAGAAGATGAAGCAGACGGCTGGAGTTGAATCATCGCGCGCATGGCTGCCACGCGCGAGTGGTGATCCCCGTGTACACCCAGAAGCAATCTGGGCCATTGGATAGCATCTTGATCGAATGGCTGAGATGCTGAGGAACTACATCTTCCCCAACTGGCGCGATCTGAGCCGTTGGATTCCAGGCAGATCCAACGGTCTCCCTTTGGTTGCGCAAAAGAATAAAATGGAAATTAGGGGTTTTTTGTTATAAACAGGCCAACCGACCCTTTGTACATTAGACTCTTTGTTTTTTTTATATAATGGATTCTGATTTAAAATAGACCTTTTTATTTATTTATAACTATAATTGGCCTATCTATTTTATTATGTTTTGGGTTTTATTATATTAACTACTATTTAATATGCAATCTATGTTAATTCAAACTACTCTATATAACAACTATATACGGTACACATTGTAACATATTATATGAGACCTAAACTATATTAACACTACATTAATCTTGTAACTTAAATACATCAACTATATACTATGTGACCCCTAACTATGTTATTAGTAACATTAATATTTACTACTAAACACATTAACTATGTTACCAATATCATATAATTACAATACGCTAATACTAAATTAACAATTAAAACAAAGGTGAAAATCTAGTGACAATAGGGACAAAATTGAGAGTCAGGCTTAATTAATTAATTTCACGTGGCATTTTGGCATTTCAAGCAATAATTTGAATTTAATTTTTTTTCTAGGAATTGTTGGATGAATTTTCAGGATGATGGGGGTAGGTTTTGTGTATGGTATATCTGT
This sequence comes from Hibiscus mutabilis, assembly GCA_019671005.1. Lineage (NCBI taxonomy): Eukaryota > Viridiplantae > Streptophyta > Magnoliopsida > Malvales > Malvaceae > Hibiscus > Hibiscus mutabilis. Next base: position 34,199,258 of record CM033721.1, read on the forward strand.
TATTCATGCATAAGCCCTCGACCCGGGCTTTTGACCCTTAAGTGGGAGAAAGACATTATCTGACGTGAGGCTCTCCACCTTCGAGTTCAAAATTTTGTCTTCTTCTGGTATATTAACCTTATGCATTGTGGGGCTCACGCCTCCGTTATAAGGGACCTATACTACCGAATCAATGTCTTGTTGTTGCAGTAAATAGTAATGACAGTTCAGAAACCCAAAGTCTAGAACAATACCCACATGATTTTTTTTAGAAGCCTACCCCGCTAGAGCCAGACAGGAACCTAGGACAGGTGCCGCTAGTTTTAAATACACTTCTATGGTTATTCTCTCTGCTCAATATAAACTGCTTTATTGTGTTAATTTCTTGCATTTGATATTATTTCGCATACTGACTCATTTCTTTTTTTGTTTTTGTTTTGCATTTTTCGCATACATCTACATTCATTAGGGGTATCGATTCGAGGATAAGTCAAGTTAAGCAGTGTTCATAATGGCCAATGGGTTTGATAAACAAGGAGAAGACAATACGATGGTGTGGACCCGGTTAGAGAAGACTCAGTTCAAGAAAGAAGCAGTATTTATGAGAAAGATGTGTCAGGATACAAGTAGTTACAAAAAGTTGTGTAAAGAGGCTAAAAGGGCAACGAAAGAGAAGATTTAAGAATTGACAAATTTAAACAGCTGGATCAAACGGATATTAGAGGAAGGTCAATCTTTCAATTTAGAATTGACATCATAGTTCCAAAGCTGGAGAAACTTATCAAAAGGGTACAATAACAAGAAAAGTCGGTTTTTGTTAGAAGATAAAGAGATGAAAAAGATGATAGAATTGAAAAGTGTCATACAACATTTGAAGGGTCAGTTTGTAAGTTTCAGAAGGGTCAGTACAAATGGAGGACAAGGCACTGAGAGGCAAGCTTGAGGTGGCTACCCAGACTATTTAAAGGCATAATCATAAAACTATTAATTTCAGAAACCAAGTGCAAAGAATCATCTAGCACGTATGGATTTTGTCATGAACCTGTAATAGTAGCTTGACATCAGCACCAAGCTAGGACAGACACTGACTCAGAAGCTGAACGAAGTGATTAACCTAGGGACGAGGGCTAGCTAATTTCTGTAATTAAATTGTCTATTTCTTGTATTCGACCTTTTGGCTAATGAATGTTTCTCTAAAGACTAGTCCTTGAAATCGATACCTCATGCATTCATGCATTAAATCGCTTAAATATTGCATTGCATTTATTTTTCAAGTAACATTGTATTTAAAATATTTACATTTGACATTGCATTTTTAACATATCATTTTTAGGATCATTATTTTCTTGAATAACATTACATTAACAGAAAGCCAATATTTTGAGAAACATAGGCAATAGGCTTGTTAGGGTGAGGCAATCTCAGGAAGTTTTTGAAGATCACTTAGGTAGCATGGATGCCACATCCTGAAAACCAGCCTAGTCAGAAGTAGGTTCTAGTGATAAAATTTTTTGAATCCGATGTGTTACACATTTCTAATACGTGACTTTTGTACCCATATTTTGTAATGAAATCACAATTTGGTCATATTTGAGTGAATGAACTCCCTTGTATGATATTCGAGCCCAAAACTAAAATTCTGAGCTAGGCGTATCGATACGGTCAAGCCAGTATCAATACGACCCAACTGCCATTAACTAACTTATCTATTTGGGCATAAGCGTATCAATACAATCACGAGCATATCGATACAGATCCCATGTTTTGAATCTGTTCGAAGTTAAAAGTGAAAAGAAAGTAAGCAAGGTGCTTACTCACCTCCTTGCTTGACCATTCCCACGTAAAATCATCAGAAAAGTGATTTATAACAAAGTGAAAAGAAGTGATTAGGTGATGACCTTGAATTGAGCAAACCCTTGCCCAAGGGAAATGCTTTCATTGGTCTAAACTTTGGTGGGCAATCATTAAAAGAATTGATGTGGTTTTTATATGAATAATAAAGAGAGAATCTTTCGTTCTTTCATCTTTCTATCTTTAAACCTCCCGGTAAACTAAACCCACCTTGTTACTAAATTAAGCAAGCTCCTCCATTGTTGTCTTCAACCTCTAGCTAAGCTAGCACCTTGGTGCAATTCTCGATCATCGTTCAACTTCAATACCTCATTTGAAAGCTCATAACTTGGTAAGCAAAACCCCTCATTCGATTTAATGATTCTAATATTTGTTGGAGCTTAATTTTGAAATTAGATTTTCTCAGTTCATGTGGAGTCCCATGAATTAGGGGTTTGATTTTGTTAATTCGATGTTGTCTCTAAGCTCTGATAAGTTCGAAATATGTTTCTGAATCCTTAATTTGAACTCTAATATGACCCTTAATTTTGTGCTAGCTCAAGTGTTGGAGAAAGACTTCTTGTCATCCCTGAATGAAGCTAGGCACATCAGAATTTCGATTCGAGAACCTCGTACTCAAGGTGAGTGTAGTCGTGTCATGGGATAGGATCGGTGCCACCCCGTTGCATTATTGTGGTTTTCTATGCATTGTGTCAAAGCTCAAGTAGAGCAATCAGCTATAAATTCGAATGGTAAGGTTGGGTAAGCCCTTGTGTTATTTTGATATGGTTATACATGTGACATATGATCCTATATAAATGAACTATGGAAATGATATGTTGAGGCATGAACAAATATGTTATGTTAAGTGAAATTGATATGGCTATGTGATGATTCGATGTGCACATGTACTATGATATGCTATGAAGATACGGCTCACTTTCATTTCTGATATATTATGGCCTACAGGCACAAAGCTAAGAAAATACATTGATCTTTGTGAACCCTAGACATTTGTGAGTTTTGGATACAATTGGCATGCCATAGGGTTATTTGAGCTCGTATAAGTAAGGGTGGACTACGGTCCGGGGGTACGGCCTATATGTGGGGGAGATAAGGATAGATTGTGTAAGGGATTTGTCCGGAGCTGAGGCTCAAGGCTACGGCCTATTTTCCGATATATGTGTTGGTGTAAAGGGGAATCTGTGTACCCATTTGTTATATTGTCCAAGGGAATTGATATGTGTTAAGTTTTGCTATGATTATGTTAAAGTATGGTAAATGACTTAAGCATGAGACTCATGTAATTAATAGAGTAATCATGTTATTCAAGTATGATGATATGTTGTTCATGATCATAGTATGCTATTCATGTCACTTGATTATTTTTACGCTTGTTATGACTACCTCATTGGGCTATAAAAGCCTAACATGTGTGTGTGTCTCATGCATCTCAGGACCTTGAAGCATTCCGAGCTCCGATCCTGTAATCTACGGTTGCAAGTCACCTCCGTTACCATATGTATGTTTGTTTTCGTTTTTGAACTCCTAGTAATGTGGCATAAGGTCTAAACCCGTTCTAATGGCCTATTTTGATATGTTTGTATAAGCCTAAAATAGCCTAAGTGATGTATGTGTGATATGGTATATTTTGGGGTTGGTAACCTAGTACAATGAGCTTAAATGAACTAATCAGTAAAATCTTAGTAAATGGATTCGAAATGCTCTAAAATTTGACATGCAATTAGAAATACTATTTTTAAGATTGTTGGTAAAGTTTGGTAAAATTTGAATAACATTTGCCTGGGTAATTCGAATAAAAACCAATAAAACTCTGTCATTACAGGTCAAAGTGTATCGATACAGGTGGTGTATTGATACGATCAAGCATAATTTGGCTAAAAGAAAACATGGCGTATCGATATGTTAGGGCGTATCAGTACGGATTTTGCTCACTAGAATTTGAATGGGGAAAAGGTATCGATACAATCCTAGAGCGTATAGGTATGGAGTCAACGCGGTCAACGCATATCGATACTAGACTAGCTGTATTGGTACGGGTTTGACGTCCTTCAAATCTGGAAATCTAAAATTAGGCTTAGCGTATCGATACGGCCCTCAGGGTATCGATACGGCATTAGTTAATTCTGTTATAAAGAACAAAAAGAAGTTTTAGGCAGTTTGCAATTTGGTCACTAATAACTATACGGTCTAAATAATTAGGTTAACGATATCCGATAGTAATGGGTCTTCACAGATTAATAATTGGTAAGTTTAATTACAAGTTGGTAATAAAGAATTTGGGTTAGGATCACTAATTTATAAAGTTTATGATTTAGTCCCTAAGTTTGTAAGAGTTAAAATTAACATTGACTCTAATATGACTAGTAACGAATAGGTTAGATAAGCTTTGAGAATGACTAATAAAATATTTCGAACAATACCGAACTTCGATTCTGTCTTTTGATATCTGAATAATTTTCCGGTAACACTTTTTGACCTGGTTCTCTACTAGACCGAGAAGGGGGTGTTACAGTTATGGTATCAAAGCCTAGATTTAGTAAATTCTAGGGCTAAACTGAAGCCCGTTACGAGTTCGTATGAACTTATGCCACCTAGGAGTTATTTGTATATGTTATCTGTGACTTGCAGCTTAAATGATTTAATCTTTCTGTTTGATTAGATCTGAATATGTTTGCGCCTACTGATAGACGTGCTAATGATGAACCAAATCCTAGCTCCTCCTCTACTCAAGGGGATAATCTGAGGGCAGAAGTTAGGCCTGAACGAGTGGGGCAAAATGATCCACCTCATCCTCCGTCGATGTCGCCCGCTCAGCAGGAATATCTGATGTCCATGGCTGACATGATTAAGCAAGTGGTTGTGTCCCTTTGACAAGAACCACCCCTTCAGCCTGCTGCAACCACCTCAACTATCTCGAGGGCGCCTATTGACAAGCTTAAACAATACCCAATTTACACCTTTACCGGCCAGGACCTGGATAACCATAAAGTCACAGAATGCTGGCTGGAAAACACTCTGAAAGTGTTGAATAGGAAAATGAAGTGTTATGGAGAACATAAGCTCGAGTGCGCCTTAGCCTTGATTGCCGAGGAGGCCCAGAGTTGGTGGGATACCGTGACACTTTTCGTGCCTGAACATAGAATTATGTGGGATTTCTTCCTTCAAGAGTTCCACAAAAAGTATATTAGTGACCATTACATCACTGAAAGGCGTAAAAGATTCCTCCATCTGAGGCAAGGAGGAAGGCCCATGGAGTAGTATATCCAGGATTTCTGCAAGTATGCATGATATGGTGCTGAGATTATACGCACAGAGAAAGAAAAATGACAGATGTTCGTTGATGGCCTCTATGACGAATTGCATTCTCTTTTCATAATCTTGGAGTTAGAATACTTCCAAACTTTAGTTAATCGAGCCATTGTTGTTGAAGCCTTCAAAAAGGCTTTCGAAAGAAGGAAAGGGAAGCATGCCCGATTTGATAAGAGGTTCAGAGATGATTCCAAGCCACCCATATCTCAGAAGAAGGTAGGCAGTGGGACCAGAAGTCTTTTACCTTTCAACAACTACCACGATCCGGTTATATACCATAGTTCCAGTCTGCAGGAACATCAGTTGCTCGTACGACTTCAGTAGATAGTATATGCGGTTCTGCGAAAGGTTCTCAAATCTCTTTATGTAATTTTTGCTAGAAGAGGCACCATGGGCAGTGCCATAGACAATCTGGATCGTGCTATCTTTGCGGTGAATCTGACCACTTTATCCCACAGTGCCCATAAAATCCACACGCCCCTACATTTGTAGCTTCTCAGAACAATCCTAACAAAGAAAGAGGAACAAAGCAAGTGCAAACTGGATCAACTGGGAGACCATGTAATGCCAATGCCCCTCTGGCTAGTTGTGACCCTCAGACTTTAGCCCAGATGTACCATGTTCGGGGTCGTGAGCAGGAGGATGATCCTAATGTAATTGGAGGTATGGTGGAATTATGTTATGATCTTGTTTATGCTTTGGTAGATCCAGGCTCTATGCATTCTTTTTTTAGCGAACCTTTTATTGCAAAGTATGCCTTAGAATCTGAACCTGTCACTTTCTAGATTGTTGTCTCTAATCCGTTAGGAGATAGTGTGATCACTCGATGGGTTTGTAAAGCCTGCCCTCTAAGGATCCAAGGGATCCCTTTCTCGATAATTTGATGGCCATGCCTTTTTGAGAGTTCGATCTCATCTTAGGCCTCGACTGGTTAGCCGAACACCAAGCATGGGTGGACTGTTCGAAGAAGTAATTGTACCTCTGTGAGCTCGGTAAAGAAAGCATAACACTGATGAAATCTGAACCCAAGCCTAAGAAGACTCTCATGTATGCCATGAAAGATTTAAAACATGAAAATGTACCTGTTGTGAAAGAATTCTCCGATGTGTTTCCTGATGAACTTTCGGGACTCCCTCTCACCCGAGAAGTAGAATTCAGGATAGAAGTGCAACCTAGGACTACTCTGGCCTCTATCACTCCGTATAGAATGGCTTCAGTAGAGTTAAGAGAGCTAAAGGCCCAAATTCAAGACCTTTTGGACAAGGGATTCATCTGACCAAGTTTCTCACCTTGGGGAGCATTGGTGTTTTTCGTTAAGAAGAAAGATGGATCGATGCGCCTATGTATCAACTATCGTTAGTGGAATAAGGTGACGATCAAGAAAAAATGCCCGTTGACTAGGATTGGTGACCTTTTTGATCAATTGAAAGATGCTTCTATCTTCTCAAAGATAAAAATTGAATAACTTTTGCCTGGGTAATTCGAATAAAAACTAGTAAAATTCTATCATTACAAGTCAAAGCGTATTGATACGGGTGATGGCGTGTCGATATGATCAAGCATAATTTGGCTAAAAGAAAATAGGGTGTATCGATATGGTTAGGGCATATCGGTACAGATTTTGGTTACTGGAATTTGGGCGGCGAAAAGGTATCGATACGGTCTTAGAGCGTATCGGCGAAAGAACGCCATTTAGCTGTATCGGTAGGGTTTAACGCCCTCTATGAAATTAGGCTTAGCGTATCGATATGGCCCTTAGGGTATCGATACAGTGTTAGTTAATTCTGTTATAAAGAACAAAAAAAAGTTTTAGGTAGTTTGCAATTTGGTCACTAATAACTATACGGTCTAAATAATTAGGTTAACGATATTCGATAGTAATGGGTCTTCACATATTAATAATTGGTAAGTTTAATTACAAGTCGGTAATAATTAATTCGGGTTAGGATCGCTAATTTGTAAAGTTTATGATTTAGTCCCTAAGTTTGTAAAAGTTAAAATTAACCTCAACTCTAATACGAATAGTAACGAATAGGTTAGATAAGCTTTGAGAATGGCTAATAAAATATTCTTTTTAATAACTTTCATTTTTCAATTCTTTGTTGTCATGGGTTACTTTTTGCTACAATGGAGTAAGGGATTGATCATATATGTATATATCTTCATAATTGTTTTAAGGTCGTGAAGGAATCCTTTTGAATATCCGCTTTGATAAGATGACCAAGAATCAAACTTAATGATCAATTTTGAAGTGTGACCCTTTTCTAAGTAGGAATAAGTTTTGATAGAAATACTATTTAGAGAACTTGAAGGATCGAGTTTAGAAAAAGGACGAGAAGATGATTTAGAGAATTTGGAAATAAATTTTGGAGATTCAAGAATCATGTTATCAAGCACACAAGATCTTCCAAGTAAAAGCCAAAAACTTTGGTCCAGGACCTATATTGTCTAGGAGTTGTGAGATTGATAAAGAACAAGATGATTGTTATAGAGCCGCATACTAAGGTCCTTGAATTCTCTGAAGGGATAAACCAATGATTCAATTGATGCTAAATCTTCTCTCAAATGGAATTTCCTCCAAAGAAAAGAGGAACAAAAAGAACATAAATATGAGATGAAGAGACTGATTCGGTTTATCTCCTTTCATAAAGAAATGATTATTCTTATCCCAATGCCATATTCATTTGTTGTCCCTTGTATAAAACCATTTGTTGATGATAGTTCCAACCAAGTTTTATAAGTCTTTCTATGGCAAAAGAATGCATGCAGGATCACCCAATCACTCTGGAAGATTGTATGTTTCTAAAACATATAGAGGATATGAATTTGTTTACAATAGGCTTTTGAAATAATCCGCTGGTTCCAATCATGCTGTTTGGACACCTACCTCCTCAAAGTTTCCCTTAGTTATGAATTACCAAGAAAAAAAATGCTCAAGGTGTTTTGAGTGGAAAATCAAAGACAAGAAAGGCAAATATCATGATGAAGAAAAGTATTCAAATCAAAAAAAAAAAAAGTTGAGAAAAAAGAGAAAATGAAGAAAGAAAAAAGAAAAAAGTCAAAAGTTTTAATCACTTTCAAAAACTAGGAAACAAGTTCAACTAAATTTGTAATTCAAGGCCGGAAGTTAAAACAATTGGAATGCCTGAAATTTGAAATGTTAAGAAAGAGAAAGAGAAGAAAGTCAAAAAGTGCAATAGTAAAAAAACCTTGAATCAGGACCGCTAAAAGTCTAAACAGGAGTTGTGGAGGATTGATCATCCTTTAGGCACTCGAGGAAAGTTGTCAATTTCCACTACAAATGGTCAAATATTATACGGAAAAGAGCATACAATTGAATAAAGAAACAATAGAACCAAAAGAAAGATCTTAATTCGGGGTCGAGAGAACAACATAGTAAATAAGATCAAAGAGTGCAGAGAGAAAGTGAAGAGTTATTGGAAGAAATGATCTTTGGAATAAAGATAGTTTAAACATTATTTGTCTATAGTTTTAGGACTATCCTTTAATACCTCAACCATCCCAATCACTTTTGCTCACAGCCATATCCCTTATTACAAGCCTTTGTATTAGATGCTTGTTTCCTACATAATTTTTCTCAAATGGCAAACAATTTGCATTTGTGATTAAGGAAAATTTTTATTCTTTGTCAATACATCCCCTCTCATGCATATATGTATATATCTTCATAATTGTTTTCAAGGATTTTGAAACTTAATGATCAATTTTGAATTTTGAAGTGTGAGAATTGAGATATTTATCACTACCATCCCAATCACTTTTGCTCACAAGCACTCGGGAGGTTAAATGCTTGTTTCCTACATAATTTTTCTCAAATGGCAAACAATGAAGATCAAAAAGATTTAAGGATCAATGATCAATTTTGAAGTGACCACCTTTCTAGTTATTTAGGCCAAGGAAGACATTAACGAGTATTCAAGAATCACATGAAGATCTTAAATACAAACTAAATTTTCCTCTCAAGATAGTTGAATCCTTGAATGAAGTGATAACCGAAAACATCTACCACCTAAAGACCGCTTTTCTAATAATTTGAAATGGAAATTTGGCATTCTTTCATCTCCTTCATAAAGAAAGAAAATAAGAAAATATCATTTGTTGTCCCCTTTTGCCTGAATAGTTTCTTCCGATTCAACCCAAACCAAGGATCACCCTATTTAAAGGTTTAATTTGTTTACAAGTGAAATATGTTTGTTTTTCATGCTTGATAGTGATTCCTTATGAATTTGGGGCAAGAAAAAAAAAGTTTTTTGAGTACAAGAGCAAGAAAGGCAAAAATTGAATCAAAAAAGTATTCAAATCAAAAAAGAAAAAATAAAAAGAAAAAAGAAAGAAAAAAAAGAAAAAGTCAAAAGTTTGTGTTCAAAAAGTCAACTAAATCGAAAGTTAAAAATTGTTGACATGAAATTTGAAATAAATGAAAGATATAAGTCAAAAGTGCAAGGATTTCATGGACAATTATCAAGATGGAGGATTGATCATCCTTGTACTGAGGAAAGGAAAGGAACTCTAGGTAAAAAGCCTCTGGGCACTTAGAGTTAAAAATGAAAAAGAGTTTCAAAGAAAGACAGTTTCAAATTTGAGTATTTTCATTAAATATTTAAACAAGACGGCAAAGAGAGAAAACACTTGGAAGAAATTTTTAGGGCAGAAAAACATCTTTGGTTTCATCACCCTTAAACATTATTTTGAGCCTCATCCTTTCTTTCATAGCAGCAAAATTAAAAAGGCCATTTTGACCATTGAGGCAGTATTGGAAGAAGAAAATTTGTCTTGTAATACATCCCCTTTGTTCTTCAAGGATTTCCAATGTCTAATGCCTGATTGAGATCAAAAAGAAAGATGATAGTTAGTGAAAAGAGAGCCACTTAAATGAGATAGAATTAGGCAAAAATGTTTCTCTCTCGAAATTTAATAATTTGAAATGGGTCACATTTGAGTTGATCTCAATGAATAAAAAGTCCTATTGCATCCGGTATTTAAGGGTTTAATTTTGGTTTTTGTTTTTTCATGTTCCGTGACTTATCAAATTTTTCCATCTTATCAAATTTATTAAGTAATATTTTAAGCCTTTCACTTATCGTTTTAACAAGCACCTTGTAGATAAATCGATTAGATATAAGAAAAGCAAAGGATTTCGTGGGTATTATCATGATGTACTAATCCTTTAAGTGTAGGCAGAACAAGAGGTAGCCTCGGTACTTAGTTAATGATGAAAACTATGTCGAGGAAATGACATAACTTTGAGTGTCATGAATATTTAAACAAAGCTGCAAGAGAGTGACTTCCATCAAAGGGAGAACATGAAACATATTTTTAGGCAAAAAAAGGAGAACATCATTGAAAGTTCAAAAAAAAAAAGAAAAAAAAAAAAAAAAATTGGAAGAAAAAAAAACTTTGTGTTAGAAAACAAAAATGATAGTTGACTTAAAAAAGAAAAACCAAATTGAAAATTCTGAAGAAAATGGCGAATAAAAGTCCACAAGTTGGAAAAAACAATATCCTTTTTGGAACCATGAGAAAGAACGCTAAGGAAGTTGAATGAAGATGTGGCATGAATGGCTTTAAAAGAAAGGAATTGTCAAGATCATTGAAGATTGAACTCTGAGAAGTGTGAGTTCATGTGATGAATTTGGAAAAAAGAAATGAATCCAAAAATTGAAACTTGTCTAGAAAAAGGAGAACATCATTGCAAAGAAAAAGAAAAAGAAAAAAGAAAAAAAAATAATAAAATGAGGTGAAAACAAAAGGGTTTAAAAAGAAAAACAAGGTGAAACCGGAAATGCATCCAATCTAAATCAAAACTGATAAGAGCATGCTAGAGCAAAAGATGCAAAGATTTAAGATTTTTGCATGAGATCGTTTTTTTGAATACTTAAAAATGGAGCAAAGAAATTTTGAGCCTCCCTAAAGATGAAAGCTTATCCAAGTGGTCAACAAGACATCATTTAAAGACCATACATAGTTAACATCCATAAGATTTGAGCATGCTAACTCATACATTTAGAGTTTTTGCATATATTTTAGCAGGAATTAGTATAGTCATGTGTTCCAAAAGAAAGACATCATTTAAAATTTGGAATAGACCCAGATACAATCCAAGAAAAGGGAAAGTCAATCATATTTTAGAAAGAAGAGCGAAAGATCTCAGGAAATTGAAGACATTAAAGAATAGATTTTACAGAAGTTCAAGGATTCGAGAAAACGTGTCCTTATGAAAAGGATCAAATTGAGAAATTCTTTTAAGTTTGAGAAAAACGTCCTTAGGAAATGACTGAATTAAGAAATTCTCAAAAAAATCCTTATGAAATGATCAAATTGAGAAATTTTGATTTTAAGAAATTTTAAGTTTTAAAAAAAAACATCCTTGTAGAAGGATCAAATTCAGATATTTGTTTTAAGCAAAACATCCTTATGAAATGACCAAATTAAGAAATTTGAGTTTTAAGAAAAACATCCTTGTGGAATGATTAAATTAAGAAATTTGTTTTAAGCAAAACATCCTTATGAAAGGATTAAATTAAGAAATTTTAATTTTGAGAAAAACATCCTTCGAAGGGATAGAATTGAGAAATTGAGTTTTGAAGAAAACGTCATTTGAAGGGCTAGAATTGAGAATTTGGTTTTGAGAAAAATATATTTAAGGAGGATAGAAACCGGGGATCGAAAAACCTTTATAAATCCTAATTATGCAAGTAAAAAGACTCTTGATTCTTATGAGATCTATTTCTCCTCTTGTAGAACTGTACGTCTATCCTTTTATCAATCTTCTAATACCTATTTAAAGTAAACAAAAAGCTATAAAGCTATAGGTTAGCATGATCCTAACATAGGGATGTCTAGCTGTATGAGCGTATTTCATGATGCAAAGATGCATGTGTTCATGAGAATGTAATAATGCATGAATTTAGTTTTTCTTTGTTTTCTAAAGCCGGTGGTCATCATCTTGGGACTATAACCACTCATTTTATCTCATGTAAGACAAAATTTGCCCCTAAACTTGTGTTGTTCACTCTTTGAGCCAGGTGACCTTGTTCGTAATTAGAATCTTTAACCTAGTTCTTTTAAGCATGGCACCATCTTTCATTTGTTCTAGTTTCTTAGGTAAAAAGGCCCTTGTTGCCTCCCTGGACAATGAAGCCCCATCATGGCAAACTAACCTAAAAGATTCTTCGTCATCCAACATCACATAGTGCCCCTCAACTTTGGGCCTTGCTGATGCATTTATCTTCAAAGTAATACAGAGAAATCTCTTTGTCTAAAATGTATCAACTTGCTAGCTGTGATTCTAATGAATAATGCCTTTTTAGATTAACATATAGAACCTTGAAATTAAAATTTAATTGAAAGAAATAAAACATAATGGGATGCCCTAGATATCAAATGCAAGAGCTTCTTAGATTCAATCCTCCGGTGATCATTCCAAGCATAGCTTGTGCTTATGAAGACTTTGAATGCTGTGGTGATATTTGAAGTTGTGCAACTCCTCTCATATCGCTCGGTTCATCTTCTTGATTATGGTATTTGCTTGATCTGCTCAATTACTATTCCTTCTAGTTCTCATCATCTTTCTCCAATCATAAAATATATTTAAGTTTTCTGATTTTTGTTTAGCCTATGGAGTATGGAACATGTTATTCTAAGAACTCTAAGTGTAAGTGTGTGCCTCTGATTATAATTAATATTGTGTCAGTGTCTTCAAGGATTTATCTCTAATGCTAGGGTATTGAACAGGTGAAGCATAGCTCCTTATTATATTTGTTCTCCCCTCACAGTTCCATCAGGATGCTCCGGGACTTATTCAACTCGTTTATTCATTTCTTTTTTCCTAGGGGAATTCAACTCACACAATCCTTTGTCTCGAGAATAATGATGGAGCATACAACAATACCCCGAGTTACTCGGCATGGTCATGATTTGAAAACTTACTCATATAGCCAAGGCTTTTGACTCTATTAGAGTAAGTGGAGCAAATAATCCTTATTTAGCCTTTTCGCTATAGCGGAGTACCCTTCTGATTTTTTTCCCTTAAAAGCACATTCAGGTGACTCTATTGGGCTCTTCTAGGAGATTTCCTTATCATCAAACATCATCGAAGGAATAGTAATCTTGCTTCTCGCTCTATACCGACCGGAGCAGACTGAGGGGAAATCACGCTTCATGTTATCACAACATTCGATCGATCTCTTTCATTAGAATCAATACCACATCATGTATGTGATATTCGAGGACCTACGGGGTGTAAGAAAGGGATATACATATATATAATTTCAAGGTCATTGCATGTTAAGCAAAATGTATTTTTCATTAGAAAGAAAATCCGCAAATATAACATGTGCCCTTACAAAAAGATCATTATTATCTTCCGGCAAATGATAGTAACGTTGGTTCCATGCATTACTTCAAGAGAAAATGCAACATGAAAGAAAACTTAAACACATGAAATCCAGAAACCCAGGAAACTACACCTCCCAAAAGTTGTGTTCATCATTCCTTCTTTTCAAAACTTCAACAGACCGCTCTCAATCAGTCTCTAAACCTTGTTTTTTAGTGCCATGCAATTCTCCGTTGTGTGGCCCGTACTTCCTACATGGTAGTCACATATAGAATTAACATCATAACCATTAGGATGGGGAGGATCCTTTGGTTTGGACTGAACCAGAGTCAGAAGTTTCTTCTCAATAAGCATTGGGAGCATATTGGTGTATGACATAGGGACATGATGAAGAACTCTTGGGGGCTTTGCAGACCATGATGATTGATTACATGAGCAGCCATGAGGCTGATTTTTTGGGCGAGAACCCACCATATGAACCTGAGAGTCATGCCCCTTATGGGCGGTTATGCTGTAGGGGTTCATTATCTTCCCCTTCTTGATAGCATCTTCAATACACTCTCCCATCATAACCATATTCGCAAAGCTGTTGATAAGGTTACTGATCAAACGATTAAATAAGACTCATTGTAGAGTGTCCACAAACATGGGAATTATTTCATTTTCTCGAATTGGGGGCTAGACTTGAGCCGCCATATCTCGTCAATGATGGGCATACTCTCAGAAGCTCTCATCGTGCTTTTGTTCCAAACTTTGTAGCAAGAGCCGATTAGGGACCATATCAATTATGTGCTTATATTGATCTGTGAAATCTTGGGCCAAATCTTTCTAAGATTTGATTTGGGCACGAGTTAACTGATTGTACCACCTCATAGCAAGCCCCGCTAGGCTATCTTGGAAGCAGTGAATTAGAAGCTTCTCGTTGCTAATGAACCTGACCATCTTTCGGCAAAACATGATTATATGTGCAGTGGGGCAAGTCCTCCCATCAAAATTTTTGAAATCCGAAGTCTTGAACTTGTACGGGATTACCACATCCGGGACTAAACTGAGCTCTCTAGCGTTCAGTCCACAAGAACCTTCTTCGTCTTCCATTATCCAAAATTTATCCTCGAGATCCTTCCGGGTGACCTCCAATTGCTTTGAGAATTCAGCCTTCACTTGGTTTAACTTTTCCAACTCATCAAAATCCATAATACTACCCTCGACATCGTCGATGTTTTTGAAGGTCATGCCCGGTTGAGTTTGGGCAAAGATGTCGGCCCGATAAGCAGAAGATGCCCATCAAGGAGGGTTGGACGAGGGATTGATAACAAGAGGTTTCCTAAAGATTTGGGCACCCAAACCGTCTCTTGAATCTTGGGTAGGAGTCTTGACAACACCCTTTCCTCCTAGACTGGATTGCATCAACTGAGATATCTCTTTCATCATATCTTGTTGGGACTTGATGATGGTGTCCCTTAGCTCTTGCTGAGTTCACTCCAACTAACCTCTCAAACCGACCTCTAACTTAGCAAAACTTTCCTCCATTCTCTTCTTTTGGTGTCGAGTAAAGTGCAGATGCAAAATCTTTGATGGTTAAGATCTGCCATGAACCCCCATCGATTAATTTTATTTGTTTTACTAATTAATTAATGCAATGCGTTGTATGCACAACAGAGATAGGTGATTAAAGGTAATTAATTAAAAATGTATAAATGAATGCAAAGAAGCATTGATTCGACGAACATTCTCATTTAACAACTTTTCATAACGAAGATCAAGTCTCATTACAATGAGTAAAGAATATAACCACCACATAGGGCACAATTGAAACTTTAGTCCTTTCTCCGCCAATAATTGGGTTGGCCTTTGCTCATCTTGCGATCAGTCTTAAACTTTGAGATTCTTTAATTCGTCATTATGGACTCTTTCTCCCGTTATGGAAGTCTTAAATTTTGAACTGTTCTTGAATCAATACTTCATTATGAAATGTCATGATCATGCAAAACAGAACAAGACAATAAATGGTTTAGCAACGAATAAAATGAATATCGAATATAAAGCAAACAAAAACCAAAGCAGATTCCTAATAACATGGATTCTAATTCGCTATGGTTATCCGCATGGCTCTAATTGGGGTGGGCTTCCTAAATTCTCACACATGTGTTCGGTTTTAATACAAGGGTACCCGAACCTATCTCATTACCTACTAAGGCAACAAGAACCCTAATTCTTCTCTATTGCAAGCTTGCAAATTGGTTTCGGTTCGAGGGAAATCACGACCTAATGACGTGGAGGGCTGCTCGCGTCTCAAAAGGAATGGATTCCGTGAGTGAATTACCGACCCGTGGAGGGCTAATCACATAGGTATGTGGTGTTTCACTTCCAGTTAGGGGACGTAGCTCGGGTATAGAGCTTGATGAACATGGTGCAACACATGTCAAAAATTAAATGAAGAATTAATCTGAAGTCCACCAATTATCAAAGCCCGTGTAATCTTAGCCACACTTTCAAGAAAGAATCGACCTCAGTAAAGTCAATTGAAATTCTAACATTTTCTATCGTTTAAAAGAAACAAATATTTTCTTGGCCTAACTCTCCTTTTGTTTAGTAAAAACAAAATTGTTCTCCAGCGGAGTCGTCATGTTGTGATGACATTTTTTCCTTTTTAAAAAATTCTCAAGTCGGCTATATCCCCATATTTTCTAAAATTTTGTTTAAAGGGGATTTTTTTTGGAAATTCGTGTTCTTTGAAAACAATGAAGATTTGGAGTCGCCACCGGCCACTTGGATAAGGTAGGCTAGACACCATAAGAAACCAAATATTCATTTTGAAAGGGCCCGGGAGTTGGTTACGTGTGGGGAAAGATTAGCACCCCCATCACACCCGGAAATCGGTATCAAAATATTTGTTGCTTTCAAGTTGATGGAATTTGTTGAAATTTAAATTGAATTTACTTAAGCGTCATTAAATAAGAATTGACCTTAATTTCACGTGCTTTATCAAATTAGTGTGTTCAAATTAATTGGACATTTAATTAATAAGGTTGACGATACATCGGACCATAGATTAAACCGACAGCATCTAAGTCTGACTGCCGTGTTAATTTATTGTTCGAATCTCGTACGTCACCTTTATGCATGGTGCAAGTAGTTAAGATATGATGTAATGATTTTATCAACTTTTAAATTTACCTAGGGACGGTAAGGATTAATTCAAATATTTGGTCAACATCCTTTAAGCTCGGACTGTTACGACACAAATATCGGAATTAATAAATATCTTCCTTTTTATGATTTAGATTAATTAATTTAAAATATATGGGTCACATGAATGATAATTAATATGAATGTCAAACAAAAGGCTTTAAAATAAACACACAAGAGCCCACCCAAGGTCCTAACCTAAAAGGCCCAAGTTATAAAAGTTCAATTAGTGATCTAGTTATTAACTAGGTGAATCCAATATTAATCCTAAATTGATTAACCCTAATAGACTATAAACCCTAATAAATTATGGATTATCCTAGGATATGATAATTAATTTGATCGGTTTTAAACTAGTATTCCAATAAGCCAAGGATACTATTTAAGACTTGATTAATCATGGTTTCAAATAAAATGTCAATCTAATCTCCATATTGATTTTATCCTAAAAGTAATTAAAAATGTTTAATTAATTTAATGAATTTAACATTTATCCCAAAATGTCAATGGTATATTTAAATTCACTAAATTAATTCGAACCCTAAGTCTAACTATAGCTCTAAAAGGACTAAACCTAAATTAATCTAATTAATTTAAAGATCGTGCCCCTATGAGACGAGACACGATCTTAAACTAATTAAATTAATTTGCCTAATTAACATTAAGAAAACAACCGATTAACATTAATGCGCTATAAAAAAACAAACCCTATCGCATCCCACACAACTGCATATATGCAAAAAGTTGGCTGTGATATACATATATAAGCTTTAACACTATATCATATAATATATATATAATGTGTATAATATATACTTATATATGTAGGAACTGAACGCTATATATTTGTATATAAAATCTCTATATTATACTTATATGTACAAACTATATATATAACATTTTATAATATGTATAAATTATATATATAACGTTTTTTTAAAAAGAATTACAAATATATACTTATAAGAAAGCTATATAATATATACATATATTATATTTTGTATTACATATAAAGAACAGTCTCATAATATGTATACTATATCATATATATAAATTATACATTATATAAGAACTATATACATTATGTTACATAACATATACATATCAACCCACATATCGAACAAAAAAGACACAAAACACTAACAAATAAATAAAATAACATATAAGAATGAAACTTAAATAAACAAAAAGGATTAACAATAACTCATCAACATTTCATTAAACCATAAGAATGGATTACACAACAAATAAAAAGGGAAGAATATACCCAAAACTCAAGTATTTATGCTCGATCCGCTAAATTCCACGGATTGTTGTTGGGTTGAGAAGCTCGATTCAAGGGTTTAGTAATAGTGGAAATAGTTTTGATTAGGGAAAATTATTGTGGATAAGGGAATCGAATGGGGAGTGAGTTGGAGGCTTGGTGTTTGGTGGTCTTAAGAAAAATGAAAAATGGTCGTGGGTTTTTCAAATCAAAAAATGGTGCCTCCTCTAAAAATTAGGGCAATGGGTTCTTTTTATCCATATGGTGATGAAGGGTATTTTTGGTTTTTCCCTTAAAATGAGAAGCAATGAGAGTGAGGCATTGGTTCATCCAATGAGAACCAACCTTAGTGAGTAAGGAGTTGAAATATTTTCATTTTGGTATTTTTGTCCCCATGTAAAAAAACATATGTAATGGGTCATGTAGTTTTGGGCTTAGGATATAAGGTTTTGGGTATTAAATGGGGTAATATAGATTTATTTTATTTCGAGCATTTAATTTAAACTCGGACAAAATTTAGTGTCTACAGCAAGTTGTAAACTTGGCTAAAGATTATGTAGAAATACAATCTAGGGAAGGTTGTGTAACTGGAAACTGTACTGAAGTACTACAAAGATCGTATCGTATCTGAGAGTGCCAATATTTTTGCCTTTTTGGACATTTCTGCAATGCGTTAATGCTTTCCGCCACTACAAGCCTATTCTGCAAATCGATAGCACATTCTTATATGGTAGATACACATAGATCTTATTGCTGCCAGTTGCACAAGACGGCAATCGAAAATGCATTCTAATAGCTTTCGCAATAGTTGAAAAGGAAGATATCCCTTATTGGGAATTTTTTCTCACCAACCTGCGCAAATATGTCATACGCCGGGTTCTACGAGAAAGAGAAGAGGGGATATGTATTATTTTAGACAGAGGCGCAGGGAATGAGGAGAAATCTCGTGTATGGGCGCGTCTTGGCAACCACCATATATACATCACCGGTACTGTTTGCGACACATTGCAGCAAACTACTACTAGAGATATAAGAATGACGATGAACGTATAATATTTCTTCGCATGGGTACGCCTTCCACTATCATTCCATTTTATTTATCATTGTTTTTATTATTATTATTTCTTATTAACTATTCCATCAATTATTGAATAGGCAACGAACACCGGGTAGACCAAATTGAGGAGCTGTTGGAAGAGTTGAGCATAAGAAATTTAGATGGATATGACTATCTTGTTGATATCCCAAGGGAAAGATGGCTACGATGTTATGATGAGGGTCACTGATATGGCCACATGAGAACAAACTTGGCTGAGGCGATCAATTAATCTCTGAAGGGAACACGTCATTTACCTATCACATCCGTTGTCAAGGCGACATATTATCAACTGGCTACCCATTTTTCAACCCTCAAAAAACAAGCAATGGATTGGATGGCAGGTGGCTACAAGTTCCATCCAGAACTCCAGCAAAAATTTCAAACATACACTACGCACGCAAACGCGATGGGTGCGATATGCTTCTATCTTCGCCAACATCACTTTCAGGTTTCGAAATATTCGCGACCGCTTGAAGGAATAATGAAAGAACGTGTGATTGTGGAGTCTTCCAGACATTCAAGTACCCATGTGCACACGTCTTCGCTGCATGTGCATCTGTTCATTTTGATGTCATGAAACTCGTTGATCCAGTATACCGACTTGCAAACATATTCAATTTATACCGATACGAGTTTCCTCCGACCGAGAATGAACATGATCATCATATCATTGACGAAGAACCTAAGATATGCCCAAATCCTTTCCTGTGCCGTAAGAAAAAATGTCACCCACCTTCAACTAGGATTCACTTTGCCGAGGATATGGTTCCTCGAGAACGGACCGGACAACCTAAACGGTGCGCTAGATGTAGGAACACTAGACACAACAGGAGAAAAATTCCTCTTATGACCGACCCTCAGATCAACTAATTGTACCTCTCCATGTAATGTTTTACCACCATTTTTAACGATCTTTGAAGCTTCGTTTTCTGTTTTACGTACCTTTAGTAATGCGATTTCTGCACCCTTTAAGATGTCATATACACACCAATTTTAGCATCATTGTAAACATATACTTCACTACTACGAAGTTTTTTCAGCACAACAATACTATGTGCTTTTCATAACTCGTTGTTGGAAGGAAACGAGTTTCTTCAACGTTGTAGAGCAGTCTAATCAATTTTACTGAGTAATCTCATGTTGCCACTATTGAATCCCGGATTTTCATGGGTTTTTTCGGTTGAGAGGCTTAGGGTTGGTGATGATGATGATGGCTAGGGTTAGAATTGCAGAAGGGTTGTAGCTGTAAGGACACGACAATTAATAATCAATTTGACCAAAAGATCCTTATTTTCTGAGATTTTAAATTTTAAATTTACCTTTCCATTCACCCACACTCTTATTTAACACCATGAATTCACTCATTCCATACACGAGCTTTATGCCTTTTACTTATCGACCCATGCACATGCCTATTGACTTATGTTTGTTTGTTCTTCATAAAAAAAACGTGGCTAGATAGCATTTTTAACGTGATTTCTACACCCTTTAGGATGCCTTATATGCGCCAATTTTATCACGTTGTAAACATATGCTTCAATACTACGACGCGAAAGTTAAACAACAACAAAAAATCTCTCAACATACCACAAATTCAACTTAAACATGCCTATGGACCCATGTTTGCTTGTTCTTCATGAGAAAAACATGGCTATATAGCATTTTTAACGTTATTTCTCCACCCTTTATGATGCCATATACACGTCAACTTTAGCACCACATCAGATAGAATTCGCGTCCTTTGGAACGCGAGTTCTAAATTTGCACCTTGTATAACGCGAGTCGTCCTTACGTGTATACCGAATAGGGGGTATTTTTCTAAATGATTTCAGTAGGGGTATTTCTCCAAATTTTGTCCTAAAAAAATATTCAACCAATTTAGCCCAAAATAACTTGATTCCAAAATAACTTGAACTAAAAAACTCAAATAACCAAATTTAAAATTATTAGGGGTGTTTGGTTGACATTATCTAAGATTTAGAGGTTTAATCTTTGATTCCATTAAGATGTTCGGATCGCCAATATTACAGACAGATCATAATATCACATTACTGGTAACGTATAATATAAGGTATTCTCATATAACCGAAAATTCCTTAGGTAGTTTAAGATTACACATAATCATAAATTTTGAAAAAATTTACTGTTTCTATTATTTTAATCAGATTAGTTCTTTTTCCCGGTAGTTCTTTTAAATAGTAATAAGACACGAACAAGCTAAATAATTAAACCTAATTAATTTTTTGCTCAAATATTTTCTTTTAAATTGCAACTTCATTTATTGCTAAAACTCCAATCAAACAACATTAGTACACACTATATTGTTGGGCTCGAATCGATCAACTAAAAACCGCCAAGAGAGGTTGAGAATGCTTCTTGAATGAATTGGTGTAAACCGAAAATAAAAATGGACAATTTTGTTCACGACCGATTTATAGTGGTTCGAATTTTAAAATCTATATCTACTACCTTAGCTTACCACCACTGAGGACTTTCCAATTCACTAACAATGAATTCTTGCCTTTAAGGATAAGGCGTAACCTTACAACCCCTATCTTTTCTATGGTTAAAATAGAACTACTTTAGCTTTTCTATCTCTAAACTATAATCTCTCCCTTTTACAAGGTTTGATTTGAGTAAACAAAAATATCTCTCAAGGTGGATGTTTAGGGAAATTAAGCTCACTAGAAAGAGTACGAATATAAACATTTAAAGCACTTTCTATACACTATATACAAGAGAAATAAAGAAATAAAGACTTAAAAAATATTTCACTTGATCATTAATCTTGGATGTGTTCTCTCACTTTCTTTATGTGTCCTTATGTTGTTTATATAGTGTGGGATAAGTTTATGGTAGTTGGGGATGAAAAATAATCATTACTTACTAAAATTTCTGCATTTATAATTAAAAGAATCACTCTTTAGAAAAGAGATCGATCTTTTTTCAAATATTTGACCGTTGGACAGACAATGGATCAATCCCTTTTTTTCAAGAGATCAATCCTCTTACACTAAATGACTGGAGCAAAATATCAAGCATTTACTATCAGGCGATCAATCCTTTTGCCTTAGACATTGAAAAATATTATTTTTAAGTGCAAAAACGACCATATTAATTTTGAAAAGTTCAAATAAATTAAAAATATTCTAAATAAAATTTTCAAATTTGTTTGAACTTTAAATTATTTTGAGAAATATAATATATTTAATTAAGTCTAAAAATATTTTTTCTTTAATTTATTATATCAAAATATTAGTTCAACACATATATTACAAAACTAATGTTCGTGGAAAGTAATTAAAATAATATCAATTAAAAACGTTAAGCATATCCCTGTCCGAAGGTTATTAGGTGAAACAAGGGATAACGCAAAAGCGCGCATGAAATGCGAAAGGAGAGGGATTCCATACGGGATGCCCACGGGTATTTCCTGTACGGCTCTTCAAATATCACCGTTCAAATATCTGCAATCACATTGGCTACCGGCTAGTGGCTACCTTTATTTCGTACTTAAGTTGAAGGGTAAAGCTAAAAAATAGTCATTGAACTGTCTTAAAATATTTATTTTGGACATTTAATTTTAAAATGTTACAAAATGAACATTAAACTAGTTCACATGAAGGTGATGTGGCAATTAAAAAAATTGTATAATGTCACATTTAGTCATTTATATTTACATATTTAATCAATGGGAAAATATATGCTGCACTGGCAGTGGAAATATTTTGTTTCTACAAGTGCCCTAATTTTAGGGATTAGAGATCTAATTTAGGGTTTATAGTTTACGAGTTTAGGTTTAGGGGTTAGAATTTAGGGTTTAGTGTTAGAGTTTAGGGTTTAGGTTTTAGGGTAATATGGTAGGAATTTAGGTTTTTACCTATAACCCCTAAATTCTAACCCTTAACTCTAAATTCAAACCACAATCCTTAAATTCTAAGCACATAAACCTAAAACCCTTAAACTATGAATCCTAAATTAAATCCCTAACCCCTAAAATTAGGGCGCTTGTAGAAACAAAATAATTTCACCACCAGTGCATGGTATAATTACCCTTAATTAATTTAGTCTTAATTAAAAAAAATCAATAAATTTAACTCTCATTATTTACGTATTCTATCTATTGGTTCTATTTTTAATTAAAAATAATTTAATATTTTTTTCTTCCAATTAGGTGGTGGCACATTCTATCAAGGATTGATTTTGGTTCGGTGGTTCGGCACACTCCATTTCCCCTTCTCCTCCTAGGTTCAAGTCCCCACCATTCCCTTCCTTTTCTTCCTTTTATTTGTAATTAAAATATGACCAAACATATAAAATGCTAAATAATGAGGACTACACTTATTTTTTTTAATTAGATCATATTAATTGAATGTGTAAATATGGACGATTAATTGTGATATTATAATAATTTTCTTAATTGACATGTCACCCCTTAACGACAATTAACGGTGCAATGACCACTTTATAATAAAATTATAAGTTTAATGCCCATTTTGTAACAATAATAAATTTGGTGCTCATTTTGCAATATTTAAAAGTTGAGAGGTCAAAAAATATTTTAAAATAGTTCGGTGATCAGTACGGAGGTATGTGAGGTGGGGGCAATTTTAACTTTGTCCTCCTATATAAATTTTTTTACAAATTAATTTATTTTTAAATTTACTCCTATTTTTAAACATTTATATTTTACCTTTAATCTCAAATCTTAAATCTGTCACTGTCGGTGATATTTTTAACTTTACCCTAAGTCGAATACATGAATTGACGTGGAGGAAGTGAGGTTTACCTTCCACATGGTTGTATATTTGTATTGCTTTACGCTTGCCTACACATTTCTCCAATTATTGACCTTAATAAACTACGGTTACTCAAATATTGATTTAACTGAAATTCAAGAAAAAATATTAATTTATTTGATAGACTCATGTAAAAGCTGATTAAATGTTGTAAAAAATAAAAACAATTAAGAGAATCTATGGAAACCCACGCTTTTGACATCAGTAGCGGATAATGTTTCTGCGTTGCACATGCTTCTTCTTTTAAACCATTAATTTGAATTATGTTAATATTATTCGGATTCATTCTCGCCCATAAATCAATTGGATATTTTTTTAATAATTTTGAAGTAATTAAAATGTAGTATATGTACATATATATTTTTAAATTTTTAATAATGTACATACACTTTACAGATGAACCGATTTGAACTCGAATTTCCTAAGATAAATATCATCCAATTTTTCACTAAGAGAACTTGTTGGGTTCAAATCAATTGAGTATTTAAGTATGTTTAATCTTATGTTCTTTTATTTATTATATCAATAATAATACTAATTGAATTGAACTCAATCAACAAGTTACATATGTTTTTATATGTCCTTTCTAAAAGGCATTAATTACGTCAATACCTCTAGCGTTTGACTGGATAGTCATTTTGGTCTCTATTATTTTTTGAAGCACTTTAACCGTCAACATTTCATTTTAGGCTAAAAATGACTCATTCATGGATGAAAATTGTTATTCAACTAACATTAAATGACGTGAAAACGTACATGACAGTACAACTAACATAATAATGTCATATAAACAAATGTGCTAACTTGACAGAATGACACATCAGTCAAAAGTAATTATATAAAATATAAAATTACTTTTTTCTTCTGACATGTCATTCTGTTAAGTCACTTTAAGTTGTTTATCGTTAGTTTACTAACATTTATCATCTACAGATGTGCCACTTTGACCCAAAATGAAACGTTGGGGTTAAAGTACTTCAAAAACGAATAGGTCTAAAATGACTATGCAGTCAAACGTTAGGAGCATTGTTTGACAATGTGCCTTTCTAATAACTAAAATATTATATTTTTGACATCATAAAAAACAAATATTTTTTAGTAATTAAAGGATGATTATTATAAAACTATACGTCATTATAGTTGTCACAATTTTAAGTATTGTTTCTAAAGTGAAATTATTTTTACATTAATTAATTTATAATAAAGCATTTGAAATTCAAATTCATTAACAAAATTTAGATAAAAATAAATATAAATATAATATCAAAATGTTTCCTTATTTATCCATTAAGGTGATGCTTTAATAAAAAATTCTAAAATAATAAAATTGATAACTCATAGAGAATTTTTTTCATTGAAAGTGTATGAAATTCAAAAAATAAGTGGGAGAATACCAATTTTTAAAGTAGAGTAACCAAATTAAGACAACGGAGAGGAAATGAGTAACCAAATAATTATTGTATACTAAAATACCAAACATACATGCATACGACTTCAAGATCTAAAATTACACAATTTAAAATTACAAGGTTTAACTATTTTATTGGTACATGAACTATACTAAATTCTAAATTTTATGCATAACGTTTTAAAAGTCTCGATTTTATACATGAGGTACTATGTTGTCACCCATTTTGCCCAGGGATAGACCCAGAGGGGACAGTTGCCCACACCTAAAAATTTGAAATTCATATATGATTTAGTTTAAATTTTCTATGCAGTTTCTATTGAAAATCTATTTTCGCTCCCTCTAAAATTTTATAAATCGCCCCTTATATAAAATCATGCGTCCGTCCTTAATTTTGCTCACTTCTATCACAAAATCTGACGTGACATGTGCAAACGAATCAAAAATTGACATGTGAAAATTTTCAACATAAAAATCATCATTTACTTAGAAGCATAATAACAAGATTAGTCATCAATGTTCTATTATTTTCAAATTTCACCCTTAAAATTTTAAAATTAAAAAATTAAATATTTATTATTTTTCAAAATTATCATTAATGTTTAAAATTCAAAAAATTATATTATACTAATAAATTCCCGGTGTTACATAAAAATAGGATTATTTTTAGAATATATGTATATACATATAGTATTAGGATCCATTTACACAGTGTAACTTTTTTTTAAGTTTTACACGTTTTTTGAATTGTTAGATGGAAGAAATGAATGGCGAGATTAACTCCATAATTTTGCCCCAAGTGATAATCTTCACATATTCTACTGTTAATCTAAGCTATCCGTTTCACTCATCCAACGATCTAAAAACATGTAAAACTTAAAAAGTTTTACAGTGTGTAAATATATATATATATATATATATAGATAAGAGAACAATATTTGTTTTCATTTTTAAATTTAATCCAATGTATTTACATTAGGTTTGGCTATTAATGCTAAACTATCATTTTGTTGGTAGAATTTATGAATAAATGTTTAAGATAATTATCAGTTAATTAATTATATAATTTTATATCACTTAAAATTAAAATCTCTAACTATTAAATGTTGGTAAGATTACCGCAAAAGCAAACTGTTAGCACTGACAGGATAATCTAAATCAATTAAAAAATATATTAATAAACCGTGTCGTGGTAGAAACCACTACCTTAGAAACGATTTCGGCTCGATGTGTGTAATTTATGAAGGCTCTTTAAATACCCTTTCTAAGGGATGTGCCCTCCCAATGTGGGATGCATATAACCAACATTCTCCCACAAATTCAGAAGAAGTTCTTTAAAAGAAAAAAATTATTAAAACCGAGAGAAGAGCAATTGCGAGATTAGATGCTTAAGCACTAGTGAATGTATCTTGAACTAGTACATAGTGATGTTGAGTAATTCTTCTCTTAGATAAGTGAATGAATCTTGAACTTTCTAAGATTAGGGTGAACTCATAACACACAACTAACCTCTTCGCCCACCGAAGTCATTGATGTGTCTACAAAGAGTATATACATATATGTATATATGTGTAGCCCTCTTTCCTCAAGATTCTAGTAAGTGTACTAGAAAAATGACCTAACGTTTTTCATAGTTTATTTCATCAAGTCCATCTTTCTAGGACCACCCAAATTAGGGGCTATAAAATAATTAAGAGTATTTTATAACAGCTCAACCTCACAAAGGGTAAGGTGATTTTCTTCGAGTTCACTTTTAATGAACCGCCCAAACTCTGTAAGGTGATTTTCTTCAAGTTCACTTTTAATGAACCACCCAAACTCTAGGATAAGAAATCATTAAGAATAAATATTCAACCTCATTAATCAGTGAATTCAACACATCCTTCTCTCTAGGAACACCCAAACTCTTGGGCTTGAATTCATTAAGAGTTTTAAGAAAAATCCTCCTCTCTGGTGATAAGTTCACCTAGTCTTATCACGATTATGTAAAACCAAAGTTTGATTTTGATATAACAAATTGTTTAAGGACCTATTTGTAAAAAAAATAAATTTTTAAGTATCTCAAAGACTCACAATTAACAAGGGTTTTTCAAGTACAAAATCATTTAAAGTCAAAAAACTTAAACCGTATAAATTTTTCTAAGTATTTTTAAAGACAAACTCAACTTTTACGCCCAGGCGTATCGATACTATAACACCCCATCCCCGGGTTATTCGTAATCCGGTTCGGGAGCATTATCGAGGCGAGAAAAAAGTAAGAGATAGGTTACTTGTCGAACAAGTAACCTCAATATAGATAACTTGCGATGCAAGTAACCCAAACACATCAATAAAAGTAATCTACATTAATCAAAATAAACACACTTATCATGCTAATTTAGGTACTGATTTGTTTCATTTCATACTTATATCCTAAGTTACCACTATCAAAATACAATTTACCATTCCATTTCAATACACATACACAATTCGAATATTAATGACAAGTATGGCATACTTCACAATATGCTACTATTAGTCATGACCCAACTTACATTCTTATTACATGTTCATATACCCTATTCGAATAACTAGGTGGTCACCTAACACATTTCAATTGTTTCTTTTTCAAACAAGACATACTATTTCATGGCATCCTTAGCTAGTAACATTGTTAATGCATGCTTGTACATACCTTAGCTCCAATTCATAAACATTGCCGAATCATACCAATGGCCACAAGAACAAATGCATGATCATACAATATTGGTCTAGTATTCGAATGATACAAGGTTTCAACAATCATTGAATTACTTTCACAGTTTGCGCAGCAACATGCTTATTTATATACATATCAACATAGTTATATACATAGTTCAAGTCATACATGTTGGTTACATGATAGGCCCATACATGTTATACCTAATTACATGTCTTAAACTCACAACAAAAGTACATGATCAAGGCTAAATATACAAGTTCTAGTGCCACCAAACTAGGAGCATACAAAGAGTATGAAATCATACTTTCAAGATTGCTTCAACACGTTGCTTCGACTTCAAGATATCCTCTTGAAAGTGTCCTTAATCTGTTATAGGAAAAATAAAGAGTAGAGTGGTAAGTACAAGTTATGTACTTAGTGAGGTAACACTAAACTAACCAATTTCAAGTATACATATCCAAGTTTAAAAGTATCTCAAAGAATTAAAATCATCACTACATGTCACATGTCATTCGAATTCAAGGAGTAGACATAGACAAGCATACAATTCACATTTACAACATAGCATCATCATCATATGATTACATCAAGCTATTCGAGTTACTGCTTAGAAGATAAGCAATCAAATACACCAAGTACCAAGTAGTCATTCTTACACAATAAACATCATCTATGTTTTTCTTTCATGGGAAGTAACAAGTTATACAATCATTCATGTGTTAGCTTTCAAGAAAAGGATGTTCATTCAAGAATCTTACAAGTCAAGTAATGTGCACATCACACCTCCAAGACAAAAAATGTTCATTTCAAGTTATTAATTCATCTTACAACACCCTTGGTAATTAGTTCACTAGATAATTAAACTTCAACAATATGCACCGTCGTGCCAATATGCACCGTAGTGCCAATATGAGCTCTAGATTCTAAGGCATGCCCTCCTATCCATCCAAACTAGCTACCAAGGTTGTTTGATTATCAATTTCATTCAAGCTTTATACAATTCATTAATCAAGACATGATTATGCCATTCAAAGGCCAAGCCTTTAGGCTTATGGAGTCTTGACTCCCAAGATAAGTTTATCCATGCCATTCGAATGGCATGAACACAAGGTGGTACCATTGTTCATTTCATTTCAAACAAGTCATGCATATCAATCACAAACATATTTATATGTATGCAATGTGCGTACCTTATTCTCCAAGCAAGCATGTCATTTCTTACCTTTGGCATAAGCAATGCAACATGTCAAGCATTTTATTTCATTTGCTTAACAATCAAGTAAACAAGTAAAACATGGCATCAAACAAGTTGTCATTCATATAATTCTTCCCTTAATTAGCCAAATATATATTAGGTCATGTTACGTGACAATGTCATTGAATTAATACAATAGCAGGATTGGTTAGGACCTAAGTCCTAACCCTAAGGAATGCTACACTCACAATACTCCTAGCGGATCACTTGTCTTGTATCCAAATCCCTTTGCCTCTTGCTTTGGGATGTTCACTCTTTTCTTCCTCTTCCACAACCTTCTGCCATTGGTCTAGCAAGCATAGCACATACAATTCATCAAAACATGCACATAATGCCACACATATATAGTAATAATGTTACCACATTTGTACCTAACATTTAGCTACTGTTTTTATGCTTTCTTTTAAGCATTTCTTACTTTTCATCTCTATATTGTTATTACCTCATTTTAGGACATAATTGGACAGATTACAATGAGCCAAAACTGTTTTGGGAACAATTTGCTTCTAGGTGCAAAAACAGTCCCAAACTGCTCAGGACACTGCTGCCTGGCAGTTTGCACACTATCCCTTTAAATGGTCATATCTTTTAATCCGTACGTCAGAATTTTGATTAGTTTACACCGTTGGAAAACTAAAAAATTTATTTATGAACATATAAGGCTTGAATTTTAGTTCTTAGCCAATTAATACAGTTTTTTACTCAAAGACAGGGCATCCTGCTTTACTGGGTAGTTTGCACTGTCTCTAGTATTTCTACTCTACATTTCAGTACGCAACCCAGAGTTTAGCTATGTTTTCTTCTAGTGAATTTAGACATTCCAAGGTGTAGTCCATAACAATTTCAGCCTTAAATTCACTATATACAATTTTTAGTCATTTTTCAAAGTCACTGCCCAGAACAGAACATTCTGGGCAGATTACACTAGGTTGCATTTCTAGTTCCTTATTTCATTCTAGCAAAGTCTTAACATGACAATTTCATTCATGATCATGTTCATACATGTCAGGCCATCATAATTCACCTAACAATGTTCTCAAAACAGGGCATAGTCATGTTGATCCTAGTTTAATCTATTTGATCACAATTACACATCAATTCTTCAACTAGATAGTCCATTACCTAATTTAACTAGTTCAATTAGGTGTAGTCACATTTTCCAGCAAGTTACCTATTCAATTCAATCTTCTTTTTACCTAGCACATGTTCAAAACAAAGTTCTAAGTTCATTTAGCATGCTTACACAATTTCTAAATCAAAATAGTCCCCTAATCTAGACTGTTTTCTATCATGTTCATGTTTCTCAATTTTCCAGCAACTACACATGTTTTTCATTAGCAATTTGTTTACAAGTATTCAATTTCCAGGTTCTAATTGCAACTAGCATAACCCTAGCATGCATAGAAATCATCAAGACAACAAAGACATCATTCAAGCAACCATTCAACATGAAATTACAAGAGAACAAGTGGTTACCTTACTCACTATGCTATCTAGACTTAATTATGAGCTAAATCAAGGTTGCATTGCCATGAATTTCAAGCTTTCTCTCAATTTCTCTCTCTCCCTAATTTCCCTCTTCAATTATGCCAAAATGAAGAGAATGGATAAAGAGGACATCCATCTTAATGGATTTATGAAATGTCTAAAATGTCCTTTAATTAATCCTTACTCTTAACTTAATCAAGGGCATTAGGGGAATCAAAGAGTTTAGCATGCAATCATCATCTTTCTCATTTAATTCAACTAGGTCATTCTAAATTGGTCACAATTTTCTTTTAATCTTTCATTTTGGCAATTCACTTATTTAATAATTCAATTCAGCCCCTAATTGACTTTACTTAATTCAAGACTATTTAACTATTTAGGAATTCTAAATAGTGGTAACATTTTAAGCCCTATTTAGGGGTGTTACAATTCCCCCCCCTTAAATTAAATTCTTCCTCGAATTTACCTGAATCGAATAGGTGAGGATACTACTTCCTCATGACTTCTTCAGATTCCCAGGTAGCTTCCTCCACCTTATGGTTTCTCCATAAGATCTTAACAAGGGCTCAAGGATGTGTGAAGGATCAGACCGATACCTTCTGAGCATTGAAATGTGGAAGACATTTGTATCCTATCAAATTCACTAGGAAGAGCTAGTCGATAGGCCACTGGACCAATTCTTTCAACAACTTCAAATGGTCCGATGTATCGGGGACTGGGCTTCCATTTCCTTCCAAATCTGAGCACTTTCTTCCAAGGTGAGACCTTTAGGAAGACTTTGTCTCCAATAGAATACTGGATGTCTCTCATTTTCAAGTTAGCATACGCTTTCTGTCTATCGAAAGCTGCCTTCAATCGATCATGAATGATCTTGATTTGTTCTTTGGTTTCCCGAAGCAATTGAGGTCCTAGAATCTTGTTCTCTCCTAATTCGGTCCAGCATAGAGGAGTTCTACATCTTCTACCATATAGAGCTTCGAATGGTGCCATTTGAATAGAAGATTGATAGCTATTGTTGTAGGAAAACTCTACAAGAGGTAGGGATTTCTCCTAATTCTTTCTGAGGTCGATAACACAAGCTCGTAGCATATCTTCTAACACTTGAATGATTCTCTCAGATTGGCCATCCGATTGAGGATAAAAGGTCGTACTAAGATGTACTTTAGCTCATAGAGATTTCTGCAGAGAATTCCAGAATCGAAAAGCGAATTGAGGGTCACGATTGGAGATGATTGCTGTAGGTACACCGTGTAACCGAATCACTTCACGGATGTACAGCTCAGTAAGGGTTTCCAAACTCATGTTCATACGAACATGGATGAAGTGAGTAGATTTAGTGAACCTATCAACAATCACCCATACAACATCATTCTTTCTTGGAGTAGAAGGAATACAGGTGACAAAGTCCATAGTAATTCGATCCCACTTCCACTGGGAAGTTCCATAGGTTGGAGCAGTCCAGTAGGGACTTGATGCTTGACTTTGACTCTTTGACAAGTTAAGCACTTGGATACGAAGTCCGTGATTGCAGATTTCATGTTTGGCCACTAGTATAGTGGCTTTAGGTCCTTATACATCTTAACCAATCTAGGGTAGATCGAGAAAGAACTTTGATATGCTTCTTGCAACATTTCTCGCTTCAATTGTTTGTTTTTAGGAACACAGACTCTATCTTTAAAATAGAGGAGTCCATTTGACTTGAGGGAGAAGTTAGAGCTAGACTCAGAAGTAAGTTTAGACATGATCTTCCTGAAGATCTGGATCAACTTGTTGAAGATCTTTGATCTTCGAGACTAGATTGGATTGAACTTAAAGTTCAGACAAGAATTTCTGACCCTTGGATAGTCAGAAATGAGCATTGATAGCTGTAGCAGGTAAGAAAGAATTAACAAGGTCATTAGAATAATTTTCAAAAGATTTCTTGCAATGCAAGGCATTGTTCGAATTGTTACCTATATAAGAAGGCATTGTTTCAAATTGTTTCTTGAAGAATAAGGCATTATTCGAATGTTTTCTTACAAGCTAAGAAAGACTCAATTTCAATGGTTACATGTATTTTAGGCACAATTCTTATTCGAATGGGTTACTTGTAACCTAAGAAGGTTTAATTCGAATAGTTACTTATTTTTCAAGGAAGATTTTGAGTTGTTACTTATCAAAAAAGAATGATACAAAATTGAATGAATTCACTTAGAATTTTGGATTTAGAAGTTACCCGAATATGGTTTGTGACTAAGGGCGTCAACAACTACGTTTGCTTTCCTCGGATGGTAGTCGATAACCAAGTCGTAATCCTTAAGTAATTCGAGCCATCTCATTTGCCTCAGATTTAAGTCCTTCTGAGTTAGGAGGTATTTGAGACTTTTTTGATCGGTAAATAGATTGCATTTCTCTCTGTATAGATAGTATCTCCATATCTTGAGAGCAAACACGATAGCTGCTAGTTCCAGATAGTGCGTTGGATAATTAGACTCATGTGGCCTTAGTTGCCTTGAAGCGTAAGCAATTACATTCTTATCTTGCATCAGGACACAACCGAGTCCTAGATGAGAAGCATCACTATAAATAGTGAATTCTTTGCCCAATTCTGGTTGGATGAGTACCGGTGCATGAGTCTGAGCTTGCTTAAGTTGATCAAAGCTTCGTTGTTGGTTCTCCGAGCAATCAAAAGACGTATTTTTGCGGGCAAGATTAGTAAGGCTTGTGGCAATGGAGGAAAAGCCCTTAACAAACCTTCTATAATACCTGGCTAAATCGAGAAAGCTTCGGACCTCGCTTACATTCTTCGAAGGTCTCTAATTTAGAATAGACTGAATCTTGCTTGGATCAACTTTGATTTCTTCAGCCGAGATAACGTGGCCGAGGAAAGAAACTTTTGGTAACTAGAAATCACATTTGGAGAACTAGGCATACAATTGATGTTCTCGGAGTGTTTGCAAGACAATTCAGAGGTGTTTAGCATGTTCATCCTTATTCAGAGAGTACACCAAAACGTTGTCGATGAAGAAAACTATGAATTTATCGAGATAGAGCTTGAATACCGGATTCATGAGATCCATGAAAGCAGCCGGAGCATTCGTTAACCTGAATGGCATTACGACGAATTCAAAATGGCCATATCGAGTACAAAAAGTTGTCTTGGGCATATCTTGTTCTTTCCCTTTCATTTGATAGTACCCCGATCGAAGGTCGATCTTAGAGAATACGGAAGCATCCCTGAGTTGATCAAAAAGATCTTCAATTCTGGGTAGGGGATACCGATTCTTAATACTCAGCTTTTTTAACTAACGATAGTCAATACAAAGCCGCATAGTCCCGTCTTTCTTTTTCATGAACATGACTGGAGCACCCAGGGAGAAGTGATAGGCCGTATGAAGCCTTTATCTTGTAACTCATGAAGTTGCTTCTTTAATTCCTTCAACTCGACAAGTGCCATTCTATAGGGTGTAATGGACACCAGAGTTGTTCTAGGCTGAACTTTAATTTTGAACTCTACTTCTCTGGTTGGACGAATACCAAGGAGCTCATCGGGAAAAACATCAATGAATTTAGAAACAACAGGCATGCTAGGCAAACCGAATTCAATTTCATCTTGAAGAATCATATTAGAAAAGATTGAGGTTGGTTTCTTGTCTATTAAGAGAATGGATTATTTCCCTAAACCAAAGAGATACAATTTCCTATTTTGGCAATCTACCAGGCCTTGTGTTTACTTAACCAATCTAACCCCAATATCAAGTCAAATTCACAAAATGGCAAGATATAAAGATCAATAGGAAAAGGGACATTTCGAATGGTCAAGGGAGCTTGTTTGTGGCGCAAGTTAATGGGTGTTTTCCCCTAATGGATTTGAAACTACAAGATTTGATTCAATAGTTTTGGGTTTTAATTTTATCTTGTTGATCAAGGCAGAACAAACAAATGAATGGGTAGACCCTGAATTAATTAAAGCGTATGCAGGACAAGAATTTAACTCAACGGTACATGCGATAACATTGGGAGCTTCTTCATTATCTTTACCACAAATGTGGTACATATGAGTAGGGGCTTGAGATTCCTGATGAGTCTGAGCATTCTAATAGGGGCCCTTCTGTTTCCCCTGATTCTCGAACTGAGCTTGTCTGGGTGCTTTATTTCGGTTAGGAGGAGTTGAGCTAGCAATTGCAAAAGCTCGATTCGAAGCCTTGTTGGGATTCTGGGGACAATCCCGGATATAATGATCAGAGGCTCCACATGAGTAGCATAGATTCTGTTGAACTCTACACTGGCTAGTATGATGTTTTGGCAGAACTTGCAAAGAGGGTATTGATTAGCTTTAGCCTGATTCCCCGTGCTATCAACAGAAACAACATGGGCTGAAGTCTTTACAACCATTTGAGGTTACATGATGTAATTACTCTTTAGATTAGGGGTATAGTTCGAAAAGTGTCCCTTGGAGTGTTTGAACTTTTTTGATTGCCAATGTGTCTTGTCATCGTTCATGGGTCGTTTGTCCTTCTAGGAGTGTCCGCTCTTGCGTCTTTCTGATGCTTTCATCTTCGCCTTATTAGCAATGGCCCGGTTTACCAAATTTTGGAAGTCGGTGATACCCAGAGCAGTGAATATAGGGCTTAATTCATCATTTAGCCCGTCGATGAACATTCGGCACTTGTCAGCCTCGGTTTTGATATATTCAGACCCATACTTGCAATATTTGCAAAAGTCCCTCACGTATTGCTCGATAGGTCGGCCAACTTGTTTAAGATACAAGAATCACTTTCAACGCTCATCCAGATATTGTTCGCTGATGTACATATCTTCCTGAACTCATCGAGGAAGAACTTCCAAGTGATAGACTCTGCAAGAGCAGTCAGGGTAGTGGTTTCCCACCAACTCAGTGCTTCGTTTGCCAGCAGAGCGATGGCACACTCGAGTTTATGCTCGTCAGGACATGGTAATTGTTTTGTCAGAATGCGAGTAGTGACCTCTAATCAGTACTCGGCTACTTCAGGATTAGCCTCATCAGTGCCAGTGAAGGTATAGGCCCGATGCTAAGCTAACTTGTCAATAGGGGCTCGACTTACTACAGGCGCTTGAGGTGGAATCGGATGTTCTCTCTTTAGGGTGGATACGAGATGATCAAACACCTCTTTCATGCTTATCAAGCATTCTTGTTGTACAGGATTTACAGTCAGGGCTTCTTGTTGAGCTGCGGCCTGAGCTCGAGGTTGAGCTTGTTGTTTCGGAGGATTCTAATCCATCCTCACGCTGCCTCCTTCGTTAGAGGAGTCTACGGGACTCTTGTCATCCCGAGCAAGTCTCGTTTCTGACATTCTAGTTTAATCAGAACAATAAGAGTTTTAGTTTTCACATTTAAGCAACAATACAAGTTTATATCAAGTCTCCTAGGTGGCATAATATCCTATATGATGCAAGTGAACTTAGTTTAGTCCTAGAACCGACTAAAAAGCTCTGATTACCAATAAATGTAACACCCCATCCCTGGGTTAGCCGTAATCCGATTCGGGAGAGTTACTGAGGTGAGAACAAACAAGAGATAGGTTACTTGTCGAACAAGTAACCTCGATATAGATAACTTTCGACGCAAGTAACCCAAACACAACAATACAAGACATAAAAGTAATCCACATTAATCAAAACAAAAACACTTAGCATGCTAATTTAGGTACTAATTTGTTTTATTTCATACTTATATCCTAAGTTACCACTATCATAATACAATTTACCATTCCATTTCAAGACACATACACCATTCGAATATCAATGACAAGTATGGCATACTTCACAATATGTTACTATTAGTCATGACCTAACTTACATTCTTATTACATGTTCATATACCCTATTCGAATAACTAGGTGATCATTTAACACATTTCAATTGTTTCTTTTTCAAACAAGACATACTATTTCATGGCATCCTTAGCTAGTAACATTGTTAATGCATGCTTGTACATACCTTAGCTCCAATTCATAAGCATTGCCGAATTATACAAATGGCCACAAGAACAAATGCATGATCATACAATATTGGTCTAGTATTCGAATGAGATACAAGGTTACAACAATCATTGAATTACTTTCACAGTTTACGCAGCAACATGCTTATTTATATACATATCAACATAGTTATATACATAGTTCAAGTCACACATGTTGGTTAGATAATAGGCCCATACATGTTATACCTAATTACAAGTCTTAAACTCACAACAAAATGCATGATCAAGGCTAAATATACAAGTTCTAGTGCCACCAAACTAGGAGCATACAAAGAGTATGAAATCATACTTTCAAGCTTGCTTCAAAACATTGCTTCGACTTCAAGATATCCTCTTGAAAGTGTCCTTAATCTATTATGGGAAGAATGAAGAGTAGAGTGGTAAGTACAAGTTATGTACTTAGTTAGGTAACACTAAACTAACCAATTTCAAGTATACATATCCAAGTTTACAAGTATCTCAAAGAATTAAGATCATCACTACATGTCACATGTTATTCGAATTCAAGGAGTAGACATAGACAAGCATACAATTCACATTTACGACATTGCATCATCATCATATGATTACATCAAGCTATTCGAGTTATTGCTTAGAAGATAAGCTATCAAATATACCAAGTACCAAGTAGACATTCTTACACAATAAACATCATATATGATTTTCCTTCATGGGAAGTAACAAGTTATACAATCATTCACGTGTTATCTTACAAGACAATGATATTCATTCAAGAATCTTACAAGTCAAGTAATGTTCACATCACACCTCCAAGACAAGCAATTTTCATTTCAAGTTATTAATTCATCTTACAACACCCTTGGTAATTAGTTCACTAGATAATCAAATCTTCAACAATATGCATCGTAGTGCCAATATGCATCGTCGTGCCAATATGAGCTCTAGATTCTAAGGCATGCCCTCCTATCTATCCAAACTAGCTACCAAGGTTGTTTGATTATCAATTTCATTCAAGCTTTATACAATTCATTAATCAAGACATGATTATGTCATTCAAAAGCCAAGCCCTTAGGCTTATAGAGTTTTAACTCCCAAGATAAGTTTATCCATGCCATTCGAATGGCATGAACACAAGGTGGTACCATTGTTCATTTCATTTCAAACAAGTCATGCATATCAATCACAAACACATTCATATGTATTCAATGTCGTGCCTTATTCTCCAAGCAAGCATGCCATTTCTTACCTTTGGCATAAGCAATGCAACATGTCAAGCATTTCATTTCATTTGCTTAACAATCAAGTAAACAAGTAAAACATGGCGTCAAACAAGTTGTCATTCATATCATTCTTCCCTTAATTAGCCAAATATATATTAGGTCATGTTACATGGCAATGTCATTGAATTAATACAATAGCAAGATTGATTAGGACCTAAGTCCTAACCCTAAGGAATGTTACACTCACAATACTCCTAGCTAATCACTTGTATTGTATCCAAATCCCTTTGCCTCTTGCTTTGGGATGTTCACTCTTTTCTTCCCCTTCCACAACCTGCTGCCCTTGGTCTAGCAAGCATAACACATACAATTCATCAAAACATGCACATAATGTCACACATATATAGTAATAATGTTACCACATTTGTACCTAACATTTAGCTACTGTTTTTTATGCTTTCTTTTAAGCATTTCTTACTTATTCATCTCTATATTGTTATTACCTCATTTTAGGACATAATTGGACAGATTACAATGTCCCAAAACTGTTTTGGAAACAGTTTGCTTCTATGTGCAAAAACATTCCCAAACTGCTCAGGACATTGCTGCCTGGCAGTTTGCACACTGTCCCTTTAAATGGTCATATCTTTTAATCCGTATGTCGTAATTTAGATTAGTTTACACCGTTGGAAAGCTAACAAAATTTTATTTATAACATTTAAGGCGTGTATTTTATTTCTTAGCCAATTAATACAGTTTTTTACTCAAAGACAGGGCATCCTACTTTACTTGGCAGTTTGCACTGTCTCTAGTATTTCTACTCTACATTTCAGTACACAACCCAGAGTTTAGCTCTGTTTTCTTCCAGTAAATTTAGACATTACAAGGTGTAGTCCATAAAAATTTCAGCCTTAAATTCACTATATAAAAGTTTTAGTGATTTTTCAAAGTCACTGCCCAGAACAGAACATTCTGGGCAGATTACACTAGGTTGCATTTCTAGTTCCTTATTTCATTCTAGCAAAGTCCTAACATGACAATTTCATTCATGATCATGTTCATACATGTCTAGGCCATCATAATTCACCTAAAAACGTTCTCAAAACAGGGCATAGTCATGTGGATCCTAGTTTAATCCATTTGATCGCAATTACACATCAATTCATCAACTAGGCAGTCCATTACCTAATTTAACTAGTTCAATTAGTTGTAGTCACATTTTCCAGCAAGTTACCTATTCAATTCAATCTTGTTTTTACCTAGAAACATGTTCAAAACAGAGTTCTAAGTTCATTTAGCATGCTTACACAATTTCTCAATCAAAACAGTCCCCTAATCTAGATTGTTTTCTATCATGTTCATGTTTCTCAATTTTCCAGCAACTACACATGTTTTTCATTAGCAATTTGTTTACAAGTATTCAATTTCCAGGTTATAATTGCAACTAGCATAACCCTAGCATGCATAGAAATCATCAAGACAACAAAGACATCATTCAAACAACCATTCAACATGAAATTACAAGAGAACAAGTGGTTACCTTACTCACTATGCTATCTAGACTTATTTAGGAGCTGAATCAGGGTTGCATTGCCATGGATTTCAAGCTTTCTCTCAATTTCCCTCTCTCCATAATTTCCCTCTTCAATTCAGCCAAAATGAAAAGAATGTATGAAGATGACATCCATCTTAATGGATTTATGAAATATCTAAAATGTCCTTTAATTAATCCTTACTCTTAACTTAATCAAGAACATTAGGGGAATAAAAGAGTTTAGCATGCAATCATCATCTTTCTCATTTAATTCAACTAGGTCATTCTAAATTGGTCACAATTTTCTTTTAATCTTTCATTTTGGCAATTCACTTTGTTAATTATTCAATTCAGCCCTTAATTGACTTTACTTAATTCGAGATTATTTAACTATTTAGGAATTCTAAATAGTGGTAACATTCTAAGCCCTATTTAGGGGTGATATATATACGCCATCGAGCATTTCGATACGGGCTTAACTTAAAAGGCCACCATAAGAAAGTGTTTCGACACGGTTCATTCCGTATTTATACGGCCTTCATATGGGCTAAGGTTTTTACTCAAGCATTTCGATACGGTGCTATCCGTTTCGATACGGCCTTCATACTGGGTTTAAGATTTAAGAACAGCGTACCGATACGGCTACTTTCGTATCAATATGGTGGTTGACATTTTTCAAATATTTTGATTCAAACGTTGCCTTGTCAGTTATTGGGAACATGCGATTTTAAAAATCAGTTAACTCGTATCGATACACCTTCAAGGCGTACCGATACAGGTTTAGACAGCAGCCCAAGTGAGCAAAATTGTATCGATACGGCCTTGCCCATTTCGATACGCCCTTTATTTTACATTGAGATTATACCGATACACTTCCCTGTGTATCAATACGCTCCTTTATTACACTGCACAACGGCTCTTTCTATTTTGAGACAGGTATCGAAAGAGGTGTTTGTGTATCGATACGAGTAGTTGCTGAAGTTCATTTATGGTGGGAAGAAGAGGGCCCAACGACTATATTTATGATGGAAACCACCCAAACGGATAGAAATCAAAGAGAAGGTATAAAATCAAGCCTCCAAAGCCTCAGCAACAACTATTGAAATTATTTGCAACATCCAAGCATATATCCAAACCCTTGAGCTTAAAGAGTCAAATTCTTGTGCCCCACTTGTTGTAATTTTCATTGTATACATTTGTTTCAAGTTTGGGGAGAGTTTGTTTGTAATTTGGTCAACAAATCAATCTTGTGAGAGGTACTTTTAAGTTTGCCATTTCTTCTTTGTAAAGAGAGAGTCTTGGTTAATCTTTGGGTAGAAAGATTAACCGATTTGTAAAGGTTTTCTCCTAAGCCTAGAAAAGTGACGCTAATAATATCTTATGTTAATAAAGTTATTATAAAATTGTTAATTGTCATGAAACATTGATGTGTGTTATGTAATAATATGATGCGGTCTAAACAATAATTTGAGGATAAATTGGAATATTCAAAAAGTTTGGGACCAATTTAGAATGAGGGTCATAGTTTGGGATGAAAAAGAAGCATTCAAAAGTTTGAGGACCAATTTAGAATAAGTGTCATAGTTTGAGGATGAAAAAGAAGCATTCAAAAGTTTGATAATAAATTTAGAATGAGAGTCATAGTTTAGGGATAAAATTAGAACCTTTAAAAGTTTATGGACCAATTTAAAATAAGGTTTATAGTTTGAGGGTGTGAGATGCAATTAACTCTATTTATTTTCCTTCAATCTAATTGTGACACCATAAAAATAAATTTCCCAAATTTGGAATTGAAAGGGTTCAAACATGGGAAGACTAGGATAGTAAAACTATGCTTAACCACTAAACCAAGTGTTAGTTTGACAATATATATATATATATATGATCCACTTATACAGAATGTAAAACTCACAATTTTATACGTTTTTTGGATCATTGTATGGGTGAAATAGATGACTGAGATTGACTCCTTACTCCTTACTTTTTTTAAGTGGTAATCTTCACATAAACCACTGTTAATCTCAGTCATCCATTTCACCCATCCAGCGATCTAAAAAACGTGTAAAAGTCAAAAACTCTCAACGATCCTAAAATTGTGTAAAAGTTAAAAAACTCTTACACTATGTAACTAGATCAACTAGATCTTATCCTATATATAGGATAATTATTTGATACACTGGCGGTATAAATATTTAATTTCCACATATGTCTTAGTTTTAGGGTTTAGGGACTCAATTTAAGGTGTAGAGTTTAGGGGTTTAGGTTTAGTAGTTTAGAATTTAGTGACTGTGAATATAATTTAGGGTTTGGGTTATAATTTAGGGTTTATGGATTAAAACCTAAATCTTCAACATATTATCCTAAACCCTAACCTCTAAATCCTAACCATAACCCCTAAATTCTAACCATTACCCCTAAGTTCTAAACGCCTACACCTAAACCTAAAACCAAGACACTTGTAAAAACTAAAAGTTTCAACCGACAGTGTATATATATATATATAATATAACAAGGTGTTTAGGTGTATGAGTTTAGAATAAATGGATGATAGTTAAAATTTAGGGTTTATCCTATAAATCTTATATCCTAATGATGTTACCCTAAAAACTAAACCCTAACATCTAAACCCTAAATTATAACCATAAACCATAAATTCTAACCAACATCCATACATTCTAAACTCCTACACCTAAACCCCTAAACCATACATCATAAACTGGATACCTAAACTCTAAAACTAAGACACTTGTGGAAACTTTTAGTTTCAACCGCCAATGTATTGAATATAAACCCTATATATTGAATAACTGGGATTAATAGTAGGAATGTGAATATCATCACTTGAAAATAAAAGTAAGGAGTTAATCTTAGTATCTATTTCACTCATCAAACGATCTAAAAATCGTGTAAAACTCGTACTTTTACATTGTGTGTAAGTGAATATATAATGTTTATGCTGGTTTTAATCTGCTTCTTATATTGATACAATGACCTCGCGGGGATAACCTTATCGGTTTCTTTCTTAATAACTTCCATAAAAACAAAACCTTTGATAATATTTTTCATCTCTCTTTTTCAATTTTGAGATGGTGAATTCGTTTATTCTTGCTACGGTCTCGGACTCGTTTACAATTTTGATAACATGCTAACATGTGTCATGATTTGTTTTGATAATTAAATTAAATTAAATTAAATTTTTTGCTAAATTCGTAGAATATGTAAATAATGAGAAATAAATGTATAATTATATAAATGTATTTAATTATATATCTGCATTTCTGTTAATTTGTAACATCAATAATTTAATTAGTATCATTTAAATAAGTTAATAATCTGATTAACAAAATCTATAATTTCATGATCAAAATACGGTGCACCTCATAGTTTGGTTACGGGTTAGTTTATCCTAAATTAATAGAAGTCGAAGCTAATGAGAATGAATACCTACTAGGCTAGAAGGAGCGGAGAGAGAGATTGCGCGGTCAAAAAAGGGATCCTTAGATACTGTATACGCATCACACATCTCTCCTGGCATATAATTTCGTCGTCTTCCTTAGCTTTAACCATGTGTTCCTCTGTCACTCATTACTCTCTCCTCTTTCCCTTTCTCTGTTCCTGCTGATGCTGCCATACGTGTGTTGGACTCTCGACTTTCCTTTTACTTTGTCCAAACCAGTGAAAACCCACTTTCCCTCTCTCTTAACGCACGCTCCCACAGTCTCACTTACATTGTACCATAGAATACGTACATTTATACACATATATGGGACCATCGTCCTTTGCTTCAAATTCTAGCTTTTTCGTGAAAGACACGATCCGACTCTGCCGCTCTCTCTCTCTCTCCCGATACCCTTTATTATCTTTCTCTCTTTTTGTAGCTTCGCTTCTCTTCTCTTCTCTTCGATATGGAAATGGAGAATCACCATCCACATGGCATGTCTGATCTTAGGCAACTGCTCAGCGGAAGGCAAACCCATTTCCAAACTGTTCCACAGAGTCCCGAGTTATTCTCCTCCGGCAACCGGAATCTGCCGCCCCCACAACCTCCCCATCCCCATCACCCCCAGTTTGATATGATGCAAATGGTGGGGGGTACTGGTAGGCATGTTGGTCATGAATTGATGCCTCGTGGACTTCATCACGAGTTTCATTCCGATGCCACTGCTAATAATGGTGCCCCCACAGCTGCTGTGGCTGTCAACAGTGGTTCCACTCCTACTGCCAGTTGTGGGTTCGACGGTGATGCTATTCCCTTTGGAGGTGATGGAGGAACGGGAAGATGGCCTCGTCAAGAGACTTTAACACTTCTTGAGATCAGATCTCAGCTTGATCCTAAGTTCAAAGAAGCTAATCAAAAGGGTCCTTTGTGGGATGAAGTTTCCAGGTATTCACTAACTAATCACCAATTCATCATACCCTAACTCTCTCTCCTCTCTTTCATTTGCAAAGGGCTTCTTTGTTTTACTCAAGTTATCAGTTAAAATGGGTTCTTTTGGTTTCATTTTTCCCAACTCCACTGATATGAAAATGGGGCTTTGTTTCAATTTTTCTTACATGATTTCCAACAGAAACATATGTGGCTTAAATCTTAACTTATGTTAAGAAAACATGACTAGTCATCGAGTTCCTTGCTGTTAGAGCAGCAAACTTTTTAAACAAATCCACGGTTTTAAGAAAACGACTATGCTGAAACAAGTTCAGTTCAGGACCAGTCAACCAGGTGCTGTTTCTTCATTTATATTAATTGAAAAAAAGGACGGTTGATCATTTCAATAATCAGTAGTCTGCTACTGACTAGTTTTTCCTTTGAAAAATGTGTTGCCTTCATTATTGTGCAAAGCTTCTTCTTTTTTTTCTAAACAAAAATGGCTATAAGAATTACTAACCTTTTGGATGTTTAAGTACACATCTACTAGTTTTATCCATCTTTGGTTCCATAATTGAATGGTCAATAATATGCTTTATTGGGTTAACTGCAAAATATTGGGCAAGTGAAACACAGTTTTCGTTCATAACATTGGCAAAAACTCATCACATGACCTTTTGATGCCCTCTTTTACGTTTCAGTTACCAAATTTGAATTAGGGTTCATATTTATATTTTCAACTTATTATCCCAATTTTCATTCATTTTCTTGTGACTGTAGGATCATGTGTGAGGATCATGGGTACCAAAGGAGTGGGAAAAAATGTAGGGAGAAATTTGAGAACTTGTACAAGTATTACAAGAAGACTAAGGAAGGGAAAGCTGGAAGACAAGATGGTAAGCATTATAGATTCTTTAGACAGCTTGAAGCTTTATATGGAGAAACCAGCAACTCAGTTTCAG
This sequence comes from Hibiscus mutabilis, assembly GCA_019671005.1. Taxonomy (NCBI): domain Eukaryota; kingdom Viridiplantae; phylum Streptophyta; class Magnoliopsida; order Malvales; family Malvaceae; genus Hibiscus; species Hibiscus mutabilis. Next base: position 34,244,003 of record CM033721.1, read on the forward strand.
CCCAAGGAACTCAACTCCTTGGCAACGAGTTTCGGTTCCATGCCACTCAAAACTGCAATATTACTCAAGCAAATCAAGATGTGTATCACTCTCAAAAGCTTTGTGATAGTCTAAGCCTCTCAAATTCCTTTGAGTTCGACCCTTCTTCCTCAGATGACAATGGTCTAAGCACTGCAGCTGCAATGGAGAATGGCACTTCGTCCACGAAAAAGAAAAGGGGTGGTAGTAGGTGTTGGAAGGCAAAGATAAAAGAGTTCATTGATTCACAAATGAGGAAACTAATAGAGAGGCAAGAGGCATGGCTTCAGAAGCTGACAATGACTCTTGAAGAGAAGGAGAAAGAGAGGGTCTTAAGGGAGGAACAATGGAGGAAAGAAGAGGCTGCAAGGATTGATAGAGAGCATAAGTTTTGGGCTAAACAGCGAGCTTGGATTGAAGCTAGAGATTCTGCTTTAACGGAGGCCTTGCAGAATTTGACTGGGAAACAATTGGAGGGTGTTTCAACATCTGTGGAAACGTTAAAGGACAGCGTTGAGGCAGATGGGTGGCAAGAAACTGAGATATCTAGGCTAATACAGCTGAGAACCACCATGGAAGGGTGCTCTGAGGAGATTCTATGGGAGGAAATAGCTGCTAAGATGGCTTGTTTAGGCTTTGAAAAGAGTGCTTTAATGTGCAAACAGAAATGGGATAGCATTGGCGCTTACTTGATGAAAACAAAGGAGAGTAATAAGCAACGAAAGGAGGACTCAAGAGATCACTGTGGCTATTATCAGAACAATGAGTCACTCTACACTGAAACACTGAGACTCCAAGCAAATGATGGCTCTTCCCCTTCTAACTCCAACGCTGTTGGCAATGGTGTAAATGACAGTTGCTTTCGCTTCTTAATGGTGGATGGAGAGAACTATTGGGAAAGCTATGGTTTGAAGCTCAATAAAGGTGAAAAGCAGTAAAAAAGAAGAGATTTCGAAACTATTCTAATCCCACATCTGATGTATGGAAATGGTTGCTTACACTTCTAAGAGGTAATAGACTATTTGACAAATTTTACACTCTTTTGAGACTTGAGAGGGGTTTTTACAATGTATAAGCAACTGATTATGAGAATTTTATGTATAGGAAATTGTGTTAATGTGTTTCTTTTATCAAGTGCACATTTAAGATTAATAGTAACAATAAAGGGTAAAAGAAAGGCTTAAATGTTGTTCTAAACTACTGAGTTTTTCATATCTTTACTACAGATTTCTGCCATGCATGGAAATTTGATGATTCTTATAGTTCTTCTTTACTTTTAATTATCATTTGTTGTTTAAATCACCATATAGCTGGTGTAAATTTTCTTTCTTTATATGCAATATACAACGTGCATGACATGAGAGCATCCCCCCACCCACACACGTGTGCTGAAGTTTATGTACTATTTTCTCAGCAGTACAGTGTATAGGTTATATATATATATATAAGAATCAGTTCTGACCCCAGTAATTAACCAGTGGTGTTGGGTGAAATTTGTCCTTCTTTTCTACCAGTACCAAGTTATTTTCTTCACAATATTCAAAGATTTTGTTTAGTGATCTTGGAAATTCATAGGAAGCAGCAAATTGCAGATAAAATTTAGCTCCATTTTACAATCACTGTTCCTTGATTGTGGAATTCAATAAAATCTATGAAGCTATGAATAGAAATAGCAACCTTCCTTTTTTGTCTGTCTGAAACTTTTTGGCTAAACAAAACATTAAGAAGCAAAATAATCATATTACTGCAATCAACAGTACCTATACACTCGTATCAAAAAAGAATCCTTGTTTTGAAATAGATACACATAATACATGCATACATACATAGATACATACATCCATATATAGTAGTAGTAAATGCATACCTTTTTTTGCACATAAATATAGCTTGAAATGAACAAATCCTGAATTTCCTCACATTGCCTTGGCTAGTTTTGGTGAATCAAAAAGACTCTATGTTAGAAAAAAAAATGCTGGTTTTTTAATGGCATTTCTTATATTATTCCAATGATTTTTTCTTTGGTAATGCTGCAAAATTAATGGTGGGAAATGAATTGTTTTTTAATATAGGAAAAAGTTTTTTTTTATAATAACTGAAGTGTTGGATTAAGAGTATATGTCTTTGGATATAAACTTAGAAATGCCATAAACTATCAGCATGGGTGTGTATGAGTATGCCTATAACTGTTTATACTTTGTTGCTACTGCTTCCTTTTAGCATTTTTCAATAAATGCTTCTTTTTCACAATCAAGACTAAAAAAGGTACTAAGAAACTTTTGGACCACCTTAAAATTTATTGTTAACTATATAAATGTAAGAAATTAATATCAACCGTTGATTAACCTGAAATTTAAAGTACATAAAAGAGATATTTGAACCTTTTGCTGGTCTCCTCTCCCACTTGGCCATTAAGTTTCCATACTATGAATGATATAAAACCTTGGGTCTAATTCTGATTTTAATTCCTCTAATATGCAATAATTTGGAATTTAATCCTTCAATTTTAATTGAGCATAATTTAGTCCTCTATTTTTATAACTAACCCAGATTTATAATAATGTCGATTGTTACCGTTATAGTGATGACGTAAATTATTTTAATTGTTAATCAATCACATATCTAGAGCTACATGAAAATCCAGTCAACAATATTCCATCGATAGTAAATTTACATAGTATTAACCAAATGCTTTAGGGTTTTATTAAAAAATCATTTATATCATTACTTTAACATCATCAACTAACGGCGTTATTAATCGGAACCTATAATGACATTATAAATACAAAGATATCAAATCATGTCAAAATTAAAGTATAAGGATTAAATCTTATTTTTTTGACAGATCCTAAATCTAATCTTAATCTTACTTAAAGGGAAGGGGAATGGGTAACTCTAGGAGAAAGAAGGAGAATGTTCATAGTGAGTTTAGAACTAATGACCTAAGAGAATACGAGGGAACAAACGTAAGCAGTTTGACCTATCGGCCAAATGTGTTTACTCTTAAATCTCATATTTCAACATAGTAGATAATGTGTCATTTCAAATGTGTTTGTTGGAAAGAAATGGATTGGATGTAGAAATGGATGGATATGAAATAATGAAGAGAAGTAAGAAAGAGAGGGATTGGTGGTGCCTTCCTTGGAAGCTTTTCAGTTTCTTGTAGGAGTTAAAGCTTTCAGTTTCATGTACATAGACACTCCTTTTATGATCTCCCATACTTGTGTCAACTAGTGCTCCTTTTCTTCTTCTTTTTCCCTTTCCAGACAGGGACTTTCCGTACATAGGAAAGAGTAAAGAAGCTTCCCACACCAGAAAGGGGGACCAAACAGAGGGGGAGACAATATTGCAGTCATTTTCACTGCAATAAAATCAAAAAAGAAAAGAAAAGTACATTGCCTTCTTTTATCAGTTCTTTTCTTTGCCTATTTCGTGAATACTGAAGCAAGCTTTGGTTGTCCCAAGGCGTTGAAGACAGTACTTTGCAGTGCATTTAGCAGTCAAAGGAAATGGATACATATATATATATATATAATATATAATATATACAAATAATAAGCATATATATATCAGCGTTTTGTATGATGCCATTTGATGTGACTGATTACTGGAAATTAACTGAAAATTTGGGGAAGTCGACCTTTTTCAGCCAGTTTTGGTCAGAAATGGCAAAACCCCTCCACTCCTAGAAATCTGAAACACTAACACTGCAATAATTACTACATGATAGCATTATCTTCCATATAATATGCATCACCTTCTAGGGCTTATCAGTTTGACGTGTGAATATATAATTATTGAAGTATATATACAATTGAAAGAAGCATGCATAGCTATGTAAACACTGAAAACAGCTTTTATATTGCAACTGCTTGTCCCATGAGTTTTTGGCGCAAAACACGTTTAGGAAGTGTGTATTCGTCAAAAAAAAATATTATCAGGACAATAATCTTTTTCGAAATTATGTATTTATTAGAAAACTCAAACTGTTGTAACTACCCAATAACCTCCTAACAGGCTGCCCAACGGCCCTAACAGATTGAACTAACATTAGGCATTCTGTTAAGGCCAGCTCAGTGGGCTATATTAACCTAAGAAAGGCTATGGCCCAAGACTCAAACTTTTGGCCTACATTGTAAATATTTGTTTTAGAATTCTCTAGATTTTTGCTTATCCTCTGAAATCTCTAGATCTTCCAATAATCGTTTCTTATGCTTCACGCTGTATATTTTTCCATTATTATAGGGCTTCTCGTTTTTAATATGGTATCAGTTTTCTAGGTTTCGATCGCATCCGTTTCAATATTTTCTCTCTTTTCTCTCGTTTCTTGGCTTTGTTCTTATGGATTCCGCCGCTGCAACTATCAATTCAACTGCCGGAGTTCCTGATCTATCTATCTATCTATCGGTGGTGATAATGGTCAGATCTTTGCGAATAAGTGCATCGGTATGCGTCTTGATGATGACAACTTCCTTATGTGGAAGCAGCAGGTCTCATTGATGGTTCGCGAGCATGGCCTTCAACACTTTCTTGATCTCTTTGTTTCTGTTCCACCAGCCACGGTGGTTGCTGCCTCTGGCGAAACTATCTCAAATCCGGCGTATGTTCGTCATCAAAAGCAAGACAACTCCCTTGCGTCCTGGATGCTCTCAACCGTCAGCCCTAGCGTCCTTCCTCACATTGTTGGTGCCGACACATTCGCGGCTATTTGGAAAGCAGTTGTAAGCCTTTACTCTCTTTTCACCACTAAGATTATGCACATCCATTGCCACCTCCGTTCGTTGAAGAAAGGATCGATGTCCATGCGCACTTACATTTCGCAGATCAAAGAGATTTGTGATCTGTTGGCCACGTGTGGGAACAAGGTCTTGGAGATGGAGCAGATTGCTAGGATTCTCAACGTTTTGCCAACGGAATATGAGTCGTTCATTGTAGTCATAACTGCTAGTCGTGAACCCTACACCTTGGAAGCGGCCACTTCCGTTCTTGTGGATGTTGAAGCTCGTGTCATGGATCCTCAGAGGCTGCCGATTGGGATTAACTTTACACAACACTGGTTCTCAGCCTCTTACTGATATGGACCGACCCTGTTCCCCGTAGCCTGAGTCGCGACCACAACGCCTTGGTGCTGGATCTGGTAGCAGGTATTGTGGGAGATCTTGGCCACAATGCAAGTTATGTGGTAAGTTGGGCCACATGGTGGATCGGTGCTGGCGTCAGTTCGATCAGAACTTCAAAGGATTTTCTTCTCAAAATAATCATATCCCTTCTTCACAGGATAATGTGTGTCATTTCACTTCTAAGCAAGTTTACAGTCTCTTTGTGAGTACTCATGCAGGTCACTCTAATGCTTTGGAAGATACAACTGCACCTCTTGCTTAAGTCAATTCCCTGTCTGGACCGAGTGGTGTTATTGATAGGGCTTGGTATGTGGACTCTAGGGCCACGCATCACGTGATGTGTGATCAACAGATTGTGCAACATGCTCAACAACTCTCTGGTAAGGGCCAAGTTGCTTTAGGTGTTGGTTCTAACATTGTTGTTACTCATATTGATAGTTCTTCCATCCCTACATCTTCTTCGCCTCTTTTTCTTAATAATTTACTGTGTGTTCCTCAGATCACTAAGAATTTATTGTCGTTTCTAAGGTCACTCAAGATAACTCTGTTTTTTGGAGTTTCATGCTGACAAATGTTTTGTGAATGATGAATGCTTTGGGCGTGTCTTGTTGAAAGGAAGACAACATAATGGTCTCTACAGTTTCTTTCCCCTTCTCCTGCTTTCAATTCTTTGCTTCTGCATAATGTTTCTGCTTCTGCAAACAATGACTACTGGTTGTGGCATCGACGGCTAGGTCACCCTGCACCTAGTATCGATTGTTTAGCATAAATAAACAACTAGATGTTGATGATTCCCTTTTATGTACCGCATGTCAATATGGCAAGAGCCATAGGCTTCTTTTTCATAGGTCTAGTACTACATATTCTAAACCATTTGAGTTGGTTGAAATCAATGTATTACGCCCTACTCCTGTAACATCCTTTAGTTACAAATACTATATTTTATTTGTTGATTTACATAGCAAAGATACATAGGTTTATTTGTTGCGCATTAAGTCAGAAGCTATACAAGCTTTTGAGTTATTTTATGCTTTTTCGTTTTATCGCAATTTTCCACCAAGTTGCTTGTTGTCTAGACATATAGGGGCGAATTTCACATTCTCGAGAGTACTCTTGCTAAGTTGGGAATCCAACATCGAGTCTCGTGCCCTCACAGTCCTAGCAGAATGGCGTAGCTAAAAAAAAATCATCGCCACATTGTGGACACGTCTCTTACGCTGCCTGCTCAGGCCGCAATTCCCCTACAGTACTAGTCTTTTGCTGTTCTTAGCGCAATGTTCCTTATACGGCTGATGCCAACTTCTACAGTGGATGGACTTAGTCCATATTAGAGGTTGTAAGGTAAATTGCATGATTACAATTTTTAAAGGTCTTTGGGTGTGAATGTTTCCCATGCCCGCGAGACTACAATACACACAAGTTTGACTTCCATACTCGGTTTTGTGTTTTTCTGGGTTATTCGCCAAAGCATGTTGGATATTATTGCCTGGATGAGTCTGGGATAATTTTTGTTTCTCGGCACGTTAAATTTAACAAGTCCATTGTAAAACTAATATTTTTTTTGATATAACAAGGATTTCAAGGACCAATTTGTAAAATTAGATAAATTTTTAAGTACTCAAAAAGACTCACAAAATAACAAGGATTCGAACTTAAAATTGTTTCTAAGTCAAAAACTAAAACCCAAATATTTTTTAAGTGTTTTTTACTCAAATAGCCAAATTTGGTCCAGGCATATTGATACACCCTTGGCTGCATCGATACGGATTTTAGCTACTGGTAAACGAGTTTATACTTAATGACTATTGGGTACCGATACGCGTGTAGCCGTAACGGTACGCCATTCATACCTGGGAACCAAATGGCCTTTGAGGATCGGTACGGCTTTATGCGTTCCGATATGGGGTGTTAAGATTTTCAAGATCTTTGGTAATAAATTTTTTGACCGTTCCTTGTCAGTTTATTAGAACCATAAATTTGAAAAGTTGTTATACCGTACCGATACACCCTTAGACATACCAAAACCTTTTTTCATTCTCAACTTTCTCAAATTCCAGTGAGCAAAATTGGTACCGATACGACTTAGTCCGTATCGATACCCCTTTATAAAATACACTTTTCGTACCGATACGCCCTCCCGTGTATCAATACCTATTTGTACAACGACTCTTTCTTCTTATAGCAGGTATCGATATAAAAGACCGCGTACCGATACCGAGGGTTGACAGACATCATTTATTGCGGGAAAAATGCAGTCCAACGGCTATATTGATAATTTCAACTACCCAAATAGTTAGAAATTAATGAGAGGGTATATAATCAAGTCTCCAAAGCTACAACAACAACTATTGGACAAGTCTTAAGCATTCAAGCACAAATCCAACAATCTTAAGCCTATTAAAGTCAAATTCTTGTAATCCACTTGAGAGTGCATAGTTGTAATCTTTTGATTCAAGTTTTGGGTTGAGTGAGCTTTGTAATTGGGGAAAACATTTACCTTTGAGAGGTTTTCTCAGTTTGCTATTTTTTCTTGTAAAAGAGTGATTTACCAAAGCTTTGGGGTAGAAAGCTTTGATAGTGTAAAAGTTTCTTCTTGAGCCTAGAAAAATGGAAGAAATTCTTAGTGAATTTGGGAAAATCCTTAGTGGGAAGTTAAAGCAGTGAATGCAAACCTTGTTAGAAGGTTGAACCACTATAAATCTCTCGTGTCTCAATTTTCCATCTTTCAATTTGCTTCTCTTCATTTTTAAATTGTTAATTCACCTCCTCTTGGCTATACACCTTGATTGATCATCTCAACAATTGGTATTAGAGCCACACTCAATGAAAGAATTAACATCCTCTTGAGACGATCCGAAGATGATTCAATCAACAAACAATCAAGCCATGGCCCCTACTTTCAAGAACAACTTCTACGAGTCTTAATCCATCTCCAAACCGTCTTATTTCAAAGGGGATAACTATCCTCATTGGAAGAATCGTATGAGGCTCTTCATCAAATCCAATGACTACCTTATTTGGGATGTAGTAGAAGATGGGCTGGCCATTTTGATACGCCTTAAAGTGTATTGATACGCCTTTGCACAATGACTCTTTCTTCTTTTGGCATGTACCAATACGGCTCCTCGTGTACCGATATGGTTGGTCACCAAACAACATTTATTGGGGGAAAATGGTCTCAAACGGCTCTATTGATGATCCCAACCACCCAAACGGTTAGAAATCAACGAGGGGATATAAAATCAAGTCTCCAAAGCTAGAACAACAACCATTGAACAAGTAGTCAACAAGTCTAAAGCATTCAAGCAAAATTCCAACTTACTTGGAGCCTATTAGAGTTATATCCTTTGTAACCCACTTGTGTTAAGAAAATTTGTAATCCTTTATTGTCGTACCGATACGCTTGTTAGCGTTTCGATACGAATTTTGACTATTGGCATTTTAATTGCAAAAACATACCGATACGGTCGTACCCGTATCGATACAACATTCATATGGGTTTGTGTTCTTTGTTACGAGCACCGGTACGACCTTCACCGTTTTGATATAAGGTGTTGAGATTTTCAAATCTTTGCATTTAATTTTATTATCGTTGCCTTGTCAGTTGCTGGAATCACCAATCTTTAAATTTTTGTTAACCCGTATCTATACGCCCCTTAGGCGTACCGATGCATTTTTCACTAGACTTTTTACTCAGATTCTAGTGAGCAAAAACCATACCAATACGACCTATCGGTATTAATACACCCTACTTTTGCATTATGTCCATTTCAATACGCCTTAAAATGTATAGATACGCATTTGTACAATGGCTCTTTTTTCTTTTGGCAGGTACCGATACGTCTCTTCGTGTATCGATACGTTTGGTTACCAAACAACATTTATTACGGAAAAAATGGTCTCCAACGGCTCTATTGATGATCCCAACCACCTAAACGGTTAGAAATCAATGAAGGAATATAAAATCAAGTCTCCAAAGCTACAACAACAACTATTGAACAAGAAGTCAACAAGTCTAAAGCATTCAAGCAAAATTCCAACTTACTTTGAGCCTATTAGAGTCATATCCTTTGTAACCCACTTGTGTTGCGCAAATTTGTAATCCTTTATTTCAAGTTGGGCTGAGTGTACTTTTTTTAGGCAAATCATTTACCTTTGAGAGGTTTTCATTAGTTTGCCAATTTTCTTGTAAAAGAGAGTGAGTTTGACCAAGCTTTGGGTAGAAAGCTTTGATCTTTGTAATGGTGTCTTCCTAAGCCTAGAAAAGGGGAAGAATTTCTTAGTAAAATTGTTTGAAATCTTTAGTGGGGAGCTAAGGTAGTGGATGTAGACATTTTTAGAAGCACTATAAATTCCTTGTGTCACATTTTTCATTTATCATTTTGCTTCCCTTCAATTTTTTAATTGCCAATTCACCCTATCTTGGCCAAATCGAGTTGATTAATCATCCCAATAATTGGTATCAGAGTCTAGCTTATTTGAGGGACTAACATCCACTTGAGATGATCCTAGAGGTGATTTAATCAACTGACATTTAAGCTATGATGTCTACTTTCAGCCACAACTTGTAAGAGTCTCAATCCGTCACCAAACCGCCCTATTTCAATGGGGATAACTATCCTTATTGGAAGAATCACATGAAGCTCTTTATCAAATCCAATTACTATGTCCTATGGGATGTAGTGGAAGACGAACCTACCATACCGATGAAGAGAGAAGCTAACTAGTTTGTTCTAAAGTCCAAACTTGAGATGACCGATGAAGAACGAATGTGCTTACAAGTCAATGATAAAGATATGTACACGTTATTTTGTGCACTTGGTCTGGACGAGTACTCGATGATGTCTTATTGCACGAGTGCAAATAAGATATGTGACAAGATCAAGACCACATATGAAGGCAAAAACGATATCAAGGAGACCAAGATTGGACTCCTCAACTTGAGCTATGAGAATTTCAAGATAGGGCCTGATGAAAGCGTCACCAAGATGTTCAATCATTTCTTTGTCATCGTCAACAATCTCAAAGGATTTAAAGAAGCCATCCCTAAAGACAAGCTAGTCCGGAAGCTCATCTACTCTCTTTTTGAGTTATGGGATGGAAAGTGGACTGCCATTATCAAAGCCAAGGACCTCAAAACCTTAAAGCTCGATGCTCTTATAGGATCTATTCTAACCCATGAGATAATGAAGAAAGGAAGCGAAGTTGAGAAGAAGAGAGAAGAGAAAAAGGTTAAAAAAGAAGGAAGTAAAAAAGAGGAAGATGAGAATTGCTCTCAAAGCTTCATAAGAAGAAAGTAATTCTAGTAAGGAGGAAGATGAAGAAATGGCCATGCTAGCCAAACGGTTCACTCGATTCATGATGTCCAACTAGGGAAGAAAGTTCCATCTAAGTGGAGACTTCAAGAACAACAACAAGGAGGAGGAAAAGGATCAACTCATTTGCTATGAGTGCAAGAAGTCGGGCCACATAAGAACTGGTTACCCTAAACTCAAAAGGAAGAGCTTCGAGAAGAAGAAAAGCTCAAGGTAAATGTTGCTACTTGGAGTGATGAGGAATCATTCGATGAAAAGGAGCAAGAAGTTGCCAACCTTTGCCTTATGACTCTTGAAGAAGATCTTAAGGTAACCTCTAACTCATCTTTATTTGATTTATCTTTTGATGAACTTCAAGAAGAATACGATGAGTTATAAGAGGTTTATGAAAAGTTGGTTGAAAAGTTTAAGGAATCGATTTTGAAAAACTAGAAAACAATTTCCGATTTGAAAACACAAAACGTTTTCCTTTCTAAAACCAACTCTGAACTTGAAAAGAAGGTTTTTGATTTACAACAAAAACAAAACTATTTTGAAAAGAAAAATCTTGATTTAAACAACCTTCTTTCTAAAGTTTAAGATGATCACCACAAGGAGGTGAGTGATCTTAAAGCTTCTCTAAGCAAAGTTGAGAAACATAATTTTGAAAAAAACAAGTTCTTCAAAACCCAACTATGTAAAGAGAAACTTTAATGGGTACAAACAAAGAGGCTTCCCAAGGCCCTCATATGGTAAGAAGGTTAGAATTGTGTGGGTTCCTAAGGAACTATTTGCTTCTAACAACATTAGTGCTTTGTCTTCTCGGATTTCCAAGGGAACCAAGATTTTGGGAGCTAATACTCATGGACCCAAAATGATTTGGGTACCAAAAACCAAGGATTAATTCTTTGTTTGTAGGGGGAGCATTGCTACAAGGCCAAAACTATATGTGCAAATTTGTGGTACCTTGATAATGGATGCTCGAGACACATGACCAATGAAAAGAGTCGGTTCTTGGAGCTAAAACCAAAGAGTGGATGATTAGTGACTTTCGGTGACAACTCCAAAGGCCACGTTAAAGGAATTGGTTCCATTGGTAATCATTCTTCTGTCCTTATAGACAATGTTTTGTATGTCAATGGTCTAAAACATAACATTTTAAGCATAAGCCAACTTTGTGATAAAGGTTTCAATGCTCCTTTTGATTTAAATGGTTGCATAGAAACTAACAAAATTGTGCTTATTGGTCATTGTATAGGAAACATATACATGGTGCATTTAGATGATATTCATATTTCAAATGCATGTTTTTTTTGCAAAAGATGAGCATGACTCATGGTTATGACATAGAAAATTAGGGCTTGCAAGCATGAGTGTTTTAGAAAAATTGGTTTCAAAATATCTAGTAAGAGGTTTGCCTAAAATAAAGTTCTCTTGATAAAATTTGTGATGCTTGTGCAAAAGGCAAACATAAAAGAGTTTCTTTCAAACCTATTATTGATGTTTCTACTAGTAGAGTTTTACAATCGATTCACATGGATCTCTTTGGCCTAATTAGGACTATGAACTTGAGTGGAAAATCATATGTATTTGTTTTAGTAGATGATTACTCTAGATACACTTGGGTTCTATTCTTAAGTACCAAGGATGAGGCTTTAGAAAAATTCATCACATTTTAAAAAATTACTCAAAATGATGTTGGTCAATTTATTTCTCATATTAGAAGTGACCATGATACCAAATTTCAAAATTTAGGTTTTGAGGATTTTGTAATTCAAATGGTATAAGCCATAATTTTTCTGCTCCTCGCACTCTTTAACAAAATGGGGTTGTTGAAAGGAAAAATCTAACCTTAGAAGAAATGGCTAGAACCATGCATTCTGAAAAACAATTTGCCAAAGTATTTTTGCGCGAAAGCCACTAATACCGCTTGTTACATTGTCAACTGAGTAATGATTAGGTCGATTTTAAGGAAAACACCTTATGAGATTTTAAAATCCAAAAAGCCTAACATTAGCTATTTTCATCCTTATGAATGTAAATGTTTTGTTTTAAATAATGGAAAAGACAATTTGGGAAAATTTGATGCTAAAAGTGATGAAGCTATTTTCTTAGGTTATTCTTTAAAATCTAAAGCCTATCGTGTATTTATAAAAGAACTTTGGTAGTTGAAGAGTCTATACATGTGGTTTTTGATGATAATCTCCTTTTGAGGAAGGATTCTTGTGATGATGATGATGTAGGAATTTTTTATGCCAATGCTGGTGGAGAAAAATCATCAAAGGTGGATGAAGTTCTAACTAAAGAAGAAGCACAAGATCCACCTCTAGAAGCCATGAAGGACATGTCTCTAGAGGAAAAAGAGGTCACCTATCCAAGGGAGTTCAAACATATCAAAGGTGGTGAGATTTTGGGTGATCCATCCAAAGGGGTAACCACTAGACTTTCTCATAAAAATGCTTGTAATGTTGCATTTACCTCATGCATTGAGCCTAAAATATCAAAGAAGCATTAAAAGATGATTATTGGATATTGGTTATGCAAGATGAGTTAAATCAATTTGAGAGAAGTCAAGTTTGAACATTAGTTGATAGGCCTAGTAATAAGTCTACCATGAGAACTAAATGGGTTTTTAGAAACAAACTAGCTGAGAGTGGTAGCATAGTGAGGAACAAGGATAGACTTGTTGCTCAAGGTTACACTCAAGTAGAAGGAATCAATTTTGATGAAACCTATGCACCTGTTGTCGTAACCCTTTTTAGAAGTTTTGACGTTTTGAAAAACTTTATAAAATCACGGAGTCACCACCAATCTTTTCTTGAAGAAAGTGTGATTGGATCACTTTCCAAACAAGGGCCATTTTAATAAAAACTTTTTATTTATCAAAATAACATTTTTGGTCAACAGAAAACGAGAAAACAGGTTAGGGGGTCAATTACGTGTGGGGAAGGATTAACACCCCCACAACGCCCAAAAATTGGTACCTAATTGATTTCAAAAAAACATTTTTTAAAACTGGAATTCGCAAGTTCACAAAATTTTGATTTATATGTTTGCAAAGTGAATGTAAATCTATTTTAACGGTCTCATCACCCGAGAAATAAACTTTAATCACCGCCAACACTCCTGGCGCTAACTCGTCATTCCCGTTTGATAAGATACCATATTAATTAAGTTTTCACTTTTTTACAAATCAATGAGAAAATTAAATGTGTTAGAGTCTTTTAATTAAAATCAATAATTAATCCCTAAGAAATCTACATGCATTTTAACTATTAAGGTTTAAATATAATTAAGTGCGCTTTTATTGAAAATGAAGAACGTTTTACATACATGTCTCTAATCTATGTTTTAAGTCTATAATCCTAAAGTTTAATACACATACATATACATACAAGAATAAAGAAATAAAATACTTAAATTAAATTATTTATCAAAGTAATTAAAATAAAAAAATTAATTTTATTAAAAAATCTGCATTATATACTGAATTTAAAGAAAACCAAAATGTGAGGATTAATTTGAAAATAATTTAAAATTTGGTGTCGATTTGAAAGGAAAAAGGATGAAATTGAAACAATTGAAAACAAAGGAGCAGCGGTATAATAACCGAATTAGAAGGGCGCGGGTTATAGTTGGGTTTGGGTCGGGTCAATGGGTTAGTATATATATCAATTATAACAAACCGATTTCATTTTTCCTTATTCATCAAAACAGATCAAACACCCTTCTTTTAATTCCTCTGTCGAGTTCATCGTGTTCTTCATGAATTGAAGAACACGGTGGTGGTCCGCCGTGCCACCTTCCACCGGTGCCGGTGGCGAAATTCCCAGAAAACCCAGATTTTCCCAGATTTCGGCGACCCCAAAAGCGTGTTTTTATTTACCGAATTTTTGTCAAAGCCAAATCTCCACCGTGTTTCCAATAAAAATAAGGTAAAAACAAACCTTTTTCCTTTATTTAATTTAAAGAAGAAAGTAAATAGATAGAAAGCATTACCAGAAACTTGCTTCTCTTATTGCACTTGAATGCCGATTACAACTGTTTGCTCCTACAACTTCCGAATGCTAGTATGTTTAATATAATTGCAGTGTGTAATTCTTGTGGAATTGTTGTTATTTTACAATGATTTACAGTGGGGTTTATATAGTACAAGAATCGCTTAAATTTTAAGCCTGAATCCCTAATTTCTTCCTTGGATTATCTCGAATTGCTTGATCTTTGCCAGAGGCTTCAATTTAGGGATTAACCTTTTCCATTTTGGTTCTGATTTTGGTTCTGAATTGCCTTTTGCGTCTTTGTCCATATCCGATTGTATCTTGATTCTAGCTAGGGCTTCGAATTAGGGATTATCCCTTCCCGTTTTGTTTCTGATTTTCGAGCTAGGGCTTCGAATTAGGGATTTAATCCCTATTGTTTTTATCTTGAATTGCTATACCCTAATTTAAGGATTTAACTCTTTTGTTCCTCTATTTGTATGTTTCTGATGACTCGAATGGCGCCGACGAGGAACAATCGAAGTGAGTGGAGAGTCAGAGAAGATGAAGTGAACGGCCAAAGCTGAAACATCATGCGCCTGGCTGCCACGCGCGAGTGATGATCTGTGTGATATATCCCGAAGCGATATGGGCCATCAGATTGTATTCTGATCAAATGGCTGTGCAATTGAGGCGCTATATCATCCCCAGCTAGTGCGATCTACACTGTTGGATCCCAGATTGATCCAACAGCCTCCTTTATGCTACGCAAGAGAATAAAGACGGGATTAAGGGTTTTTTCGGGTTATAAATGGGCCCTTTGTATAGTGTATGAGCATGTTTTTTTTAATTGATGGATTGGACCGAATAAAAGTAAATGGACTTAGTTTTTATTTAATGGACTATTTTTTTACTTTGGGTTTTATACTAACTACTAACTAATATATAATCCAAGTTAATTTTAACTAATATACTAACAATTATACTAATTATAACACATTAAGTATACATTATATGACACCTAAACAATTGTAATACTAACATTAATATTTACAACTATAATATATTAACTATGTTACTATATGACACCTAACTATATTATCAGTAACAATAATACAATAATACTAAAACGAATGTGAAAATCCAGTGACAACAACTGCCCTTCTTTGGTCATTCCAGTGAAACAGGAATAGAGTAAAGAACAAAAGACACTAATTTTCACCAATTACCAAACCGTCAATGCCTGAAAAGACAGGTGGGTTCTATTCTCCTTGTGCTCGAATAGATAAGCGGGTTCTACTCTCCAAATGCCCGAACGGATGGGCAGGTTCTATTCTTCTCATGCTCGAATAGATGAGGGGGTTCCATTCTCCAAACGTTCGAACGAATAGGCAGGTTCTATTCTCCTCATGCTTGAATAGATAAGTAGGTTCTATTCTCCAAATGCCCAAACGGATGAGCAGGTTCTATTCTCCTTATGCTCGAATAGATAGCCAGGTTCCATTCTCCAAATGCCCGAACAGATAGGCACATTCTATCCTACTTATGCTCGAATAGATAAGCAGGTTCCATTCTCCAAATGCCTGAACGGATAGACAGGTTCTATTCTCCTCATGCTTGAATAGATAGGCGGGTTCTAAAAAGGTTCCATCCTCCTTGTGCTTGGATGGATAAGTTGGTTCCAAAATCTGTCAAAACAAATGCAAATGATCTAATTAAGATGCATATGCCCCTAGGGATGCCTAGTCACGAATGCATGTTTTATTTCTTTTGCTTTTTCTCTTAAAAATTTTCCTAATAAACACAGAAGAAAAACTGTGAAGCTCCGAAAAACTCAGATTATATCATCTCAAACATTTTCTCAACTCTGGCAACTGATGGCGTGTGTCTGCTTTGGCCCATCCCATCGAAAAAGAAAGTTCTTCAATACTAGTTGGCTTCACCAAATTCTTGTTAAAATTCCATCGTCCATTCCTTGGAAAGTAATCCTCACTATTGCCTGATATATTCATCCCTCCTGTGAATTCTGCCTTGATTTTTCAAACAGGGAGGCTCTTTGTTGCTAGAACACCTAAGAGAAAAACTCTGTAGGGATATGGGGAATGCATCAATTTTGCCATCATTAACGCATGAGAAATCATATGAAAGTTGCAATTGTATGCTTCAATGATTGACTAAATAATCATAGATAGACATCTCCATCATTTCTTTGCTTCATATAATTTTTTAAGCTTTTGTACATTTGCTTGCTCAATCCAGTTATCTTGTACTCCTGGTTGAAAGGACTGACTTTATCCTCATATTCTTCAACACTCTGTTATCACTGTAGTTGATACATTAATATTCAGTGACAAGCTTCCTAGAATCTTGTTGCTCTCCCAATGTCTTATATCCTTAGCTTTTCCTCCAATGTCTATAAAATTGTTCTTATTGTTGTAGAAAACAGAATATCTCATGTAAGCAACTCTGTTTTGCAACATGCTTCCTTAAAGCAAAGTCAAAGCATCTCTTGAGGTTTTCTGCCAAGGTTTGTAGCAAAACCTATTTCCATCTTGAATTTCCTTATAAGTTTTCCTGCTTTTTACGCCCTAAGCTCTAAATTTGACCATTGAATACCGCATAGTTCCAATACCCTTCTAGACAAACTTCAAAGTAATACTAAAAAATCTTTTGTATATTTCAAGTGATGTCAAATTTTAATTCTCATTTCAATGCAAGATGCTTTATGGAAAAATTTCGGAGGAAAGAAAAAGTCTATATAACAGAATTTTATTGGTATTGTGGCAAACACAAAAATAAATTACAAGGAAAGGAATAGGTATTCAGATATCAAAAATCAAAACTCCTCCGATCATGACTTCATAAGCTGCCTTGAACGTCCACTATGTTGAGCAGACCCTGGACATAATGATTATGCGAAAAGATATGAAGCTCCCAAGCCAATCCCTGAGTAAGGTCTTATTTACAAATTGTATGAGCCGCCCTTTACGGATTTTCAACTCAGATCCTCCTTTGGTTTCAAAACGCCCTTTGTAGATTTTCATTCTGAACCCACATTTTCTTTTCCTTTTTCTCTTTTTTTTTTCTTTTTTTCTTTTTTTCCTTCAAACATAATACTTCTTAACCGAATATGAATTTATCGGGCTTTGGAATTCCTCTCCATTCATTTCGGCTAAAATTAACACTCTTCCTAAGAAAACCTTTGTTACAATATAAGGTCCTTCCCAATTCGGAGCCCATTTTCCTCGAGCATCGCTTTGGATTGGCATCTTCTTCTTCAACACCAAATCCCCCTCTTTGAATTCTCTTGGGCAGATTTTCTTCTCGTGAGCCCTTATCATCCTTTTCTGGTACATTTGCCCATGACACAGTGCTTTTAGTCTTTTCTCTTCAATTAAGTTCAGCTGATCATATCTTGCTTGAACCAATTCTGCTTCTTCCAACTTTGCTTCCATTAAGACACGAAGCGATGGTATTTCAACCTCAATGGGTAGCACTGCTTCTACTCCATATACCAATGAGAAAAATGTTGCCCCAATTGAAGTTCTTATTGCAGTTCGATAAGTGTATAAGGCAAACGACAGCTTCTCGTGCCAATCTTTATAAGTATCAGTCATTTTTGCGATTATCTTATTAATATTCTTATTCGTAGCTTCCACTACCCCATTCATCTTTGGGCGATATACCACAAAATTATGATGCTTGACATTGAACTACTCACAGACTCCACTTATCATCATGTTGTTCAAATTAGAAGTATTGTAGGTGATGATACTTTCAGGGAAGCTGTATCGACAAATGATTTATTTTTTCAAAAACTTGCAAATCGTGGATCTTGTGACATTTGCAACAAGGTTGCTTCTACCCATTTCTTGAAATAATCAATGGCTACCAGGATAAAACGATGATCGTTTGATGCCTTAGGGTGAATCTAACTAATGACTTCAATGCCCCACACGGAGAACGGCCAAGGGGCTGTCATAACATGAAGAGGCTGAGGTGGCATATGAACCTTGTCAGCATAGATTTGGAACTTGTGGCATTTGCGAGAATAGTTGATGCAATCACTTTCCATGGTTGACCAATAATATCCCAGATGCATGATTCTTCTGGCCATGGTGAAACCACTAGGATGAGTTCCGCAAACTCCTTCATGAACTTCTTCCACAATTAATTGTGCCTCTTTTGATCACACACATCTTAGAAGCACTTGATCACGACTTCTCTTGTATAAAATCTCTCCATCAAGGACATATGCTGATGCAATCTTTCTGATCAATTTCTTTTCATTCTCTGTAGCTTGAGGCGGGTATTGCTGGGATTTTACATATTGTAATATGTCATGATACCATGGCAATCCATCCATTTCTTCTTCCACATAATAAAAATAAGTTGGAGAGTCAAGCATATATAACCTGATGGGCATCATCTCAAAACCTTTATTTACCCTAAACATGGCGGCTAAGGTGGCTAAAGCATAAGCCATTTGATTGTCTTCTCTGGGGAGACATTTGAAAGTGATCTCATCAAATTCATTGGTCAACTAGAGGATCAGCTTGTGGTATTCCACAAACTCTGCATTTTTTGTCTCCCATTCACCACACATATGATAAATGACTAATGCAAAGTTGTAGCGATGTCCTTCTCGCTAAAAACGTATTTTTATCTATTGTTTTGTTTTGAAAATAATGTCTTCCGTGGGGGTTTTAAAGAATCGTATTTTATTTTGAAAATGGAGTCGCCACCGGCCACTTAAGTAGGCCAGACACCATAAAACCAGAGATTTGAAAACTTGTTGGGTTCGGGAGTCGATCGCGGATGGGGAAGGATTAGCACCCCCGCACCGCCCAAAATTGGTACTTTAATAATTACCGCTTTATTAATATTAAACTTTCTGAATTAAAGTGACGATTAATTTAAAATTTGGTTATAAGTGCGGGTAAATTTTAAAGGCCCCGTTATCCGAGAATAAACGCCCAACCACCATCACTACGCCTGATACTGGCCTCGTTTACGTTTGGATAAAAGGGCACCGCATTGGCAATTTAAATATCTCAATATGCAGTCTTAGTGAGCAAAATATAAAATATGGCAAATAATTTAAATACAATAAAAAATACAAATAAATATTAACATAATAAAATACTAATCTAACACAAATAAAATACTAATCTAAAACATACATACATAAATATTAATCTAACACATAAAAACAAATCTAACATAAATAAAATACTAATCTAAAACATTCATAAATATTAATCTAACACATAAATAAAAACAAATGTAACATAAATAAAATATTAATATAAAACATAAATTTAAAACATAATAAATACTAATCTAAAACATAAATAAACATACAAACTGAAAAACACAATTTTAAATTAACTATTGCTTCATTAAATCATAAAAATTACAACACAAATAAAAAGGAAAGAAAATATACCTAACTAGGAGCTCGAATGACGAACCCCGACTGAAACCCACTAAGATCTACCACGACCTCTCCAAAAATATTAACTAGATCGGATCCAAAATAGGATCCCGATCGAATCGGTTAGGACCGAGGGCATTGCCCCGGTCCTTGGCAGCCCGAGAGCATGGCTCTCTTATTGGGGCTGCCACTGTCGGCTCATGTTGTTTTGTGCGTTAATTGGCCTCCATTCCATGCCTTTATATAGGCATTGAAGGGACTTATGGGGGTGACGTGGAGCCCCAACATCCATGCAATTTCTTTTTTTTGTTTTTTAATTTAATTTTTGTTACTTTTTTATATTATATTATTATTATTATTATTTTTTTTTTATTTTCCATTAATTTTATATTAATAATATTACTATTAAAATAACACTAATAACACTAAAACCCGGTCAAAAATGAGTGATTACAGTTGCCCCTATTTTCTTGTTCTTGTGAAACGAGAACAAAGCAAAGATCAAAAACACTAATTTTTGACCTACTTCCTTGTCTTTGGCTTCGGAATCATGTGTTCTTCTGGAACTCTCCGCTCTTCCTTAGCTGAATCTTCAGGCTTGTAAGCTCTTCCTATATAGAATTTCGTCACCTTCCGATCTTAGAGCTATAGGCTCTTCCTATATAGAACCCTTCACTCTGAAGCCTCGAGTTATGAGTCCTTCCTATATAGAACTTTTCACTCTAAGACGGTAAAGCTTGGAGTCCTTCCTATATAGAACTCTTCGCCTTCAACGCGGCGGGTTTTTCCTATATAAAACCTTCTGCGCCACGGATGGATTCTTCCGACTGGGAGTTCCTCCTATATAGAACTGCTAGTCTTCAAACCCTGGAGCCGCCAGTCCTTCCTATATAGAACTTTTAGCTTCTGAAATCTCGGAGCTACAGGTTCTTCCTATATAGAACCTCTCACTCTAAGATAGTAAAGCTTGGAGCCCTTCCTATATAGGACTCTTCGCCTTCAACACAATGGGTTTTCCCTATATAAAACCTTCTATGTCATGGGTGAATTCCTTCGGCTGGGAGTTCTTCCTATATAGAACTGCCAGTCTTCACCCTGGAGCTGCAAGCCCTTCCTATATAAAACTTTTAGCTCCTGAAGCCTCAGAACGGCGGATTCTTCCTATAAAGAACATCTCGCCGCGGGCACTTAAAAATATAGGCCCTTCCTACATAGAACATTTATCTTCACATTTGGGATTCACGCCAAAACGGCTACCGATCTGGCCTTACGCTACCTAGGCTGCCAAAATTTTTCTTCAATTTGGGCATTCACGCTGAAAATAGCTACCGATCTTTCTGGACTCACGCTGCTAAGGCTGCCGAAATCTTTCTTCAAATTTGGGGATTCACGCCGAAAACGGCTACCGAACTTTCTTCAAATTTGGGGATTCACGCGAAAAATGGCTATCAATCTTTCTTCAAATTTGGGGATTCAAGCCAAAAATGGCTACCGATCTTTCTAGACTCACGCTGCTAAGGCTGCCAAAATCTTTCTTCAATTTGGGGATTCACGCCGAAAATGGCTATCGATCTTTCTGGACTCACGCTGCTAAGGCTGCCGAAATCTTTCTTCAAATTTGGGGATTCATGCCAAAAATGGCTACCGATCTTTCTTCAAATTTGGGGACTCACGCCAAAAATGGCTACCAAACTTTCTTCAAATTTGGGGACTCACGCCAAAAATGGCTGCCAAACTTTCTTCAAATTTTGGGACTCACACCGAAAATGGTTGCCGATCTTTCTTCAAATTTGGGGACTCATGCCGAAAATGGCTGCCAAACTTTCTTCAAATTTGGGGACTCACGCCGAAAATGGCTGCCAAACTTTCTTCAAATTTGGGGACTCATGCTGAAAATGGCTGCCAATCTTTCTTCAAATTTGAGGACTCACGCCGAAAATGGCTGCCAAACTTTCTTCAAATTTGGGGACTCACACCAAAAGTGGCTTCCAGACTTTCTTCAAATTTGGGGACTCACGCCAAAAATGGCTGCCAAACTTTCTTCAAATTTGGGGACTCACGCCAAAAATGGCTACCGATCTTTCTAGAAATTTAGGGATTCACGCTGAAAATGTCTACCGATCTTTTCTTTCTTTAATGAAATCCACTTCTTAATACTCTTTGATAATTCTTCAAGTACCTGTCCAAAACAAGCAAAAATTGACATGCCCCTATCTATATGATGCATGCAATTTAATGCTATCTTTCTCATCTTTTTTTCTTCTCTTTTTCTTTTTTTTCTTCTTTTTTTTTTTTTTTCCTTCAATATCTTCTTATTTTTTCTTTTTCTTTTTTTTTTCTTCTCCCTCTCTCTTTCTTTCTCTTTTTTCTTCTCTTTTTTCTTTCAGCCCTTTTTTGTTCTAAAGTCTTACACCCTGAAAGGTCGTTCCTCACATTTATTCATCTCTTTACTTCTTCACTGTATGCTCTTAAATCCTCATTTGATCAATCACTTCGAATCTAGATTAACATGCTTTCAAACCTTTTGTGCGCAAGGCTTTCTTGTTTTCAGGGTTATCACCCGTCTTCATAAATGATCTTCTGGTTCTTATATTATTCTTATAAGAACCCTTGTCATCTTCTTCGCTTGGCATTGCCCCATTCAACCACAAGCTCCACTACTTTGAATTTTCTAACCCATCATACAGAGCCTTGATCTATTTCTAGTCATCAGGGTGAGCCAAAATGCTTCTATCCCCTAAGCTCATCCTTGATCTTCTCATAGCATTTCGACTGGAACTAACTCTCGGTCCCTATGCTTTAAATCTCATCATCATTCATTTTTAAAGTAATGCAAAAGGTAATTTACTTGTGTATATTTCAAAAAAAAATAATGATTGTTTGAAAATATAACAATTATTTTGAAAATCACAACTTGGAGGGGATACTAAACATTTTGAAAACATTGTTTGGAACAACTGGTAAACATATTTTTCTTTTTTTTAAGGACCAAACATTTTTAAAAAATTAATTTTTGTAGAATGGTAAACAAAATTCAAAGTATATTGCCAAACATTTTAAAAACTAATGTTTGGGGGAAATGGTAAACATCAAAACTTTGGGAGAAAATGTCAAACCTTTTAAAATATGTTTGTCCCCAAAATATCAAACACCATAGCACATCTGCTTCAAATTGCAGAGATCAACTCTAATGAAGCACATATTTAGAAGATCTTGACCATTGTAGAGATATATGCAAATGTATAGTTTCTTCTGGTCTAATAGGCTTTTAAGAGGAACAACCCTACCTAGTTTCTACCCCGTTTAAGGTGACTCTCTTAATCTCACTATCTCACCATGCCCCGTCCTTCCCTCATTTGGGTGTCGATCAAGCACTTCGAAGTTTGACGTTCCTTGAAGAAAAGTTAACCCTTATAGGCGGAATGAAATTTGAAGACATTATCATTCAACTTGGATATCTATGGATGATCAGAATGGTCTTTGGGGGCTTGTAATGTAGGCCTTTGGTTTATGGTTAAGTGAAACAATATTTATGTACTTGTGTAACTTGGATATGCCCATTATTCCTTCCCTTTTTTGGATCAATCTAGACTGCCCGTTTTTGGGTTTTCACCCTAGAGTTCATTTCCTTTCTTTTTTACTATAGGCTGTCTTGCATTCTGGCTATGTACTGATGTTCGTTTTCTGTTCAAGAATGTTTGATCCTCCAAAACTCCTCGAAACTGAGATTTCTTGAATGAAGGACTACAAATACATTTATGGGAATTCTTGTGATTGGCACGCCCAGATGAAATGTTATTATTTCTTTCTTCTTTTCTCTTCTTTTTTCTTTTCTACTTTTTCACTTTTTCTCTTGGATCGCTCTAGACTGCCCATTTTTGGGTTTTCATCCTAGAGGTCACTTTCTTTTTCTGTACCTTCAGATTAGTGTATTTTGGTTGGATATTGATGCCAGCATGCTCAGGCAGACTACTCTTTTTCTTCATTTTCAGGATCACTGTAGACTACCCATTTTTGGGTTTTCACCCTAGAGGTCATTTCCTTTTTCGAAATTGACAATCTTCGGGCCGACTTGTCTTGACTTGGCTTCAATTCGAGCTTCTATACTAATTTTCAAAACTGATATTTACTTGAAATGTGGATTCCTTATGTCTCTTGCTCATAGTTGAGGTCTTGCTCTTGTATTGTTTGATTTGTGTGTGAAGCATATACAATATTCTTTCTTTCTTTTTTCCCTTTTTCTTTTCTTTTTTTTTTTTTTTTTTTTTTTTTTCTCTCTCCTTTTTCTTTTTCTTTTCTTCTTCTTCTTTTTTATTTTATTTTTTTTTTTTTTGTTTTGTTTTGTTTTTTGTTTTAGAATGCCCATTTTGGGTTTTTAGCTTGAATCTCTTTCTTCTTATTTGAGTATATAAATGTATCCTCGAATCAACACGTATCTATATTGGGTATTGATACTATCTTCCGCTCGAAGTTAATTGCCTCTCTACAGCTCTTCTGATATTTACTCGATCTGGATTGCTTCGGCCTTATGATTGCCATTTCTCTTCTTTTCTTTGGTTTTTCATTTGGACATATCCTTGTTTTCAACCATTTTATTCTGATGATTTTTTGATCTTCGTATCCAATCTGTCTGGTCTCATCTCTGTCTTCTGGTAAAGTAAAAGAATACCATTCGTCGTCACATTCGTAAATGTCCTGAGAAAACCTTCAGGGGGTAGAGGTTTAGGGTCAACTCTTGTTTCAAGGATCTTAAACGACAAGTGCCTGAGAAGATAAATTCCTAAAATGGGAACTGCCCATTGTCTAAACACTCGTTTTGTTCCTCTGTTGGCCTAAGTAAACTAACAGATACTCACATTTACAGTATCCCCACAACATTCAATCTCTTCTAAATATATGCAACTTAGAGTTGATCTTTGGATCTGAAGCAAATGTACTGTTGCATTCAAAATTTGAGGACCTGGTATAGAAATGATATATACATATGTCCATTCAAAAATGCGTGTATATGCATATGGGAGAACAAAAACTACCCCATAAAAATAAAATGTTTAAAGAATCAAGAATGTAAAAATGTTTTCTAAATGGAAATGTGATTTTTAATTCTAAAATATATCTGTTTGAGAGTTTTTTTTCGAAGCATTGAGAATTTCTTTGTGAACTGATGGGAAAACCATAGGGACCTCTGGACTACCTCCCGAGTACTAACTCATTCCGGTCCTTTGTAGTGTAGGCTTGCCTCTTCTCTTATTTTTCCACCGCTGGATCAACTCTCTCGTCATGACTCCCTCGTCAACTAGCTTCTTGATTTTTTCTATTAACGACCCCAAATTTCTTAGTGTCATGCCCAGACGCCTCAATGTAGAACTCACATATACTGTATGGATCAAAAATGTGAGCAGATGAGCTGGGGGTAATCTTTATCGTCCTTGAGGTAAGGTACTAACCCTTGACCAGATGATGCCATATGTCCGAGATGGAATACTTCAAATATCTCTAAATATGTACTTGTTCGAGGAATTTTTTGGTGATTCATAGGAATCTGTCTGTCTTCTTATCTTACGATCACGAGAACCTTGAAAGTGATACCCATTTATCTATTTCTTTCTTTATGCTCCTAGGCATGTTTGGTTCATTGAATTAAGACTCAATTTTCCTTCTTGGTTTATGTATTCTATAAAGTCATCACATTTGCCTATCAATTTCCCGAGCATCTTTTGGAAGATGGCTTAAGACATGGAAGTTACTTTCCTATTCAGCAACAGGAGGCTGCACTTGGGTGGCTAACCTCCACCATCTCAAAGCACATTCCTTGAAACTCTCATCAGGTTTCATCCTTGTACCCTGGAGATACTGACGACTTGGTGCTAGGTCTAGGGCATATCTGTATTGCCCATAAAGTCGTCGGTTAAGTCTCCACATGACTACACTTGGTATCTACTCAAACAGTTGTACCATATCACGGTAGGTCCTGCTAGACTGTCGTGGAAGTAGTGGATTGAAAATTTTCCATTCTCGACGTAGCCCTCTATCTTTCTACAGGATGTGGTCAGGTGAATCTTGGGGCAGCTTGTTTTGTCATACTACACAAATCTTAGAATCTTGAAATCCGGTGGAATGACCAAATCAGGGCTTTCTTGCGTCGAATGCATCAGTCTTCTTCTTTTTCTTCTTTTTTTCTCTCGAGCCCATCTTCTAACTATTTGAATCTTGATTTTTGAGCGTGTTCAATTCTTTTACTTGGCAATGATAATGCTATGTAAAATTTTATGCAAGGTAATGATAATGTTATGTAAAATATGCCATGACTGTACAATGTGAGGCAATGCAAGGTATGAATGCAAATGCGGTGTTGATTCTCGAACAGTCTTTAAAAAACTTTCAATAGAGAAAATGTCTGTTTGCAAGAAATTAATAATGAATTACATGTAACAATTAGATTTATTCTAGAGACCTTGACCTCGGAAAGAAAAACCTGTGCTCCACGTCTCGACATCGTCTTCAGGATGATGGATGACTTCGTCTTCTCCTCTTATTCTATTCCATGGACTCGTGACGTCATGATCTTTATTTTTGTGGCTTCTGAAAAGGACATCAACAAGTGCATGCATAATGCAGACAAGATCTTTTCTTCTATAGATCTGGGTGCAAACAAATAATACGTCTAAACAGGAATGGATTCTATCGATCCTAGGGGAGTACTTTAAAACTTTTTGGGGTTTAAATTAAAATTCTTAAGGATTATTTAGTTTAAAAATTTCCTCATTTTTATTATAAAAAATTTTAACTTACTTAAAAAATAAATTTTTAGGTTTCTTTTTGTTATTATTATTATTTTGAAAGTTTTGGGAGGGAAAAGATTCAAAGTAATTTTTTTAAAATGAGTTAAATTAAAATCTTTGAGATTTTTACAAAAGGGTTAAATGTAAAGATTTAAAATTGGGGTTCTCGCGGCTGATCAATCTTCTCAAGTCGACGTGCCTTAATATCGTACCGTCTTCTTTCTTGATTGGTCTTTGCTCGGCCTAACTTGATACTGTAATATTATCGTTTCCAGCAAAGCAGAATTTTTCTATTTTGAAAGCCTTTTAATAAACTGTTCTTGAATCAACACCATGTCATGATATGCAACATGAATGCAAATAAAGGCGTTGATTCCGCTGGTAATCACCATTTTGAACCACTTTTATGGGAACTAAAGGGTCCACATTACAAAAAGGGTCCACATTACAAAAGGAGTCCTTATTACAAAAAAGTCCCTATTACAAAAAGTCTTAATTACAAAACAAAGTTCTACACATAAGCCCTAGCTCTACCTCTTAGCTCCTCGATAGCTCTGAGCAACTTGATAAACCTTGGCGCTTCTTCCATGTCCGGGGTTACGAAAGGTCGGAGCGCCGCGGCTTCGGTAGTTAAGTCATTCACACGTCTTGCAACTTGTTGTATGTCCACCATCAGGGTCTCGTGTGTACTTTGGCACTACACGCATGCTCGGCAAATTGTTATCTAGGATCTGTTGATTAATCTCTGACCAATGACACACGATTGGATCGATGCCGTCCTTCTTGAGACACTTTTTTCCATGATGAAAGATTTTCTAATCGGGCAAACCACTTGAATCAACGCCTCTATGTAATGTGGATGCAATGATAATGCAACAAAAGTATGTGTAAAATAAAAATAAAAATAAAATAAAACACAAAAAGAAATGAGTTAGTACCAGATAAGAATAATAAATACATAAATAAAAGGACAAATTAAATAAGGTAAACAAACAAAACAACCCTATTTATCCCGTTTAAAACACCTAAGGTTATCCGCATGGCTCTAAAGGGGTGGGTTTCTATATGTTCTCTACATGCAGTTTTGGTTCTAGAAGGTACCCGAATTGTCCTCGCTGTCCTCTAGTAAGAGTAGTAAGGCCCCCGATCATCACCCATTATAGGCTCCTTTCAACCGGGTTTAATTCAGGGGGACCCATTCGCTTATGCCTGCACAAAGGAACAATATCCTTACGAAAGCATAAGGTACTGGAGCCCCGAAGGTACTTGCTAGGCCTACACGGGATAACGATATCTCCACGAAAGCATTAGCGTTTTCCCCCCACTTAAAAAGGACGTGTTTATATGCCATATTTTAAATGCGTCAAAATAAGCGCGCAATTATAACCGGATGTTAGTTTAATAGTCACTTTAATCCGGAATTTCTAATATTAATAAAGCGGTAATTATTTAAAAAGCTCGACTCACTTTATTTTGTTTGAAAAAACAAAAAAATGTTCCCCAGCGGAGTCGCCATATGTAGCAACGCCCCTCTCGCTAAAAAAATGTATTTTTATCTATTGTTTTGTTTTGAAAATAATGTCTTCCGTGGGACTTTAAAGAATCGTATTTTATTTTGAAAATGGAGTCACCACCGGCCATTTAGGTAGGCTGGACACCATAAAACCAGAGATTTGAAAAGTTGTTGGGTTTGGGAGTCGGTTGCGGATGGGGAAGGATTAGCACCCCTACACCGCCCAAAATTGGTACTTTAATAATTACCGCTTTATTAATATTAAACTTTCTGAATTAAAGTGACGATTAATTTAAAATTTGGTTATAAGTGCGGGTAAATTTTAAAGGCCCCATTATCCGAGAGTAAATGCCCAACCACCATCACTACGCCTGATACTGGCCCCGTTTACGCTTGGATAAAAGGGCACCACATTGACAATTTATATATCTCGATATGCAGTCTTAGTGAGAAAAATATAAAATATGGCAAATAATTTAAATACAATAAAAAATACAAATAAATATTAACATAATAAAATACTAATCTAACACAAATAAAATACTAATCTAAAACATACATAAATATTAATCTAATACATAAAAACAAATCTAACATAAATAAAATACTAATCTAAAACATTCATAAATATTAATCTAACACATAAATAAAAACAAATTTAACATAAATAAAATATTAATATAAAACATAGATTTAAAACATAATAAATACTAATCTAAAACATAAATAAACATACAAACTAAAAAACACAATTTTAAATTAACTACTGCTTCATTAAATCATAAAAATTACAACACAAATAAAAATGAAAGAAAATATACTTAACTAGGAGCTCGAATGACAAACCCCGACTGAACCCCACCTAGATCTACCATGACCTCTCTAAAAATATTAACTAGATCGGATCCAAAATAGGACCCCGATCGAACCGGTTAGGACCGAGGGCATTGCCCCGGTCCTTGGCAGCCCGAGAGCATGGCTCTCTTATTGGGGCTACCACTGCCGGCTCATGTTGTTTTGTGCGTGAATTGGCCTCCATTCCATGCCTTTATATAGGCATTGAAGGGACTTATGGGGGTGACGTGGAGCCCCCACATCTATTCAATTTCCTTTTTTTTCTTTTTAATTTAATTTAATTTTTTTGTTATTTTTTATATTATTTTTTATATTATTTTTATATTATTTTTTTGATTTTTCCATTAATTTTATATTAATAATATTACTATTAAAATAACACTAATAAAAATAAAACCCGGTAAAAAATGAGTGATTAGAAAAGTCCCCAAAAACTCTTAAAGTACGAATTTTTCTCCTTATAGCTTCTTTTAGTCCCATTATACAAGCCTCGTACTCTGCCATGTTATTAGTGCAGAAAAACTTCAAATGACTGGTAAAAGGGTAATAATCTCCCTCCGGTGAGATCAGAACTGCCCCTATACCTCTTACTAATGCATTTGCTGCACCATCAAAGTTCATAACCCAAGATTCCGTGGGAGCCTGTTCATCTTCTAATATATACATCAAGTCTTCATCAGGAAAATTGAAGTTTAATGCTTCATAGTCATCACAGGCGCGACTTGCTAAGAAGTCTGCTATGACACTTCCTTTTATCGCTTTTCGGCTCACATACTGGATATCAAACTCTGATAGTAACATCTGCCATCGTGCTAATCTTCCTGATAAGGCTGGAGCTTGCATCATAAACTTTAGTGGGTTTAACTTCCAGATTAACCACGTAACGTGATAAAGCATGTATTGCCTTAGCCTTCTAGCTGTCCACACCAAAGCACAATATAGTTTTTCGATTGACGAAGATCTGGTTTCACAATCAGTGAATTTCTTGCTCAAGTAATATAGCGCATTTTCTTTTCTTCCAGTATCATCATGTTGTGCTAATACACAACCCATGGAATTTTCATAGACTGATAGGTACAAGATCAGTGGTCTCCCTGAAACAAGTGCTACTAAAATTGTAGGATTGCTCAGTTGTTCTTTGATCTTTTCCAAAGTCATTTGGCATTCCTCATCCCAAGTCCCCGGGTTATTCTTTCTGAGTAGCCTAAATATTAGATCACACTTATCAGTTAGCTGAGAAATGAAACGTGTGATGTAATTTAATCGTCCCAGAAAACCTCGAACTTCCTTTTGTGTTTGAGGTGGGGGAAGTTCCTGTATGACTTTTATCTTATCAGGATCTATCTCGATTTCTCTTCTGCTTACAACAAAACCTAATAACTTCCCAGATGTGACTCCAAATGTACATTTGGTCAGGTTGAGCTTTAACTGGAACTTTCTCAATCTTAGGAAAAGCTTTTCTAAATTGACCAAATTGAGATTTGGCGATCATATCATCGACGTATACCTCTACTTCTCTATGCATCATATCATGGAAAAGGGTGACCATGGCCCTTTGATAGGTTGCCCCTGCATTTTTAAGTCCAAAGGGCATCACTTTATAGCAAAACGTTCCCCATAGCGTTACAAAAGTTGTCTTTTCCATGTCTTCTAGGCACATCTTGATCTGGTTATACCTAGAGAAACTATCCATGAAAGAGAAGAATAAATGACCAGCCGTGTTGTTAACTAAAGTGTCAATATGTGGGAACGGGAAATTATCTTTAGGGCTTGCCTTATTGAGGTCGCTATAGTCAACACACATTCGTACTTTTCTATCCTTCTTCGGTACTGGGACAATATTCGCCACCCATTTCGGATACTTGGCTACCTCAAGGAATACTGCATCATATTGCTTCTTTACCTCGTCCCTGATCTTGAGGAGTGTTTTAGCCTTCATTCTTCTAAGCTTTTGCTTTACCGGTTTGCATCATACTTTTATAGGGAACCTATGCATGACAATGTCAGTGTCCAAACAGGGCATATCCTGGTATGACCAAGCAAAAATATCTTTAAATTCTTTCAAAAGCTCAATCAGACTTTGTCTGGTTTTGGCTGTGATGGTAGTACAAATCTTCACCTCTCACTTTTCTTCTTCAGTTTCGAGGTTTAATGTTTCTAGTTCCTCTTTATGTGGTATAATCTATTTTTTTTCTCATTCTACCATTCTGAGCATATCATTGGGTACATCATATTCTTCCTCGTCGTTAATATTTCCAACTTCTTCCAAGAAAAAAGACAATTCAAAGTCAACCTTGAAGTCAGACTCGGATTCATTTATGCCAATGATATATGAAAAACTGAAAAGAGAATAGGCAAAAGATATATACAAAGGAAATAAACAAAATGAATGAAATGTTTTTTATGCTTTTAACTTTATGGTTTTGGTTTATTTATGAAAAAAAAGTTTGCCACACAAGATTTAAGGAAATGCATCTTTTATTGAATTCAAATTAAATGTTTGACATAGGCCCTTACATAAGATCCCCTATTGTCTCCGGGCCTGGAGCAAATATGTTGGTTTTAAGAATTACTCTAAATATGTCTTAAAGACTACAAGAATTTCTCCAGCAGTCTAATTGTCAAGCTCAGAGCAAGGGCGAATCATTGACATATACTGGTTCTCTTCTTCATTGTCAGTCACAGCATTGATACTCATCTTTTCAAATGCTTCACATAGAGTACTCTCTCATTTCCTTCATCACTAATTGGGGCATTTGGATCCAGCATGCCTCCAGATATAAAGTTATGACTCATGGGAGGGAAAGTCATCGACTCCCACTCAATTTCCTCTCCCTTCAATCTAGCTCTTCTCCTCTCTTGATGCTTTCTGATTTCAACCATTCTTTGCCATTTGTTGGGCTTAAAGCCCAAGCCAAACTAATCCTTTTTCCCTGGGATTACTACAGGATATAGCCTTCCTTGATGTCTCTTTCTGAATCTAGTTTCGATTTTAGCTCCTTTCCCAAGCGTTTGTTTTAACTACATCTTCGCACATCTCGATAATTCCAGTTCTGGCACCTTGCTTCCTTCTGTGACAAAGGTTGCATTGAGTAGCTCCATCATCCTGAAATGACACTCGAGTGCACCCTCATCGATCTCGATGAAGGGTGCATCAGTGGTTACTGATGCAATGATTTCCTCTTCTACACTGACAATTATTAGTTGACCATCGATTACAAACTTCAACTTCTGGTGTAAAGTAGATGGGATCGCTCCTGCTACGTGAATCCATGGGCGCCCAAGCAAGCAGCTATAACTAGGTCTTATATCAATGACCACAAATTCAACGTCGAAGGTCATTGGTCCAATTTGCGAAGGCACCTCAATTTTCCCTAACACATCCTTTTGAGTTCCATCAAACGCTCTAACCTTATTTTGATAAGCTCTCATATGAGAACTATCTATTGGAAGCTTCTTCAGTGTGGCTAACGACAGAACATTTAGTGCCGACACATTGTTAATAAGGACACCTGGTAACATATGTCCTTTACATCTGGTAGTGATGTGTAAAGCCTTGCAAGATCCCATTCCTTCACCTGGTATTTCCTCATCATTAAATGAGATGAAGTTGTTGACAACAATGTTACCGACTAACATATCCATCTTATCAGTTGTGATCTCTTTTGGCACAAATGTCCGGTTCAAAATCTTTAACAAGGCCTCACGGTGGCCCTCTGAACTTAATAGCAGGGAAAGTATAGAAATTCGAGTCAGAAGCTTGTGGAGTTGCTCCACAATGCTGTATTCGCTGTGTTTTAGGATCTTTAAGAATTTTTGAGCCTCTGATTCCTTTACAGGCTCGTGATATGTTGTTGGTTTTTCCTTGAAAGAAATCTCTATCATCTTCTTTTTTAGGTCCCTCAGCAGCAGCCTTTCTTTGCGCCGTATCTCTATCCTCTGCTATTGGCTGGGAATAGAGCCTTCCACTCCTTGTGAAATGGCTCACCTCATTGACCGGTTCTCATTTCTCTTGGACAGATATTTCTCCTGGGGCTGTCACCTCACAAGTGTAATTCCATGGGACCTTCTTGCTATCCTTGTATGGAAATGGTGTTGGTGCCTTAATTATGAGCCGCGGGGTTACACTTCTTGCCTGCTCACCAACTCTTATTTTAGCCTTAATAACTAAAGGCTTCATTCTAGTGTAGTTCTTTTGGAGGACGACTCCTCTGATGCACAAATGTCCAGCGTGCATTTATTGTCTTATTTTCCAAAGAACTCAAGTTCTTTCTCATTCATCTTATCTTGAACTAGTTGCCTAAACTCTAAGCAACAATCAATCTCATGTCCTTCCTTCATGTGGTACTCACACTATGATTCATTCTCAATTTGCAATTTTTGGGCTCCTTCTTCCAGCATCCCTACTGCCACCATTTGAGCCCATACCCACTTTATAGGAGCTCCAACTTCAGCAACACATTCCTTAACCACCTTACCCTTTTCCTCTATGATTACATTCACACCTGCCTTTCGATGATTTGGAAGATGGTTTCTCTTATCTTACGACGTATCGAATGGTAGCATCTCTGATTTTCTTAAATCATCTACCACTCTTTTGAATGCAGTACAATTTTCAATGGTATGCCCCCTAACTCTTGCATTATATTCATATTGTGCCTTCTCATCGTACCATGGTGGGTATGGTGGTAAGAATGGAGGAACATGCCTTGGAAACACCATTTGGGATTTGATCAATTCAGCAAACAATTCTATGTATGTCATCGAGATAGGAGGAAAATATGGTTTTGAGCTCCCTTGATATCTTTGTTCTTCTTTTGGCGGGTTTGTGACTGCTAGAGCTGTGGTCGAGACATTGGGTTTGTTGAAGACTACACCCTTTGAGTAACTAGGGTTGTCTACATTAGTGGCATTGACTTCATTGTCTATGTTTTTGTAGGATTTGTTTGTTTCCCCACTATCCAACCTCTCATTTTTCACGGCCACAAGTATCAACTCTCCATTTATAAGCATATCCACAAAACTCGCATGATTGAGCATACGATCATAGAAGGAACCATTTAATGTCTCCACGAACATTGGGGTGATCTCACTCTCCAACAATGGTGGCTGGACTTGGGCAGCTACATCCCTCCATCTCTACGTATACTTGCGGAAGCTCTCATGATGCTTTTGCTCCAATCCTTGCAGAACTAAACGGGTTGGAATCATGTCTGAAACATGCTTGTATTGCTCACTGAAGGCTCTGGACAAATCTTTCCATGATCTAATATTAATTCGACTTAGATGCATATACCAGCGTGCAGCTGACCTGACTAAACTATCTTGGAAGCAATGCATAAGTAGCTTCTCGTTCTCAAGATACATTGACATTTTCCTGCAATACATAGTCAGATGTGTTGCAGGGCACGTAGTTCCATTATATTATTCAAAGTCAGGGACCTTGAACTTTGGTGGTGCCAGCAAATCAGTTACTAAGCTTAAATCCTTGGCATCCACTCCTCCATATATACCTCATTCTTGGAAGAACTTAATTATTCCTTCCAATTTCTCATAGCGACCCTCACATTTCTTCTCAGCTTTCACCTTGTCGGTAATTTCATCGAGATCAAGAACCTCAATGAATTCCTTAGAACTTATCTTCCTATCATTCTGTACTGATGCCTTAGCAACATGTGGGGAAATTCTGACCTTAGACGATTGAGCTTCCCTTTGTATGTTCGGATGAACAAAGGCCATCCCTTGAAATTTTGGTATAGCGCTAGCTTCCTCACCAGCTTCTACCGTGTTTGGGTCCTTAAAGCCTAGCATGGCTGCAATTGAACCAACCATTTTTTTGGTGAACCAATTCCATCTGTTGCTTCAGATCTGTCTCCAGCTTGTCTAACCTATCCTGGGTACTCTTGTGGTTGCTTTCTAAGGCCGTCACTCTATCTTCCATTGCCCTGGCTTGAGACCGAGTACCGTACTTGTGATTTGTTTTTTCTATTTTGATTTTCTGTCATTTTTACTTAAGTCAGATTCTTATTATGTCATGTATGCAAGAAAAAACTATTAAACAAAAAAGAATGAAATGCAAATGCATGGATGCAAGCTAAGGGCCATTAATTCCACGAAACATCTGCTCAAGAAACAACTCCTTTATTAAATATGAAATGGTCCTTATTACATCACATTTCATTTACAAGTATTTCTCAGCCTGAACTCTCAGTTCCTTGATTTCTTCAATAAGCCACATAAGCCTCGGTCCCACTTCTCATGCCGGCTTGACGTACTATCGAAGAGCTGTAGCTTCAGTGGCTAATATCATCACTTGTTGAGCCACATCTTGTACCTGGGTCATACAGTCCTATCAAACTCATCTTGTTCTTGGAATCTTCTAGCCATGTCCCTAAGACGAGTGAACCAATAGTCATTACCCCCTCAGTGATGTCTTCAAAGACCAAGATCTTTGTCCTATATTCCTGGATGATGTTATCCATTCCTTCAACCTATTTCTTCAAGGTATCATTCTCATTTAGATAGGCTTGAAGTTCAATATAGGTGTGATGGTTCTGAAGTTTGTGCAACGAGTGGTTCAGATTATCTACCTTAGCTTGCAACTTAGCAACACAAGCCTGACTCTGCTTTAGCTTCGCACTGGTACGGTCATATGCCTTCTGCAGCTCAAATAGGCAGATCTTGTTGTCATGGGCCTTCCTTTTCCATGCAACTACACTTTCTTTATCACTTTCATGAACCCGTTTTCCATTTCCATTTTTAGTTGCCAGCTTACCATTCTTCTTCTTCTTCTCTTCAACAAGGGCTCGTTTATATTTTTCGACCTCATGCCTTCCTCGTTCCTTCTCTTCCCTACAGCATGCTCGATTTCTAGCTTCCACTGCTTTGAGGTCTTTCTCAAATCAGCATTTCGAACAGTAGTCTGGAGCTTGAGGAAGTCCACTCTTTGGATCTCAAACTTCTTTTCTATATCTTCATACAACTTTACTACTCGCTTCATCTCCCTTTTATATTTTTCAACATCGAGGCTTGACTCAAACTTGTCCCTCTGGTTCTGCTCTTGTAAGACTTCTATCTCCAACTTAGCCCTTCTTAATTCTTCTCTTAAGATGCCAGCTTCTGTAGGGACTACCTTTAATTGTTATTTTAGAGACTTGGCCTGTCCAGATGTAGGTGCTATGATTTTTTCATTCATTCCCGTATGCCTCCAAATATCATACTCCGGGGTGTACATACTGTAATATCCCATTATTTGATTAGTGACCAAAACATAAAGAATCAAAAGTTAGTGGTTTTAGTTCAGTGACTAAAACGTAAAGTTTTTAAAGTTTGGTGACAAAAGTGAAAATTGAGAAAAGTTTGAGGACCAACATGGTAATTTTCCCCATAATTATTTTTATTCCATAAATAGATAGATCATCTAAGTGTGTGGATGGAATATAAAAACTCTGGTTTGATATGATATTTCTATTATTAGAAAATTACGGTTAAAGTTTAAGTGTAATTCAGGTAATCATATGAGCTTGGAATTTTACGAAAAATTGAGGGAAGTCTTAAAAAGACCCGAAAAGCATAGCATCAAAGTTTTGAATTGTTTTTAAATCATTTCAGATTCTATTATATTCAGTATTTTGTATAGGTGATGGAATGGCATTTTTGAAGATAAACTATTTCATTAATGACATCTTGGTCATTTCACCTATACTTTTTAATAAAAATTGTTTATGGAAAAGGATAAGATATAGGTGTTGGCTTGTAATTGGTTATATCTAAGGGGTAAAATAGTCATTTGACTATTTTAGAGATTTTTATTCTTTTATAGCCAAATTAGAAGACATTTGGCATTAAAACAAAAGATAGAAAAAGCTAGAAATTTGCTCATCTTTCTCCCAAGTAGCCGAAACCCCTAGCAAGGTAAGAGCAAAAATTTTAATTCATTTTTTGACTTGATTTACTTGATTTTTGGCTAGAGACATGAAACAAGAAATTGATCTCCCTTGAATTCTCTATCTTTTGACATAAGTTTTGCTTAGTTTCCATGTCTCTAAGTTGAGTTTGATGATTAGGGTGGTTGAAGAGCATGTTAAGATTTCATGTTTTAAGTCTTAATCAAGTTGGAAATGCTGTTGTAGCGTTGTTTAAATGCTTGAAAAGATGAAAACTTCTTGGAAAACCTATAAGGACCATTTTGGTAAAATGAAGAATATTAGGGGAAATTTTGTAAAAATTATTTTGATGATGGATTTGATTAAAATGATGTTTTCTAAGTTGAATTATGTTGTTGGATTGAAGAAAACATCATTTTAGGACCAATTTGTGAATTGTGTAAATTGGGTGAAATAAGTGAAAAATTGGAAAATATTCAAGAAGCATGGATATGTTGTTTGCTATGATACAATGATCATTTTGGTATTAATATTTTGAAAATGGAGATGAAATGTGGAAGTTTCCAAATTTTAGTTTATAAACCCTAAGAGAAAGAATTTAGGGTTTAAAGGGAGATTATCAAACTATTGGTTGTAATGTATAGTTTGAGATGAGATTAAAGTATGGTGGTTACAAAGAAGTACTTGGTTGAAAATATTAATTTTTCCATATTGGTATGTACATGTATTAGTAAAGGTTGGACATGTACTTAAGGTTGCTTGTGTCATGTATTTAATGTACAAACAGATAACAATCGAGTTCGAGTACAAACGAGTGAAGAAAGAAGATATAAAGTACAATAGAGCTTAGTGAGGCTAGTATAAATTATAACTTTGAAAGTGTCAAGGTGAGTGCAATGCATGCATAGCATGATTTTATGTCATTCATTATATAATTGACATGTTAAAAATATGTCCAGAATTGAGAATGCATGCATGGATCACTACTTATCCATGGAATGTTATTTTACGTATGAATTGCTTAATATGTATATATGTTGCCATGTATGAGATTATGATTGATATAAAGCCCAAAGTATGAGATAGGAAATTAAAAATATAGTTGGATATCCATAGATTCATAAACAACTGTATAAACATTTTAGCACTCCCGGTAGAGTGCAAATTATTATAAGCACTTCAGGTAAAGTGCAAAATAATTAATAATTGTATACTCCGGTAAGTATACAAAAACACTTCGGTGTTAAGCACT